>CM057848.1:2158849-2187253 GCA_030068395.1 Apalone spinifera | reverse complement strand
GGCGCCGGCGTTGGCGCGAGCCCGGGGCGGGCGGATGCAGCTCGCGAGGGAGCCTGGCGCCTCGGCGGCCCGTGTCTTTCCTGGGTCCGCTCCCTGAGGTAGGGCCCCTCACCCCGCGGCGGCAGCGCCCACACTCCACTAGGCTGGGCCGCCTAGGCGCCGGTACAACAAGGCAGGACGAGGCAGCACTTTGAAGCCTCCCAAGATGGTTTATTAGGGGATGAGCTTTCGTGGGCTCGTCATGTAATAAACCATCTTGTGAGTCTCCAGAGCGCTGCACAGCCCTGTCTTTTGTCTCAGCTACACCAGACTGGCAGGCTGCGTCTCTGTCGCTAGGCTCTGGGGTGTGACAGAAACGTGCAGAGTGTCCTCCTCCTTTTCAGTCAGAGGCCACCTCCTTGAGGGTTGGTTTGTTTTCTAACTCCTCACTGGGGTCCAGCCCCCAACGGATTTTCCTGTGGGTTAGTGGCCCTCAATCTAAAAAAGTTTCCCCACCCCTTAGTTAACTGGTAATCATCACCCTTAAGCATACTGGTAAGCATCACTAGTAAGCATACTACAGGATCCTGTTTAAGGTGTTAACCAGTTAACTGATTAACTGGAGTTTTATCTCCCTAATCTTTAGTGTCCTATGATGAGTCCATAGAATTTAGAAATGGAGCAGGCTTGTTAGGTCTCAACTAATCCATGTTTTGAAGAGATTACGATATAAATAATAGGTGTATATTGACAATGGTCAGGGCTTGACAAACCGTGGCGAAATCTGCTCACCGACCCCGCACTGTGCATGCACCAGACCTGCATAAGAAGTAGGGGTTTTAGCTGCTAGATTGCATCACTAAGCTTGTGAATGCTGAAAATTCAGAGACTCTTTGTCTCAATCCTGTTTTCAGAGAATTGTGAAGGGTTTCCTTAAAAACCTGATACAAGATTCTAACAGGAAAAGGATGCAAAGTTGTGTGGTTGTTGTACACAAAATTGTTTTTACTTTGATTGTAATTCTTCACCTCTTGGTAGCAGCTGCTATGTTCTATATTTAAACATGATCTGATAATTATGTCCCTCCAGATTCAATACTTAGTGCTTTGCTCTGCAAATTAGCTGTTAGTTAGGGAGTTGTAAATGTGATGAAGAAAAACTTGCCAGTGACCAAGTCCTTACTTTTTAGTATCAGCTTACAAGAAGCAAAATGAGAAAGTTCTGTAGTCTGTTTAACAGATGAAAAGCTGATTTATTTAAAATTGAGAAATCTGAAGGGTACCATGTCATATGTATTTTTGTTTGGGGTCATGATCAAGAGTGATAGAGGCAACAGAGGCGGGGCAGAGCAGCACCACGGAGATATTGCTGGGGTCCGGAGGGAGATCCGGCTTTTAAGCCAGCTCACCCCAGCACCGACCCCTGTCAACCCCACCGCCTCTTATAGAGACAGCAAGGGGTGGGGGAAGTGAGTAGTTGATATTCCAGTTGACTGCCTGATAAACATAAGTTTAATTGGGAAGTCAACTGGTCGACTACTGGCTAATATCCCTAACTGGAACAAAGCTAGGAGCACTTTGCTGGTTTATTATATTGTGCTGGAAACCTACGAGGGGGTAGTTCTGTCTAATGGTTATTTGCAAAAGGCAATTCAATTGTCCCAGTTCTTAGCCACTTGGCACTTTTTTTCCCCCAATAACAAATGTAATAATTCTGGCTGCAATAAAATAGCAAATAAATGACTGTGGTTTATGAACCAGTAACAAAAAAACAAATGGTTGTACTCAGGATGGAGGTTAGGGGTACTCAGGATGGAGGCTTCTATAATAAATAATAACAGACGTCACAGTTCAGGGCTGTATTTTCCCCTCCATGGTCAGGCCTGTGCACCCACTCTCAGGCTTCCAGCTCCCTAGCCATTGCCTTTCTGGGTGGAAACCTGTGTCTCTCTGCCTTCTGACCAGGGTTTTGCCAGACTGCATGGTTTCCTGCCTATCCTGTGTTATCCTCAGCACAGAAAAGCTCCTGATGGACACCTGCTTACTTCCTCTTCAGAGACGGTTAACACAGGTATATTTGCTACATTTCATTTGCAAGCCGCCTTTGTTCTTTAGGTAAAAGCCACCCCCAAGAAACTATCTTGCAAACAATGAAAGAACCTACACACGTATTAAGAAGCTTACCGGACATCACCCTCACGGGGATTCTGGCAGGAGCAGCCCTCCAGCCTCTCACCCAAGGGGATTCCTTGTGACTATAGATTCAACACAATTTTAGCTTAAAAAAAGCACACAATCCTTCCAACACTACCCTTAGGATGGAGGTCCTGGGTCCTGTCCATTTGCTGGTTCAGGAAGAAAACCCCATGAGCCAGTTTAAACCTAGGCTAGTTATTCAAACCCCTTTCTTTGTCATTGATCCCTGGAGAGTCCAGTCTGAACTAGTACATGTGAGCCTCTCCAACCTGGTAGCTTCAAGGCATTGATGACAGAGGAAGAAGATTAGGAACACCACCACCTGTTTCTCGAAAAGGTAGATACAGTGCCACAATAACACACAGCTGCATTGTTAATACACAATGCCTCAAAGAAACCCTAATTCAATAAAGTTTAATTCAGTGAAGTTTCTTAATTCCATAAAGTTTGTTCAAGATATTGTCAGTCTGTCAGAATAAGAAAAGTAGTTTAGTTTTGTAGGCAGAATAGTTCCTTATAGTTGTTTAAAATGATTTTGAAATAAGAGATTCTAAAATAAGCACTCCCTTTTTTTCTAAAACTGCAATTTAATTTGTAATGTTTAAGAACTTTTTTCTTCAAAGCATTTTCTAAATATTAAATAATTAATACTCCCCAGTGTCCTTGTGAAGGAAGGAGGGAAAGATTGAACTGCCTAGCAAAATATTAATTTTGAAGAGTGTATGGCACAAGGATGTGTGTAGTAATTGTTTCCTTTTCGCAAGGTTTACTCAGTACAGTTGAAGTTCAGAGTTACGAACTGTCCCATCAACCACACAGACAGAGAAGGACAGTGATCTGTAGAAGTTTACGAACTTCTATGCTCTGGCCAAAATGAATATGGTCTCTTAAACTGTCGTGGTTGTGTATATTTGTTGCAACCCCCCATTTCAAACACGCTGTCAAGTAGGCTAGACCCAAAATACTGCTTCTGTAAGGGAGAAACTTAAAAAAACCCAAAAAAACACTTTGACTTTAATGTGCATAAAAAAGCATTTTGCTAATTGGAAAATCAGAAAGCAAAATGTTTGTTTTATTTGTGCAACTGGAGCATAGTGTAATAATTAAAATAATAGCGTGAATTATAAAAATAAATAAGTTTTTTTTTAAATGTTGTCTTTTTAATGGCTCGAGTTCTAAGTAAAATGGATAATGAACGCCTTTAAAATAAAACTCTGAGTGACATATTTAAAATTTTCTTTGTCACAGATGGACCAGTCATCTCCAACCTACATGCTTGCCAACTTAACCCACTTACACTCTGAACAGCTTTTGCAGGGTTTGAACCTCCTTCGCCAACACCATGAGCTATGTGACATTATCCTTAGAGTCGGTGATGTCAAGATCCATGCACACAAAGTGGTACTTGCTAGCATCAGTCCATATTTCAAAGCCATGTTCACTGGAAATCTTTCAGAGAAGGAGAACTCCGAGGTAGAGTTCCAGTGCATTGATGAGGCTGCGCTGCAGGCCATAGTGGAATATGCGTATACAGGGACTGTATTCATCTCGCAGGACACTGTAGAGTCACTTCTTCCAGCTGCAAATCTCCTTCAGATCAAACTTGTCCTAAAGGAATGTTGCACGTTTCTCGAAAGCCAGCTAGACCCTGGCAACTGCATTGGGATTTCTCGTTTCGCAGAGACGTATGGCTGCCACGACCTCTACTTGGCTGCTAACAAATATATTTGCCAGAATTTTGAAGACGTTTGTCAGACTGAAGAATTTTTTGAGCTCACACATGCTGAATTAGATGAAATTGTTTCAAATGACTGTTTGAATGTTGTCACAGAAGAGACCGTTTTTTATGCACTGGAATCTTGGATCAAGTACGATGTGCAGGAGCGACAGAAGTACTTAGCGCAGTTGCTTCACTGTGTCCGGTTGCCACTGCTGAGTGTTAAGTTTCTAACTCGGTTGTATGAAGCGAACCATCTTATTCGCGATGACCATACTTGTAAACATCTACTGAATGAAGCCCTGAAATACCACTTCATGCCTGAGCACAGACTTTCCCATCAGACTGTGTTGATGACACGACCACGGTGTGCTCCTAAAGTCCTTTGTGCTGTAGGAGGAAAAGCTGGACTGTTTGCTTGTTTGGAAAGGTAAGGAGCATTGCTGAAACTATGTGGTACAGTTTGCACCTCTAAAATCCAGGATTCTCTGGTCCGGCAACATCTGCAGTCCGGCATGACCATGAATGTTCTAGGAGCAGAAAGTCCCGTTGTGCTGCAGGGCGGTAGAGGACCAGGAGCTGGTGCATGGCTCAGCTGGGCTGTGAAGCGGGGGCCAGGAGCCAGTGTGTGGCTTATTTGGGCTGCAGGAGTGGGAAGGCAGGGAGCCGGCTCCTGGCTTAGCGGAGCTGAGCAGGGGAGGGCACCAGAAGCCAGTGCGAAGTCCTCTGGGCTGCAAGGGGGAGGGGCAAGGAACTGGTGCATGGGCTCAATTGGGGAGAGGCCAGGAGCTGGCATGCAGCTCAGTTGGGTGATGGGGCAGTCTGGGGAGGAAGGGGGGCAGCAGCAGGGGGCCTGAAATTACCTTCTCTGATCTGGAAAAATTCCTCATCCCACATCAGTCAGGTCCAAGGATGCCAGACCAGGGAGGTCCAGCCTGTATTAACATGTCCCTCCAGATCAGGTTGAAACAGTCTTTGGACTGTAGTTGTTTAATTTGTAATTAAAGGACTTCAGTCTTGAGATTGTCCATGTATTGCCTTCTTTCATGAGCATCTAAATAATTAAAAGTCAAATTAAAAAAATCACAGGAAACAAGCTTATCAAGAGCATATTGTGATCTTTATTTTTGTATATGATTTTCCCTAATATGTGTTCCTTAATTTGTGCTGGGAACTTTTCTACAGTGAAAAATATTACAAAGCCTTACAAGATAATTTGGGTTGCATGCATTTAAATGTGAAATTAATACAATAGGTATATTCACTCCATTTTTGCCTTGGTACCCTTTCAGAGCTTTATGGTGTTCATGATTTTTGTTTCTCTCCACAGTCATGGTTCTTGACTGCCAAATAGTAAAACTGTAGTGTAGGTGTCACAGATGTGCTTCCCACAAAGCCTTCTTGGTGGCTTAAAACAGACCTCGTACTTAACTAGAATGTACAATTGGGACTAACTAATTTTTCAAGTGATGTTTGATGTGGTCTAACTTCATAAGTTATATTTTAGTGTTTTAAATCCTTTATTATAAGTAGTATTGGCAGATGAAGTGTAGCTACACCTTTAGTTTAGGATATTTTATACTTATAAGCCTCAGTTTTCAGTTGCTTAAAATCATTTAGTCTGAACTGTTCCCAACTTTGCGTGCCATAGCACAAAGTGCATAGTGGTCTCTAAGAATGAGGGGATGGGGCAGGGAAATAGCTCTGCCAAGTTCAAATAGGTGGCTGGATAATTTTTAAGAGCTGTGTGTCTCCAGTGTTTGGAATAAGAACTTGTAAATTTGGCATTGGGTGATCCTGCGGCCAGAAATGTCCGTAGTCTGCATGAAATGCAGTCTGCACGAAAATCCAATAAAATTTGGGATTGACATTAACCTCTGACTTAAGGATGTTAAATATCGACTATTTGATTAGTTGATAGGGCTTAGGGGTGTTGCTACACTTCAAAGGCCAAAGCGCCGCATGGAGCCTGGGGTCAGCTGGGGACTAACCCACTGATACCGGGCTCTACACGGCACTGCCGCTTTGAAACGCCATGAGAAGCCTGATGCTGGGCTCCCTGTGGTGTTTCAAAGCAGCAGCGCCACATAGAGCCCGGGGTCAGCGGGAGATCCTGGGCTCTGCTGCTTTGAAATGCCATGAGGGGTCTGGAGACATCCCAGCTGGCCCCAGGCTGCATGCAGTGTTTTTAAAGCAGCAGCGCCACATGGAGCCCGGGGTTTGGCCCCTGGCTTCAAGTGGTGCTGCCGCTTTCAAGTACCCCCTCCATTTGCTGCCTCTTTCTGATAGAGGCAGCAAGTGGGGGAAGCAACTAGTCCTTCACATCCCTACTCTGACTTAGGGATGTAAAAGTGTAGTCAATTAACCAATAAGGAAAAGCTTGTAGGTTAATACTATAGACTACACACATTTCCCCTCCTCTCCCACTGGTCAGCAGCCCAGCTTAGTTCTGGCTCACGCCAGGTCCGGGAGCTCAAACCACCCCCTAGACAGGGGCTGCTGCTTCCCTGTACCACTACCTCTTTATCAGAGACAGCAGCACAGGGCAACAGCACAGGTCCACAAGGGGGGCTGGTTTTTAAACTGGCTCCCCTCACAGACCAGCTCCCACCTGGCACCCCATGCTGCTGTCTCTGATACAGTGGCAGCAGCATGGAGTGGCGGGGGGGCTCCTTGGGAGTGAGGCCGGAGTGCACTGGCTGCCGGCCCTGCTCACACGGACTATAGAATAGTCAACTAAACGATAAGAATTCATGAGGTTACTCAACTATTCAATTAATCAATATCTAACATCCCTACTCTGACTTGTAACTTGCATATACACAGTATTGTAGCAACACACGTCTAACAACATTCCACCTGCACTGAGCATGCTCCAAAGCACATAGGGAGGAGGTGCTAATGCAGCACTAATAGTAGCACTAATAGCAACAGCTGCTGTCATCCGCATGGCCTAGGAGAAGCCAGATGTGCTAATCTCGCTTGTAACTGATTAATTGTATGCACCACACTACCCTTTCTTCCCTTTCTTTTGGGCAGGGTCTCCTATCCTTCCCTGAGGGAGGCAAATGTAATTTCCCACCACCTTTAGAGACAGGGTATCCAAGAGCTTGAACAAGGTCCCTCCTTATGAATAGACTCCAGTGGTCATATTCTCTAGACACCTCAGTTGTCAGATGTCCAAAGCAAACTGTATTTTAGAAACAAAAGACAGAACTATGTAGCATTTTAAAGACTAACAAGATGGTTTATTAGGTGATGAGCTTTCGTGGGCCAGACCCACTTCCTCAGATCAATATGTGGAAGAAAATCGGCACAACCATATATATCAATGTGATACAGTCAAAAAAATGAACGCATGTGAAATGAACAAATCAAATTGTAGAAAGAGTGGCAAATTTTAGAAAGAGAGAGAAACATGACTTTTTCTTGGGTGTTTTCCTGTTCTGGTATTCTTGGGTATTACCTGTATTTTCAGGCAAATGTGACTTGTCTTGTGGTTCATAGAATACTATAACACTAACCTTATTCTACTGTTGTATGATAGGGGTGTTCATGTAGCACTTTCTTGGTGATTGCATCTGTATTTACCCTCAAGGAATCATGGGGGGGGGGGGGGGGGGGGGGGGGGGGGGGGAGTAGGAGACATTCCAGCTTCTACCTGTCTTTGATGAAGACCCATGTCACTTCCATTCCTGACTGGTGTTTTCAAGCTGCACAGCTCCCTGTCCACAGTGTGATATCCCGGCAAGACAGTTTGCCCAAAGGCTGCGGCCTGTGCTTTGCTTTCTCTCTGGGGACCAGAAGAGCATTGTGCCAGTTACTGCCCAGTTTGCTCTGTGCTAGCATATGCATTCTTATGGTAAAAGCATTACAGAGAAGATAAACACAAGAGGGGTTCTGCTCTGCATGCTAAAATGTTACCAGCAGTTACCCATCAGTGTCTTGGGATCTCTAGGATGCCATAGTCTTTCCAACCTTTCCTTGGGATTGGGGCCCTTGGTCAAGAGGTCCTGTCTGCTCACTGGATCATACAGAAGACCCCGTGTGTTAGTTCAGGGTCATCATTTTATACCAAAAGCCCTTTTCTCTGTCTTGTTTCCAGAAAGCCCAGTTTTACAACTCTACAGAGATTTAAATATACTAGTTATAGTCTTAGTGACAGGCCTTAATCACCCCTGACTGTTTTCATTTCCTGTATGAACTTTGGTAACCCTCTCCCATGAAGTAGAATGCAATCATACATAAACCATTTATAATTTTAATACAATGGTGCTTAAAGATATTGGATGGGGTTGTAATACCTACCATGATTCAGACATGTTCTTAGAGTACAAAGGCTTGTTTAGTATCTGTTTAAATAACTTGAACCCAACCTCATAAAATTACATGACTTAAAGAAAAAATTAGCATGTCATTTTAAGTTTTTAATTTTGAGAGAACTATTTGTTATGTTTTTTTATTATGATTTACTGTAGATGTTACTACACTTAACTTTTCCGAACTTGATTTGAAAACATAGCTTTTCTGAAGCAAAGTGAAAATTGGAAACCACAACAGGCTGAACCTCTTTAGTCCAGCACCCTCACTGGTGGCGAACCAGAGAATTTGATGAGCCACAGGAGGTCAATATTGTCTGACAGCATTACCGGCACTTCCATTGCTTACTGGGCTCTTAACAAATATTTAGGGGTGAATTAGAGCTAAATATCAGCACAGAACACTGAGAACCAGGACTGGTGGCTGTAACAAACTTTATGGGACCATGGGAAAATTGGCCACATCCACGATAAATGACTAAAATCATGCCAGACCACAGACGTTACCAGACCAGAGAGTGCCGGACTAGAGAGACTCAACCTATATTGGCACAGAAGACAATCAGGGTACGTCTACACAGCACGGCTAAAGTCGAATTAAGCTATGCAACTTCATTTATGTCAATTGCGTAGCTGAAGTCGAAATAGCTTAATTCGGCTTTTGGCACTGTCTACAGAGCAGGAAGTCAAAGGAAGAACACTCTTCCTTCAACTTTCCTTACTCCTCGTAAAATGAGAGTTTTACAGGAGTCAGAGTAAGAAGTCCTCCAACTCAATAGTATTTCAAAATAAAGGCGTGCTGTGTAGATGCGCACTATGTTATTTTTGGAATAACTAACATTATTCCGAAATAACACTGCTGTGTAGACATACCCTCAAAATAGGAAATTTATCTCTCTTTCAGATCTAAGGATTGGAGATCATGTAAATTTGTGACTTTCTGTTCAATAGCGTACTTTTCCAGTAGTCTCTCTGGTACTGTTCTTCTGCAAAGTCTCACAGTGAAGTTCTGATTGTAAGACTCTTCCCAATATTTTTGTCAGAAATCCATTGTTTTCTGCTCTTCTCAAGCCTTCAGCAAATGCAGTGAAATAGGGAGCTTTTTCTCTGCCTTGCTGTAATTGAACCAAAGTCCTTGAGTTTAAACAATTCATGTGGACATAAAGAGCTGTTTGTATGTTTCTTTGTTTTTAACTTTTCTAAAAAATTCAAGGCAAGAGATGGAAGGGGGAAGAGCACATGCAGATAGCTGCTCCCGAAGCAGGGAGCTGAAAATGGGCCATACCATTCTGCAGCATGGAATGCTTTCTCCTGCAGGACAGCAGAGCTGTAATATTTGCTGCTGTATTTTTATCTGTCTCTTGCCTTGAACCTCTTTGTGAAGACTGAGGTTGCTGGATTCTGTAACTACCAAAGAAATAAGAGTGGAAAAAATCCCACTGTGATCACAGGAGTCTCATTGGGGTCTGACGCTGGCTCCGGGACTGCAGAGGCAGGATTTCCTATGGCAACATTAATACCAATTGTCAGCAGATTTCTGGGTTGGGTGATCATATAGTGATGATTTTCATGGTGGCTTATGGGAATTTTCCCTTCTTACTGTATATTTGGAGGAAGTGTTACCTCACTGAATAACTCTTTCACACATGGTAATCAGTGACTGTGAAATGCTCAGTATTCTTGGATCTGGATGTCCTGAGGCCTGATCCAAGGTACATCAGGCCTGGGTGTGAAACAGTCATTCCAGTCATTAACAAATGAATAGTCCTTGGTAGGACTTAGCACAGCTTCAGAGAGTACAGTCTGTTCACCTAATCCAAGTTCTCTATTTCCTCTCCAGTGTTGAGATGTATTTTCCGCAGAAAGACTCCTGGATAGGTCTGGCGCCTCTTAGCATTCCTCGCTATGAATTTGGAATATGTGTCCTGGACCAGAAGATCTATGTTGTAGGAGGGATTGCAACACACATGTGTCAAGGCATCAGTTACCGAAAGCATGAAAATTCAGTGGAATGCTGGGATCCCGATACAAATACCTGGACATCTCTTGAAAGAATGAATGAGAGCCGAAGTACTCTTGGAGTAGCGGTTCTGGCAGGGGAACTGTATGCCTTAGGTGGCTATGATGGGCAGTCGTATTTACAGTCAGTAGAGAAATACATTCCAAAGGTTAAGGAATGGCAGCCGGTGGCGCCAATGAGTAAAACAAGAAGTTGTTTTGCTGCTGCTGTCTTGGATGGAATGATCTATGCCATCGGAGGTTATGGGCCTGCCCATATGAACAGGTACGTACTGTTGAAGTCTGCAGGATCAAACTAACATGAACTTGGAGAATGAGGGATAATATTTACCTTGTGATCAGCAGCCGCTTGTTAACGTTTTAAGTAAGATCAGTGGTAAACCACGGTGGGCCTCATTAATTATTGCTCTACTTCATCAACCTGAGAATTCCTTTGGGAAACCTTCTTTTAATGTACAACTGAAGTGCTCTAGCTCAGCTGTTCCTGGAATACAAATGTTAAGAGAAAAACCTAAAAGCTTAAAAAATTCAGATGCTAACAACGTTAAGCTGTAAATGTAAAAAAGAAAGTGTTTGCGATCGCAGGTCCTTACATTCTACTGGCTGTAATCCTAAATTCTTAAAATATGCACATTGACCATCTTCCAGCTAAAGTTCCAGAATATTTATTCATGGTGCATCTTTGAGGCATTAGGTGTTTACCCCAAGTATTGGGGAAAAAAACCCACCCCAAAACCCAGATTCTAAAGGGTCATTATCTAGTGCTTTGGCCTCCTCTGTTCACTTGGCTACTCAAGTCCATAATTGTAGTGGGATTACACATGTGCTAAAAGGCTGGTTACTCATGTATCTTGCTGAGCTGAACTGAGCCTTAGACTTGTTTGATTATAGAGTTCCAGCACAGGAGGATGAACACAAAACCAAACAGTCAGAGGCCTTCGTCCTGTGTTCAGATCCAAGATTGGAACCTTACACCCATAATGAGTTCCATTGAAGTCAGCAGCACTCCTTTCAGTTGCCAGCTTCTCACCACATGGATCTTGGTCCCTGGTCCCTTCTGGCCATGAATCCCCTTGTCCATTCCCTTATTACCTGGGCCGTGGCAAGAACAGGGTTGCTTGCATTTCCCTAAACAGGCTCATAACGCTTGTAGCTCTGACTATATTCAAATCTCATGCTTCAGCCAGTCACCCTGCAAGCTTAGGAAGGGTTTTTTTCCTGGTGTGCAATTGACCGGATAGGCATTGGTTTGTTTTGTCTCCCTCTGAAGTATCTGATTGGATAGATCAGTGCTCTGATGTGATTTTCTTTCTAGATGGCTGACCTGCCAGGTTTTGCTCAGGGTCTAACTGATTGACAGATTTGGGATCAAGAAGAAATTTTTAGCCTGGGTCACGTTGCCAGGGCCTTTGGAGGTTTTTACCTTCATCTGAAGCATGGAGCAGGAACGACCTGCTGGTGGGTATCTCCCATCCAATCCGTTTCCAGCCATTGCAAGAGGGTTGTAGGCATCTCGGTTTCTCCTGTTCTTTGCCTGTGGCACACAGTAGTCTCATCTTCTTTTGAGCTAACGTCATTGGGCTCATCCTAGCAGTACCTGAGTGAAATGTAATGGCTTGTGTTATGCAAACGGACAAGAATCCATGCTCCCCAGTTTGTGAAATCTATGTTCTGGCTGCAGCATTAGGGTCCTAGGATGCAGCAACACAAACTTCCCCTCATGAGCAATGGCAGCAGAACAGTTGGGCATCGCTCTTCAAAAGGCCTCACTTTAAACAGCAGGCTCATCAGTGAAGGGATGGAGACTCTGGCCAGTTGAGAACTACCAATATCTAAAGTAACTGACTATTAAAAATTGAGAAATGGAGCACTGCTGCCATGGCATTTGGTTCTATTGCTACTGAAGTTCTAAGCGCTGAATTAAATGGCGAAAGGGTCAGACCCCTAGTTTGTGACAAAGGAGGTGCTGTTCAGCTGATGAATGGCAAAGACACAGATGAGTGTCTTAGACATGAGTTTTGTTAGATGTTGGGGGAGGGACTATTGCATTCATCACTGGAATAATGCGAAGTGTACTTATTTAAGTGTTAAACCAATGCAGAGTTTAAGGAAGAATCACTCTGACCACACCTCAACTCTGAGCAGCTATGATAGCCTTACTCCAATCATGCATTCGTGTCTTGAACACCAAGGAATTGCCAGCATCACCCACAGTTACAGAGCTATTGAAATTGTGCCAGGTAGTTCTAGCTTTCCTTTTTCAAAATTCCCTTTCTGTTGAGTGACTCTGTTTTCCCTGGTTGTGGACCTTCTTAATGACTTGGTCATCGGGCTCAAACAAGCCCTGGAAACTGACTGCTCTGTAATAGGCTTCTTACCTTCAGTGCACTGCTCCTCCTGGTTCCTCTGTCTTTCTTCTCCCCTCTTCTGCCCCCTATGCCACGGGGGCTGCTCATCTGGTGGGACTGCAGCCATTGCTTATGTCTTTAGTAACCATTCTGTCTTCTGTACATGTGCAGCGCAGGGAAGCATGCTTTGTGGGGCTGCATGCTGCTTGCAAATTTACCCACAGCGAGGACATGTCTCATCCTCCGCTACTATGCAGTGATTTTCAAACCCTGTGTTGCCATTCTTGATGAGTACTCCTTCCCCACTTCCATCACCACCCCTCCAGCCTCGGTGTTAGGGCAAGATGGGGAAATCCTTGTGCCTGAAAGATGTCCTAGTTAAATTCCCTTGCAGACTTGTGAAATGTTCAGATTGATTGATTGTTATTCCTTGAATTATAGTAACACTTGTCCTTCACAAGAACCCTCAGCCTGTCCTCGCTCTTGTTTCACCTCAAAATATATCCTGTGATTGTTATCGTAACCTGATAATTTCTGGGTACAGGCAGAACAGGCTACGAGGGAAGCTTTTTAAATTGTTTTTGGCAATTCTGTGGGCTGATTCTTCATTTAAGCCAGTTCTACTTTGCTAGAGGATCCTTCTGTTGTTGAGTGTTGGCTAGCATATAATCGTTTAAATGACTAACTGATAAGCCTGGGTTGATAGAGGCAGAAGCGCAGAGTTGGCAGGGGGTTCCCTGGGAGAAGGAGCATTTTAATAACCGCATAACTGCTAAAAATTGTTGTAGCTACACGATTACTAAAATAAACAATATCTAACATCCCTAATGTTGGTTTCATGGCTTCTCTGCACCAGCCTTGGTGAAAAGCAGCTATACTGCAGGATTTTTCCAGTAGCCTAAACATTTTTTTTCCTCATTGCCTTACACTATGGAGCAAACTGTTTAGTTGAGAGAAGCAACCTAGAAGTCCCTGGTGAATGCAGATAAGTCTCTTGTGGTATAAAACTCAGTGAAAACAAATGTCATTAAAACCCAAGGCTTACAAGTTGTTTATTTGTATCTGCAGCATGGAACGTTATGATCCAAGTAAAGACTCATGGGAGACGGTCGCTTCAATGGCGGACAAAAGGATAAACTTTGGTGTTGCTGTCATGCTGGGCTTCATTTTTGTAGTGGGTGGACACAATGGGGTATCTCACTTGTCAAGCATCGAGAGATACGACCCCCATCAAAATCAATGGACGGTGTGTAGACCTATGAAGGAACCTAGAACAGGTAGGAATGTGTAAAATGTTGGGAGTGCCAAGAGGTTATCCTGGTGACCTTAGAGACAAAACTGCCATTTGACTTGATAGAAAAACGACAAGATTAAGGATGCAGGACTTGGCCTTCAGAGTATCATGTCTTTTCCCTGAATAGATCAGCGCTCACTAAAACAATTTAATGTCCTGTGAAAGAATGACTAAATATTGGCTTTATTTTTTGCTTTGTGTGAATAAATTATAAGATAATTTCTTTTCCTAATTATTATAAAAGGCCTAATTCTTCAACCTGTACTCACATTGAGTAGAGCCTTTGTCCCCACTGACTTCAAAGAGTCTATTTATGAATATCTGGGAATGAAAATTATTTTCATTCAAAGAATGGCAAAATCTTGACCAAGATTTATAAAAACAAAAACTAATACTGGTAGGTAGAAACTGTCCTTTTAATATCTTTATGAACGAGACTAAACATGGGGGTAGAATTACCCTAGGCAGCTGGTTGTGGACAGGTAGTTCATTCTCAGCACTGCCTTCCTCCCTGTCTGACTGGGGGGAAAAGGTCAGTGTTTGGCTTGGGGAGTGGGAGGATGCAGGGTGATTCAAGAAAGGAGACCTGGATCCAAATGGGCACTGATTTTTTTTTTTTCCCACCCACATGCAGTCTTCTTCAAAAACTCTGCTTTTGATGTTTCTGTTCTTCTAAATTATATTTTTAATGAATTTTGCATCTTGTTCCCTTTAATAGGAGTTGGTGCAGCGGTAGTTGATAACTACCTTTATGTTGTTGGCGGTCACTCAGGGTCATCCTATCTGAACACTGTACAGAAATATGACCCTATCTCGGATACGTGGCTGGACTCTGCTGGCATGATGTACTGTCGATGCAATTTTGGTTTGACTGCACTTTGATGAAAAGTGTCAACTCATGGACCTGCTTGAAAAAATGCCCAATTCATGGAGACCATCAGCTGCATTTTCTGGAGTTTGGAGGAAAAGGGTAAAGATTTGATTGACAGGGTTGGTTTTTTTCCCCAAAAGTTGGCCTTGGTTTATTGTTAGTTACACAAAGCAAAACAAATGAAAGACTTGTTGCCAATCTGGGGTATGGACTGCATCCTGTTACTGGCATGAAATTGTTATCTTAATATTAAAACACCTGGAATAGGATTAGAAAACCTACTGTACAGCTAATCCTTTCACTTTTTAGAGCTTTTACCTCTTCCTACTATGAAACATGCAGTTTACTGTGCTAGGGATGAAAGATATTTGAGTATGTTGTATGATTGGACTGTTTGTTAATAATTGACTGGCTGTGTCTTCATATTGAGAAAATGCCAGTGCTTCACAAACTTTTCTATGAATAGCAACTAAAGGGCTGCCTTCTGTCTGAATCTCAAGGTTTGTAAATAATAAATGCCATAGTAGGTTGCCTGTACACTCTCTCCTTTGTTACCTGCTTAATGTGTTTTGGGCTGGGGATAATTATCTTTGGTGACAATTTAAATTAATACATTGGCGAGGTAAGTTTCATGCCTTTTTATATTTTTGAACCTATTGAAACAAACTGCAACTAACTGACCCTTTTTTTAACTTCCCCTGTCATCTTGTTGTGGACCGACTAATGCTAGATGAAATTACTTACCTAGTCTGCAGTGTGCTTGTAATCGTAATGCAAAGAAAACTTTAAATGGTTAATTCATCAACAATGTCTTGGTTTTCTTAAGTAGCACTGCAGAGTTCACAACATAGGTGTAAATATTTAGAAAGACGTGTCCAACTCATCCCGAGTACTATCAGACTTGTGTTTATATTTTCTTGTAACTTTTTTTCCCCCTCTTTTAAGAATGTGTGATTGCTTTTACAGAGTGTTCAGGTATCAAAATGGTGCTAACTGTAGGATTTACCACAAGGCTGTTACCAATCTAGTGCAGTATGCGTAAAACAATATTTGTTTTGATTGTTCTCTAGTGTGTTTGTTTCTCTTTATCTGCTTGATTAATTTGTGCCTATAAAAATATCAGTAATAACACAACATACTTAAAATGTTTTCAGTTGAGCTAGTTTAATATTCCTGTTGTTCATAAATATGGACAGGATGAACAGTGCGTTTCTGCCTCTTTAAACAAGTTTTGCCTTTAAAAAAAATCACATTGAATAAAAAGCACTGGGCATAGTTTTATACTATGCACATATCCTTTGTAACTGAATACTGAAGGTGATTCTTGTGATAAACCAGACTCTGAAGAAGTCTGCTTCAGTGAGACTTCTAATCAAAATTAGTTAAGATTTAGAAGGATAAATAAAAAAAAAAGACTGTGCAGGATTAACATTCATTAAAAGAAATGACTGAATAAATATTAATTTAGGTTATTATAGTATGTTTTGCTACATTTTTCTTTGTTTTAAGCAAGGAATCATGTTTATCTTGCAGTGTGGTCTAATGTTCGTACTTATCCTTGCCAATTTTGGTACTTGATACATTTTTCTGTTTCTGGAGTTATTTCCCACATCTCGATTTTTAACCTAATAATCCAATGTATGTTTCCCCTCACTCTGAAAATTCACATATTAATTTTGAAAGTGCAATAATATTCAACAATGTTGTTTAAAAAGCCATTTTTAAGTACATAAAATAAGGTATTCTGGGTGTACTTAATTTATTCTGAGCTCCTGTAAAACTAATTGCAGCCAGGCAAACTGCAGTTTTCTTGTTCTTCCATAAGCTAAGATTCATTCTTCAACAATGAGAGAATTATCTTTTAACCATAAAAAAATACACATTTTACCAATGTTTGCACAAATTATGGAATCCTGCAAATATTCTTCATACTTTACTAACTTGGTAGAATTCAGCAGGACTTGTAAGCAAATACAATGGACAAATTAAGCATTTTATATGCTGTTTATGTGAATGACCTATTGCTTATTCTAGTTATATAGCAATAATAGCATAACTGAATGATTCCAGTTGATCTGTTGATAGAAGACAGGTAGCTATGGAGTTGTACAGGGAGTGTTTGTGGTAGTGAAGAGCAAAGCAGTTTTAGGAACCGATCATAACCAAAATCATGTTGTTTTGGGTATATGCCCAAGTTGAATGTTTACATCTGCTTTTTGCTTTCTAGTTACACAATGTCACAGTGATACATGGATTTTGTGAATTAAGGAGCATCTTATCCTCCATTTAAACAAGAAGATAAAGATGCTCAAAAACCTAGTTTGCAAAACAGTGTTTAATTGATGAGTTTATGCCTTGACACAGCTACAGATGTTTGTGTGTAATTCAGTATGTGTGGAATTTTTTTACAAGAATATTCCATGAATGCAGCTTTTTAACATACACACTTAAGTCTCATTTGAATCATTAGTAAACAAAGTTCATGTGCAGAAAGTGGCACAATAGATGGACTCACATGATCTGGTGTCAATAGAATCGTACCAGACTGGTATGGGTGATAGTTTGTCAATATCTAGATGGCACCTTTCATTTCAGGATCTCAAAGCATTTTACAAGCGCAGTGTACATTATTCCCTTCATTTAGGCAATAGTGAAATTAAATTGTTAAATAGACTTACCACTTCACATGATACTGAGGTTAATGCAGCCTATTGCTAAATTTAGGATACCAAATTAAGCAACATTTTAGTATTCAGGTTTGATGTTAAGAATGAAAGAAGTAATAGTTAATGAAAAATCCTGCTGTTTCTAGATACAGATCTGTTTAGCTTGGATATTGATAAAGTGCATCAGTGTAAGATGAACACTCAGATATGCTATCGGCCTGTCAAACTTAGGAATCCTGTACGCTAACAGATATGACATACTCATTTTTCTGTTTTGGACGCTGCTTGTTCTGATCACCGAAGTGCTTCATTTTAGGAAGATCTGATACAGCAATCAGTTTAGCATTTAAAATAAACCTGGTACAGCCTGTACCATCTTTCATGCAATCTGAAAGTTAAGACCTTCAAACAAGATGTCATACAATTTAAATTATCATCCAGTTCTATTTCTTAATTACACGATTATTTTTGAAAGCACTTTAAAATAGGTGTGAGTTTGTGTGTTCATAAAGTCATTGGATTTTTGCTCAGTTGTTTAAGAGAAACTTAATAAAATGCCATATGCAAGTTTCCTGATAGTCATTGCTATTCCAAATGCTTTCGTTTTGGAATATCCAGTTGGAATCTCTGAGGGGACAAATGTGTCCAATATATAGCTCTGGTGTTACAAGTAGCTAACTGTTTTACTGGAGGTAGTTAAGTGTTGCTTTTGTGAATTTGTCACCTGTAAGTCCCCACTCATTTATATGAAACAATGCAAAAATTTTCCAAGATTGCCTTAAATTCCTGATGTTTAATTAAAACTCAAAGAACTGGATGATAATTCCTATATTTTGCCTTATGTGCTGTGCTGTACTTTAAACCCAAGGAGAATTTTAACTTTAAGCAGGTTGGAACCTTTGTACAGTGAGTACCATATTGTACTCTGACTTGTGAGGAGTGATCTGGTTGTGAGTTTCAGATGAGAAATATAGTTCTGTGTCTGTACAGTGTTTTCATGTGTACACCGTTTTTAGCAGCAGGATTTTGTTTTCATAAGTGGCATTTGAGTTTTAAAAACTGCTGAATAACTTGCATTTTTGTTCTTTAATAGTATTTTCAATATATGTTTGCTGTTGTGACAATGCGCTGTAACAATTTGTTGTAACAGTATTTCATTTAATGTGAAATGTTTACTAAATAAATCTGGGGCAAAAAGGATTTTATTTTTACATTTTGGCTGGATGGTGAATGCAAACGCATGCTGGTTTTAATCCTGCTTTTAAATGCAATGACGTCCATGTGATGTGGTCCCTTAAGGGCCTTGCGGCTCCATTTAGGTCTCAGGACCTAGTTCCCAATTAGGATTAAACCAAAGAGAGAGCATAATTTTCAGAGATCTGCTTTCTGACCTTTGTCTGTCACGCTGCTTTTGAGGCCTTTCTCAGAAGCCACAAAAGAGGAGGAGTTTATACCGTAGTCTTAAATTTTAGTCCCGCCCCACACACATGCATCTTTCACCCAGGTAATGCTGTGATGGCCATGTGTGTACATTGGCATATAAAATACAATACGTGATAAGTCTCGTGAAAGCTGTGCCTGTGCACAAGGCAGCAAAGTTAAAACGTTGTGCATGTTTCTTTGTATGGGTAAATGTTACACTTAACATGCTCAATGGACATTTTTAAAATACATTTTTTTTTATAAAGAGAAGTTCTATAATCTGTGCTTGTCTTCTTCCACTGCAATGCCCTGTTGCATATACCTCACAAGGTATGTAGGAGTAAGCCCTGCTCTTATTCTACCCAGCAAGTACCTACCCACAAGCGAGTCTACCAAGTGGAGACGAGGGTCTAAGACTCCTATCTGAAATTTCAGTTTCAGGAAAAACTTTACACATCCTACCGATTTAAACCTTTCTCTGACTGCAAAATTCATGTTCTGGGCACAGAGTTTTCAGCAGACTCAGGTACCTCTCACTGCATGTTTGAGAGCAGTGTGACCCAACCTCCACAGCATGAGAAACTCGAGCTGTACAATTGTTCATGTAAACCACATTTCAGTGTCAGTGCTTTTCTTCCAGGCCCTTCAAGTTCCCAGATTCCCAATGTCCTGTGGCCCTTGCAGAGTTTTTAGAGTAGCTCTGCTATAGTTACTGGTATTGCAGCAGTAGCTAGGGACCTCAACTAAGATCCAAGCTGAGTTGTACAGGGTAAAACAAGCTCTGTTTGATTCCAATCTTCAATTGCTAGTACATGCGTTTACTGCAGCACCTGCATGAAGCCCTGTTGAAATCACTGGAGCCGCTGCAGGTTACGCAGCCTACCCATGAACTGTCAGGGCCTACACATAGGCTAGGATGTCAGAGTGGGTTTGACAAACAATAGGATGGGGACACACATATCAGGGATGTCACAATGTAGTTCCATGGGGGGGGGGGAGGGATGCAAATCTTACAGTTAAAAAAATCCTTTCCCTTCCCACTCCCTTAAAGAACTAGTTAATCTGAGCCTATTTCCCTTTGGAGTCTTAACTTTTGCTTACGCTTGTTGGTTTTGTTTTGTTTTTTTTTAAACCTCTACCAGATTCCCAATATAAACGTGTTAATCCCCTTCTGCATTCGAATAAGAGATCAAAATAATACCCTTCCAGGGATAGAATCAGGGGATACGTCTGGCCACTCCTGGCATGGGTGGAAGGGATTCTGGCTCTAGTGGGGAAGGGGAGAACTCGGGGACCCCTCATGGCTACAGATCGATTTTAAGATGCCCATTAAATGTTTCTCTCCTGAAATCTGCAGGAAGGGAATGAGGTGCACAAAGGTAACAATGTCACTAACATGGGCTTGGCAGTTTCAGTTCACAGATTTGTTGTTTGTCTTTTAAATGCAGCAGAGAGGTTAATCTCAGCAATGCCAGTATTTGACTGTAGGTGGGTCACTGGCTTTCTGGACATGACGTTCCAGCTCCATTGGGCCTAGCTGCAAACCTGGGGGATGTGGCAGAGCCAAAAAACTGACATTGCTCCTATTACCTTTGCATGTTTGTTAACATCCCAGAATACACCATCCAAGCTGCTCTCTTTTGGTGCAGGTCCAGCACACACTACTGAGGCTCTTGGCCGCCTTTAATGTGTCAGGCTTTTGCAAAATACTTTCTTGGAAAAGCCATTGTGAAGGAAACATATGTTGTGTTCTTGGTCTTTCTGCACAGATAGTCCAGTTATGTTGGTGTGTGCATGTATGAGAGAGAATTCAGGCAGAGCAAAGGTGAGGTCAGGGAGGGGGGGAGGTTCTGTTTTGGATAGCTAGAAGTGGCACAATTACACCCGCACAAGTTAAAACAGCCCAAATTCACGGCCTGGCTAACTACAACCAGAAAAAGTAAGGACAGAGGAGTTAGGTGTTGCAGGCCCAGAAAACTTCTAAATGATTTCTGCTGCCCTTTCCTGAAGAATCAGGGGACGACCAGCAACCTTCCCCCCATGCTGAAATGTATTTTTTAATGTTTGGTTGTTTGAGAATTCTGCCTCTACCCTGAAAATCTGTTCTGGACACTTACATTTGTTTGCTTTTTACTGGCAAGTTACTAAAACTAATAGCTAGATCATTTGAAAAACAAAGTACAGCGTCTGAGTCAGACACCATTGAGATAAATAAGTAAAATGTTTGTAAAGGTGGCTTAATTTGCATAAAATATATAGCTCTTTAATCTGCATATGCAGAGAACAGTGCAAAAACTGACAACTTAATGTAGGCTACGTCAAGACTGCAGGCTTCTTTTGGACAAAGCTTTTCTGGAAGCGATCCCCCAGAAAAACTTTAGAAAGAAAGCATCCACGCAGCAAAAGCACAACAAAAAAGCAATCTGCTTTTTCGAAAGATCGCGTCCACATTGATAGGACGCTATCTTGCATGTAAGTTGTGATTACTGTGGCTGGAGTGGCCACCAGGGCACCTGTGCTTTTTCCTGGAGGCCGCCTCTTTAGAAAAAAACACTCTTCCGCATCCACGCATGCCTTTTTTTCCAATAAAGCTTTTTTGGAAAATGGCTGCTGCTTTGGTAAATGAGGTTTACCGCAGTCAGAAAAACCCCTCCATTCTTTCAACTTTGTCGAAAGAACGAAATAGCAGTGTAGACGTAAGTATTGTTTTTCCGGAAAAACTCTGCAGGGTAGACATATCCGTAGAGTGCCCCTCAGCATCGGTGCTATACTATGTGATTTCCTTTTTGGCAAGAATTCCATGACTTGCAGTAGAACTTTACATTTTGTCAGAGGGCTAATCCTTTTGCCACAGGCTACTTTTTGCTGCCTAAGTTATTTGCTGTTAGCGCAATACAGAGGCGAGACAGTGATTTCTAACAGCTTGTTTGTAGCATGCTGCCAGGAACAGCGTAGTGCGTTAGCAGCATACATACCCTGTCCTGTTTGTGTGCCTTCCCCCTTGTTAGGCCAGGCACAGAGAGAAGAGATCCGACTCCCCACAGCAGCTGACCTTTTGCTATGTAGCATGGGGCCATGGGCAAGGAACCAGCAAGTCAAGAACCACTTCTATTGAGCTGTTAATATTTCAGTACCCTGTCAAACAAGAGAGTCCTATCCCAACGAGAGTTTACACAAACTGGACAGAGAATCTAGAGCCTCCATGTGGCAGATGCCACTCAGTCATTTAGCCACTCTATGGCTCAGAAATAATCTGTCAAATTCAACCACTCCGCTGTGCTGTGTAAAATGGGGCTATTCGTGCACATCTAATCCACAGCTTTTCAGTGAGTTATGCATGTTCCGCAGAGCCTGCTGATAGATAGAATGGGCATTAGCTGATATACTTATTTCTGTTGTGAAAGCTTAGGTTTACTCAGGGTTTTTTAATGTAATTTCCTATATTAAAATGTTTTTAGGCCGTGAACTCAAGCACACTCTCATAAATGAAGAAATGCTAGAACTAAGATGCACTGTGCAACCTTAACTCTACCCACCCCCTTTGTGCGTTATCATTAATCTTTCATTTACATGATCACATATGGCTGTTCTATTAGCTACTTTGAAATATTAATTAAAAAAAAACCAAAGGATACAACCATTCTTGGGTTTTTACTTTTTTATTTTAGCATAAAATTTGCTTGTATAAAAATAGCTTTTTTTTTAACAAAAATTGCATAGTGTTTCCGATTTCAAATGTTTAGCTCAAGTGAAAGCATTGGATACAATCCCAGAACTACTGTAGTTCTACTCTTTTCTTGGATACCAAGTATACATAAAGTGTAGACCTCCACGTGGGGTGGGTCAGCATTGTTGGCAGAGAAGGGAACGTGATTTGATTTTGCAGCCGTGATACAGACGTCATTTATTCTCTGTTGCCCTAATATAAACTAGAGATGACAAAAGAAGAAATTCTGGGGGTTTATTTAACAAAATTAAGTTGACATTTCTAAGCCCATCATAATGCATCCAATACCCATCGATCTGGAAAGCTGCAGAATAATGATGCTCCTCTTTATTAAATAAGGTGGCACCTTCCAATAAGTACCTGCAAATTAAGGTAAACAGAGAGATCACCATCACAAACACTCTGCTAAATAACACTAACAGGGGTGGCAGGCATTTGATGGATTGTGAAGAGGAGTTGTGGGGGGAGCCAGCACTGACAGTGGTGTCTCTGAGAACTGTTTTGTGGAACCAGGTGACTGATGGCCCTTTGAGCAATTCCTGGAGCAAGGGTGACAGCCTGTGGCAAGATAAGATCATAGTCCTAGCTCCAGGAAAGGCTTCTTTTATGTCCCCTCCACTCCAGGTTAGTATTGGAAAAAGCATTAAAATAACTCAAAATCCATGTGGCATGTGTAGGGGAGAAGGAATGAAAGTGCTAATAGACAGGACAGTCTAACCTCTATGACCCATCGAGCATGGCAGTGCAGGCAGGCACAAAAAGTTAAGCCATGCTTATGCCAAAACTCAAGCACAGTTTACTATATTACAGGGTGGCATGCTTCTTTGGGGTCAGTCCTGTTCATTGATCAGATCCAGCTGGCAAGGGAGAAGCTGAGATGTGTGTCTGCATGCTTCCCCTGAAGCATGGGGAGCAGAGGGGAGGGAATGCAGGGTAGTGTACTGGGTACTGACGTTCCGGTATCGAGAAAGACAAGGGAAGAAAAAAACCTCAAGGTGCTGCAGCCCAGGGAAGCAGGAGAATGTCTGTTGTGTTTAATGGGTTGTTTCATTTTTATATCTGAATAAAACTGCCCAGAAAAAGACTTGGGCATTGCAGTGAATGAGACCCGCCCCCCCGCCAGCAAGTGGCTAGTCCACAAGCAGCCAGATGGGTGCTGCTGTGACAGCTGTGCAACTGGAAACTCTCCACAGACCATGGCCAACAGCAGGCAGTTCTGGGTCTTCTGGCTAGCCAGCTGCCTGCCTTGCGCTACGGTCTGAGCGGTGGAGCTTTGCACACAAGAGGGCTTGCAGGGTTTCTCTGTTAGCCTAATGCTAGTTTTGTGGTTTGTAAGCCCTGGCCAGAAAGCCGCACTATTAGTCATGGTGGGTTGCTTCTGCAAACTGTTTGCACCTATAACCCAGCCTGGTTTTTGCCTGTGTCTGTTTTTCACATAATACTTCCTGTGAGGGATTTTGCTTTAAATGCAAAACTGTTGATTATATTATTCAAAAATATTTGTCCTTAGCAACAGATTTCTAAAACTGCAGCTACTTGTGAGTTGTGCTTTCTTTTCACAGACTCATGGCCGGAGCGCTGGCTTATTCTAACACTAAGGAATATAATAATTTTATTAATGTTTAGAGTTCGTTCTATTTAGCATGTTATGACAATTTCTGAGGCAAAAGGAAAGCGCATAAGTGTAAAAACACCTCTTCTATGTATCCTAGTGATTCTATTTGATTTTTTTTAAAAATGGAGTGTATTTTCTAGTTGGTAGTCTATTCCCCATTGGGTTAGTTAGTTATATGCTACTATGGCCCATGGGGTTACCAATCCCCCCAGAGTTGTCCTAGAACCTCCAGGAATCAAAGATTAATCTTTAATTAAAGATGGTCATGTGATAAACCTCCAGGCTTACATCCAATCAAAACACGCAACTGTAATTGCTTGTGACTTCTGAACCACTGCCAGAATTCATGTGCTATGGAAGAAGGGGGTAGCATATGCTACATGTTGTAACATGTTTACCCCTCAATACACCCATGTATTAAAACCCATCTGTCATGTGAATCTCTTTTAATCTTTTTACATTCCTACCTGCCTTGTCTGCTTAGGCTGTACTCCCCTCCCTTCTGGGAGATGGGCCGTACCTATGGGGCACCCCTTCACTTTGTGTGTAAGTTTTAAGATTAGTTTGCTGGAGCAGGGCCAGTGCTGGCTTTTTTAAAGGCAACCCTTCGGTACTGTTTTATTGCAGGGGTGGGGCCCAATCCAGCCTCCTGCTTCATTTCATCAGGCCCGTGGCAAATCTCCGTGCTGTAGGCCAGAAGGCCTGAGACTCGGCACCCCCTGCAGCTCTGTATGCTACCCTCATCTGCCAGCACTGCCCCCACAGCTCCCACTGGTCAGGAAGCACGGGCAATGGAAGCTGTGGGGCTGCAGGGACAAACTGGCTGCTTCCAAATCTGAGAGCTGCTGGAAGTAAGTACCCTGCACCCCAACCCCTGGCCCTAGCCCTAAACCCTTATCCCAAGCCCCTCCCCACACCCTGAACCCCTGATTTTGGGTCCTTTCCAATTATAGGCTTGCCAGCATTCCCAACTGGACAGCCCAGGCACCACTGCCATTCACAGCAATGGCATCCACTCTGTCAAGACGGGAAAGGGGTCAACCCTAATCCCAAAGCCTCAGGGAAACCGAGCCTCCCCACGCCCCCATGCCAGTAAGGCCCCTGGCTCATTTTTAGGAAAAAGGTTCCTCACTCCTGTTTTATTGGGATGTTTAATCCTCTAACATTCCAGGAGAACCAGACTGTTTGGGATTTTTTTTTTAACCATTTCTTGGCCCAGTCAGTATTGTCTTTACCAACAACCCAGCCTCTTCTATCCCTCCCCTGGATCTTGTATCTACACAGTATTTGCTTAAGAGCTTCTCTACTCTTACCTAACTCATTATCCCTCCCTCCCAATAACATTCTTAAATCCTACACTTTAAACAATCTCCATTTTCTCCCTCTACTTTGCACTAAATTCTGATATAAATAATCTAACTCTCCTGCACCATTATTTGTTGAAAATTACTTAACATTCCTATAAAAAAAACTATATTAATTTCTGCCCATGAGGCATTTTTAATACACCACATGACACATTTTATTACATTTAAGTAGTGCGGCTTGATTTAGATTGCCAATTTCAATCATGAAGCAAGAAACCTTGTTTTAAATCATAGGTTTTTAATCATGTATTGCAGTTGTACTTCTGAGTTTCATAACGAAAGGTTGTCGTAGTAATGAAACATGCTGATTTGCCACTCAATGTGGTACACAAGATCTAGATACTTATTTCAGCTTAGCTTGCCTTTCCAGTGTCTTGCACATTCTACGATAAAAGATATACAAATAGTCTTCCTGCTGGTTAGCAAGTTTGCAATTGAGACACTTAACTTGAATATAATCAGCTGCTAGTTCTTGGCCTGCTACATTTGGTTCCAGCACAGAGGTGAGGAACTTCTGAGCCACCTCAAACATCTAGAAAGTGGATCTGAACTACTGTTTAATTTGTATAGTGTAATTTTAGGGTGGCCAGGAATCTGTACCTTTTCCGCCTTTTGCACAGTTGTGTAAATTGGCCCTTCTCCTCTGCATAGCTCTGGAACAAGCTGGAGAGGCGCAGACTCAGGGGGGCTCCCCACGCTCTAACCAGCAGGCCAAATTCCGCGGTGAACCCGGGGCACATGCTTCCAGAGGTGCCCTGCACGGGGCCGGAGATGCACGGGCTCGGCTCTCTCCAGAACTGAAACCTGTTCTGTAACTATCAAACGGTCCCAGCGCTGCGGGACCCTGACCCCGTGCGCCCCTCCAGTCTTCATGGGCCCCCCAGTCTGTTCCTAGAGTACTGACTCGCCTCAGGTCTCCCAGCTTTGGCCAGTCGCTAGCCTTCCGCCGCTCGGGCTGCCACCCTGCCTGCTGCTCATTGAGAGTCCAAGCCGGGGGCTGCTGCTCGCTGGTTTAACGGCCCCCGGGGCCGTCCGCATTCCGTTCTCTGCACTTGCTGAACTGGGTTTCCAGCGCCGCAGCGGAGCCGCAATTCACCTGCCACTGTCGTCGTCCTCCCCACGCCGGCTCCCTCCCCCCCGACCTGGACGTCTTGGTTTGCCTGGTGCCCTGCTCCCCTTTCCTTGTGGGTTTTGTCCGGCGACCGTCCATTCCCAGTGCGAGACACAAGTGGCATGGCCAGCTGCCTCCAGGCTACCGTGAGCCAGCCTTCGAGGCGGCCAGGGAGAAGCACCCCCCTGCGCTTTCACCACTGCCTGTGCTGGTTGGGGGTGGGGGGAACCTGGCCCTTCCTCTCCCCTCTGCTGTGTCACTGTCCCAGCAGCTGCTCTTTCTGCTGCCACAACTTCCCCCCCCCAGGGGGAGGGGACGAGGCTCCAAGTAGCACAGTGGCTGCTCTGTGGGATCCCCCAGGGTACAGCATTCATTCCCCCTCTCAGCAGGGCTCCCACTCCTGCCTGGCCAGAGAGCTCAAAGGCTAGGGGGGGAGGGGAGCAGCAGCCCAGTGTCACCTGCCCTCAGTTGGGGACGGATGGGGCAGGGATCACCACTGAGCTGTCCCCTGCTGCTGTCTCCAGGGCCTCTGGGGTTGCCTGGCCCACAGCTCCACCCATTTGCAGTCCCAGGGGAGGGGAACCAGGCCGCTGAGTCTTATCTCCTGCCCCCCTTATCAGGGAGGGGGCAAAGCGCCTGGGACACCGCCCGTGTGGGGGGGAGCTGAGCCCACTGTGGTGGCTAGTGCCCTGTCTTACTGCCCCCCAGTCTCTGCTCCTCTGGGTTCCCTTTCCCAGGGCCTGAGGCCAGCCTGCCCCGCCACTCTGCCGCCCACGACGTCTACGGGCTCCTTTCCGCCACAGGGCGCTCCAAAGCCACTGGCTCGGCCGGCCAGCGCTGCTCAATACTCACTTGTGGTCAGAGACATCCAAGTGGTACGGCACGTACGCCAGCTCTGCCGGCTTCCACTGCTGCATGTTGAAAACCACAAAGGGAGGTGCCCCGTGGCAGAAAACGCGCTGGGTGAACTCTCTGAGGCCAGTACAGCTGCAGGCAGAGAAGCAGAAATGCCAATCGCGTCAGCGGGCCGGCAGCACAGCTCCGACGGTTTCAGTTCACAGCTGGACCGGCCGGCAGGGCTGCCCCTGAGTCGCGCAGGTTGTGTCCCATATCAGCATTTGGTTTGGAAAGTGACCGGCTCTCACCTGCGTCCCCGAGCCGAGGAATCAGCGAGGCAGCCGGCCACCCTCCCGCCCGCATGCAGCAAGAACTCTCTGGCTGGTGGTTTTCTGCCCTGAAATCCTTGCTCTGTGGCGGGGGAGGAGGGTCAGTACCACAGGCTGCCCGGGGAGAGGACAGCCCCAGCCCTCTGTCACCGCAGCCCCTTGGGCCAGGTGAGAAGCGTCTCTCCGTGGCCACTGCAGCTCCAGCGGGCACAGCCGGGGGAGGGGCACATGCCCCCCCAGCTGGGGCAGGTCCAGCTTCGTCTGCCCCTGCACCGCCCAGCCCGAGCGAGGGATGCAGCGAACTGGGCACCGTCCCCGGCTCCCTGCCCAAGGGGAACAGCAGCGACGGCCCCGGACGAACAGGCAGGGCGCTGCAACCCCTCTCGAGGGGGGCTGGGGCAGCACCGCCGGGGAGGGGACCAGCCAGCCTCTCTCCTGCCTGCTGAGTGTCTCTTTTCTGGAGGGTTTCGTGCGGCCCCATACAGATCAGGGAAGGGTTTAGCCACGCCCAGCCCTCACTAGGGATGCTTGAATGCACTGGTTACACTATTGCACGTGGGGGGCAGTGCCGTGACGCCACCGCCCCCC
>CM057848.1:2132690-2144674 GCA_030068395.1 Apalone spinifera | reverse complement strand
CACTTAGTCCCAACTGCCACAGCAGCTGAAACTGAAACTGCAGTCGCCTGAAATTCATAGAATCCTAGAATCCCAGGGCTGGCAGAGCCCTCAGGAGTCGAGTCCAGCCCCCTGCCCAAAGCAGGACCGACCCAACTCAATCAGCCCGGCCAGGGCTTTGTCAAACTGGGACTTAAGCACCTCTAGGGATGGAGATTCCACCCCCTCCCTAGGGAACCCAGCCCAGCGCTTCCCCACCCGCCTAGGGAAATAGTTTTTCCAAATATCCAACCTAGACCTCCCCCACTGCAACTTGAGCCCATTGCTCCTTGTTCTGCCATCTGCCCCCACTGAGAACAGTCTCTCTCCGGCCTCTTTGGAACCTCCCTTCAGGAAGTTGCAGGCTGCTCTCAAATCCCCCCTCACTCTTCTCTTCTACAGACTAAACAAACCCAGATCCCTCAGCCTCTCCTCGGAGGTCATGTGCTCCAGCCCCCCCAACATTTCTAATGTGAATTCATTGTATTATCTCACTGACATCTTTCACTGGGCCTGATCAGATCTAAAACCTTGTAGGGAACAGGCAAACTGCAGGTTTTTATCTTGTCTCTGGATGTCAGTATTGTTCCATTTGAGAGCCGCTGAAATGAAACCAAGGGCTAACTAGCCTGTAAAATATTTGCGTGTACCCTTCTCAGTAGGGTTTTGTTGCCTGCCGGGGGATGGGGGAGGAGGGGGACATAGATTCTATTCCTATTTGCTTACAAAAAAAAGGAACATTTTTATTGGGTGGATGAATAGGGCAAATATAGCTGTCACACCGGACCAAATTCATCACTGCCCATTCGAGATTTCAATTAAGTTAGGACAGGCATGAATATTGCCAAAAATGTACGTCTTTTCCCCCCCTAAATCTAAACAAAACCTTGTCCAGAGAGCATTGCAATTTTCTAGTGAGCTACAGCCCACAAAATCGCTTATAAAAAGTTGCTGGTGTCATTGCCCATGGAACCAGGTTTCAGGCAAGTGGATTATTATCAATAAACCCAAGTGCTAGGGCCTCCAGCCAAAGAAGAAGTGCAATATTATTTCATATTTGATCGCTCCCAATCAGAGGCCAATCTGCCTTTGGTCTGAAGGAGGTAATAGCTTTTCCCCACCTGTATCTGTGGCTGTCTGAGCTTATCAGGCACCAAAGGCGAGTGGAATCTCTTGTTCTCTTTTCTTTGCACCCATCAACATGCAGATTTTGAAGGCTGAAGAGCTTTGCTTACTCACCCCCGTTTGTTCTTTTTTCTACACAGTCGCCGAACGACTCGGAAACCCGCTGCCTGCAGCCTGTACCTCATAACATCGGCCAAGCTTGCTCTGTGGGGCCAGGGCTGCTGGGGGCAGAGGGCAGAGAAAAGGGGCCATTTGCCCCATCTGGGGGGGGCAGCTTGGTGTGGGGAGGTTACAGTACCAGCCAGGTTTGACCAGTGCCCTTGTGACAGGCCCAGCCCGAGTGCTCTCGTGGCCCTGTGTGCTTAGTCTGAATGCCACTCCCATCCAGAGTGGTGCGGAGACCCAGGGCACAATGCCCAGAGCAGACAGCCAGCCCCAGCCCTCTGGGGCAGAAGCCCCCCTGCAGTGTGGGTGTGGGGCAGGCTCACTCTGCAATCCCCGGGCCTACCCCCGTGGATAATGTGTTACAAGGGGGGGAGCTGTTTCCGATTTCTCCCCCGCCCCCTCCCAAAACCCCTGTGCAGCCCTGCCTGCCACAGGCTAGTCTGTCCCCATCTGCTTTGGCCTCAGAAGCTGGTGTGAGCACCTCTCTCCTGGGTCGGCACCTGTGGAGAAGCGGGGCCATGTCTGTGTGGACGCGTTAGCCTGCAAGCAAGAGAGAGCAGGAACGGGACCTCCTTAGCAGCGTCTGTGCCGGGCCCTGATCCTCAGGGCTCTCGCCTGCAAACAGAAAATCGGAACCATCGCTTCCTGTCCGTGCCAGGTCGTTCTGGGAACCCCGTTACGAGGCACCTCACAGCCGGCATGGAACGCAGACCGCGGGGATAACGGGGCGTATACGTTTCCCTGGGGCGTGAGTTTCATTGTAAGCGGTGAGCCAACGCTCACCGAATGTCCAATAACCCACAGTATTGACGGGGAAAGGTCTGAAAGAGGAGAAGCAGAATAGGTCCAAGCAAAATTCCCTCCTGATGTAATTCAAGGGCAGTGAGAGTGTAACCAGGCCAGTTTGAACCTGGGACCTCCACAGCTTGAGCTATGAAGCCAGCTGGCTCTCAGCTGCGGCTGTCGCGCTCCCTTGTTCTTGTCTCGCTGTAAGTGGTCTAAGTGCCATTCCATGGGACAGTGCCCCACACTAGGGCTACCTCTACACTGGCAGCTTGTTGCGGAAGAACAGCCGTTCTTCAGCGAAAACTTGCCAGCTGTCTACGCTGCACGAGCTTTCTTCCAGAAGTAAATTTACAGTCTAGCGTTGTAAAACAGGGCTTCTTCTGGAAGAGTATTCCTCTCCGCATGAGGAATAAGCCCTCTTGGGCAAGAGTTCTTACAGAAGAGGGCAGTGTAGACAGGCAACATGAATTTCTTGCGCAAGAAGCCCCTCTGGTTAAAATGGCCACCGGAGCTTTCTCGCGGAAGAGAGCATCTACACTGGCACGGATACTCTTGTGCAAAAGCACATGGCAATGTAGACGCACTCTTGTGGAAGAGTTTTTGCACAAGAACGCTTCTGCAAAAGACTTCTTGCGCAAGAAGCTGCCAGTGTAGACGTAGTCTTAGGTGTGTGGGTTACATGAAGTCTGTGCCCAGTACACAAGCCCAGTGTGAGACCGAGAATCAGTGAATGGAAATGGGCGAGCTGGAAATGAGGTCTTATTGGTGCACACAATAAGGGAAGGATGGGGTGTGTCACCCCCACTGCCTTTCGTGAGCCTTCTTGTAAAGGTTCTCCTTATATTTGGAGCAAGCTTCACCATGGTGGGTACTAGTCCCACCCCTCCTTGGAGGCCGGGTCATCTTTATCCTAATCCTGGAAGGTGTCCTGGCCAAACTGACTACACCACCTCCATCAGCTTCTGCTGAATCCTGTACGTTATCTGAGATGTGACACTTTCCCCACCCCCAGGGCGTCACTTTCTTTCCCTGCCTTCCTTTGTGTTCATCGGGCTGGCAGAGATCTCAGGAGTCATGGAGTCCCAAGGCAGGACCAACCCAACTCAGTCATCCCAGCCAGGGCTTTGTCAAGCTGGGACTTGAACACCTCTAGGGATGGAGATTCCAGCCCCTCCCTAGAGAACCCATCTCAGTGCTTCCCCATCCTCCTAGGGAAATCGTTTTTCCTATTATCCAACCTAGACCTCCCCCACTTTCTATCTTGATTCCCACTTTTCCTTCTGTCTAATAAGAATTAGGATTCGCGGTCCAATACCACTGTGCGCTTGTGACCAGGAAGAGGCGTCTGAAAGCAATGCCCTGAACAGCCCCATGCCGGTACAAGTTTGCCATGTGTTGAAGAAGCTGATAAACCTGTGTGCTAAAACCGTGTTTCTCCAACAATCAGATTGCAGGTGACAGTCGATACGAGAGAGCTGCATGTTCTAGCTTTGTTTGTTTCTCTCCCCTTCCATGTGTGTTTTTCTTGTTTTGTCTTCTACGAAGCAGGACTGGACCTTCAGAGAAACTGCAGCAGCTACGGCCCATCCCTCCTAACTTCTCCGTTCCCCAAAAGGACAGTGAGTCCCACCTCGGATGGCATCTAACCACCTGCCATGCAAGGGTCCCTTCTAAAAACCCTCTGCAGCTACAGGGCCAAGGAACAAGGGAGGTGATCATGAAAGCCTCATTTAATGGGTTACATTTCAAAGGCTTTAACTAGGTTTCCTTTTCTTCTGTATCTTTCAGAGCAGGTGAAAAGGCTTTTGCATGAGCATTGGCCATGAAGCCAAGCAGGCTGAGGTCTCTGAGCCAAACCCAAACCCGGTTTGACACAGTTAAATGCCGGTCAGTGACTGGCTGAATACAGTGTTAGCCCATTTTCCATCTAAATTAAAATTACTGTCCTCCCATTCCCTGGTGGGCTGGGCAGCTGGTCTCCCTGTTGTGTAGAAGAGGAATCAAGGCTCGGAAAGACGGAGGCCCAGCCCCTCGGCACTAGATCCTTCTTCATTTTGAATAGGACCCTGCACCCTTGGGTGGTTACAGAGGACACACGGTGTCAGTGTCATCAGGGATGTGTCTGGCGGTAGCAAAACCTCACAGGAACTCAGGAGCCCCTAAATTGAAGAGGCCAGGTTGGGATTTGTGGGAAGCAGAGTGTCCCACGTTTGCCTCCTGTAGGGTCACTGTGATTTGCCTGGCTGGCTGAGCCCTATGGCCCATCTCATCCAGCGTCCTCATTTGGTCACCACCTCTGACCCTGCAGCGAGCAGTTATAGAAAAACCTGCCCCTGGTGAATTTCCCTGCTGACCCCCACCCGTCAGGGACCGGCTTACACCCCGGTGGCTGCGTCGTTTGGGTTCGTTTACAGAGACAACGCCAGGATGCCTCCGAGATTTGGCGCCAGAGGACTAGGGAAGGTTTTACATTTTCCATATTTCTCCTGCTCACATGTTGCAGTGAATTGCTGGGTCACAGCCACATAAAAAACCAGCTGCTGGGATCTAGATATTCAGTCCTGTCCCTCCCGGGCTATACGAAGGGTGTGTCTAGACTACAGGGTTTTGTCAATAAAAGTGGACTTTTGTTGACAAAACGATACTTGTGTCTACACTACCGCCGAGTTCTGTTAATATAACATCGACAGAACTCGGCAGTTTTGTCGACAGCGGTAAACCTCATTCTACGAGGAATAACGCCTTTTGACGACAGAGTTCTGTCAAGAGAAGGCGTTATTGCATCTACGCTGTCCTTTGCGTCTACACTCTCATGTCGATAAAGCGGCTTGCTTTGTCGACAGAACTGGCTGTCGTCTAGACGTTCTTTATCGACGGAAGCTTTCTCGACAGCGTCTGTTGACAAAGCCTCTGTCGACAAAAGCCTGTCGTCTAGACGTACCATAAGAGACTGATAATCACAGTCTATCGGTATGTGATGGTCTGAGGCCTTGTCCTTCAGTTAAGGCTTTTGACAAAGCATTTTGAAATAAGGCTCATGCCGAACCAGTCGTATGGAAATATGGCAATTTGGGGGGGTTAGAAAAGCCATCCAATCTATCGCCTCCAGATAAAGGGAAGAGCCCAGAAGATTTAAAGGACACTAAGGCCAGGTTCACGCTAGACCTGGAAGGTTGGCTTACGGTACACAACTCCAACTACAACTACTAATACAATACTTATTAAGGCTAAGCAAGCCTCAGAATAAAATGCAATGCCTGCATCCCTTCTGCTGCCAGGAAGCCCCCGAAGGAGGACAGCGGACGGACCCCCATGGCCAGTGCGTAGCACCTTCTGCAGCTTCGGTCTATGCCAAGGCACCAATGTTAGGAATATCCCCGGCACTGTTGGATCTACAGCAATCACCCCTGTTGTTTTGAGAGCCTAACAAGATCGTTAATACATTGCATATTTTCCCACATCCAATAATTAGCTTGTTGATACTTTGCATATTTTCCCAGGCCAAATAATTAGTATCATCAGGTGGGAAACATTCAGCAAAGATAGCGATGTGATCTTCCCAAGCACTCCTGCACTGCCATGCTACGTGGCTGGCCTTGGGACCTGTCCCAGAACTTGTTGAAAGTCAACAGAGCATTCCTACACTGTACCGTCTTGAGCAAACAGCTCACTCTTTGAGCATCACAAAAGAATAATAGAAGCAAAAAGCACAAATGACTGCCTAGAGCATCCTGTAAGAAAATGCAGGCACAAAAAGGAACGATTATGGTACACCGCCTAATTTTCTCAACCTCACAATCGTCTTCCGCATTTCCACTACGCCTTCTGTTCTTTGCAGGAGAGATTGTGTGTGTGTGTGTGTGTGTGTGTGTGTGTGTGTGTGTGTGTGTGTGCGCGCGCGCGCGTGTGTGCGCACACACTGGCTAGATTCTTTTGCAGCCACTACCTCCCACAATACGAGTGTTTGAGATTCCCAGGCCAAAAGGGACAACCGTGATCTTCTAGCCCAGGGTTTCCCAAGCTATGGGTTGGGACCCAAATATGGGTCACCATTACATTTCAAAAGGGTCGCCGAGTGTCTCCCCAGGTGACTTTGCCCTCCCTCCTCCCCCTGTTTTTGAACTGCCCTGGGTCACCAAGTCTTCCTGAATTGTCAAAATGGGTCCCCATCTGGGAAAGGTTGGGAACCGCAGCTCAGAGACGTTCTCCAAGATAATTCCTAGAGCACGTCAGAGAGAAGCATCCCGCCTTGATTTAACACTCACCAGCCTGGGCCTGAGCCGCTGCAGCTGGCTCTGGGCTAAGGCTGTCCAGCAAATGCCAGCCTTGTCGGCATGAGGGGTCTCAGCGCCACTGGCGGGACTGTGTGCCAGGCCGAAAGGCTGAGTCGAAAAGAGGGCGTCCAGTGTCCTGTCTTCTGACAGTGGCGAAGGCCGGGCACCCCAGAGGCAGTGAACAGAAACGGAATTATCCAGTGATCTCCTCTGTTGCCCATTCTTAGCCTCTGACCAACAGGCCAGGGTCACCTTCCCTGCCCATCCTGGCTAATAGCCACTGCTGGACCTAACCTCCATGAATGTATCTAGCTCTTTTTTGAACCCTGGTAAAGTCCTGGGCTTCACCACATCCTCTGGCAAGGAGTTCCACAGGTTGACAGTGCGTTGTGTGAAGAAATCCTGAAACCCTCATTTGAGCAAACTTTAAGTCCCAACGTTCTTTGGAACTTTGCCTCAGTAAAGTCTGAGGCCGCGACCCCGCTGTGAAAGCCGAGCGCCTACCCAGAGTGTGGGTGCAGGCATCTCGACAAGGCATTCCCTGTGGGATCAGAGGTTAGGAAAGCTCTTTCCAAGCAGCGAGCATTCCTGGGAGGTTGCTTGGTTGTGTCTGCCGTGACGTTGGTGTCAGCGGCATTGGTGGCATACGGGTATTGTCTTTCACGGGTGGTGTGGGGAAGCAAGCGGAGCAACTCTCTCTATCCTTTGACTTTCCTGCAGACACTCACACAGATGTCTCTGAAAGAGTTCTGGCAGGGCTGAAGCATGCTTTATACCGCAGAGAAATGTGGTCTATGAGAGAGCAGGTTTTCACCTGGAAATTCAAGAACCAAGGGGAAATGTTGCATGGTTTATAAAAGCGCTGTATGCATGGGCTGAAAACTGAGCTGGGGATGCAAAAGAGGAAAATATCAGACAGGCTGGTTGTTGGGGTAACGGGTAAAAACCTTTCACAGCAGCTGCAATGGAAGAGCGACACAGAGAGCGAGGCAGGGAGAATCGGGCATGCATCCGGGTAGTGGGTGGGCCGGGGTCCCCTCTCCCTGCACTGCACCTTGCCACCCTGGAGCGTGGCCACTACAGACTGAGCGAGGGGCCAGACGGTGCAGGCAGCAGAGCGGAGAGCAGACAGTGGGCGAGACCCGGGACAGAGAGCGGCGCGCTCCGTGGACAATGGCGCTAATTCCCAGTGTGACCAGGAGGGGGCGCTGCGGTGCTGAGGCTGTGCAGCGCTACACGCACTCCCGGAAGCAGAGAACCGACGTGCACCGATGGAAAAGGAGCCCTGGCCAGTGTGTGGGCCCGTGGAACGTTGTACCTGGGGGGGCTGGTTAGTTTACACCGATGACAGGCTGTACAGTAGGAAAGGGCTGGCTCAGGCATCGCTGAGATACCAGCCTCTCCTGCCAGGGTGATGCCGTCGGACCAGTTGCTATGTATGTGCCGGGGCAATCTCTGTGGCTGCTCCTCTGCCAGGGACCCTGGGGTTGCACTCGGCTGCCCTGCAGCTTGGAGAGCATGCGAAGGCCTTCACGGACGTCATGGTCACCTGTAACGTAGTGGGGGTACCTGGCTGGTTGCTGTGCTGGGCAGTCGGCTGTCGGTGGCCTCCACTGGCTGTTGTCTGCGGCACGGCCCAGCAGGACAGCTGCTGAGTCAGTATGCAAACGACCCCCAAACCTGTTTGACCTGTTGCCGCCCATGGAGTGGGACAAAGAGAAGGCAGAGCCCAACCCCTGGCTGGGGGGCAGGGCTGGAAGGGAGTTGGTGAGTTGCTGTCTGGGTATCATGGAGGAAGCAGCCGAGCCAAGGGCTGGAACTTGAGGGCCCAGTCCCCCCACCCCATCTCAAGGGGGGCTGAGGCATCTCTGGCCTGGCCCTGTAATCGGATTGCATCTATGCTGTGCTGTATCCTGGAGAAGCAATAAACTCCCTCTATTCTACTGGCTGGTGGAGTCTGTCCGTGTCATTACGGGGGTGCAGGAGACGAGAAAACCCTAATGCGCCGTCACACCGCCTACAAGCCAGTGCCAGATAGACTCCGGCAGCTACAAGACACACCCATGACACAGGTCACTGTAAGTACCACTGGGAGGGGCTGGGCAGAATGGTGTCCCTGGCCTCTGTTTGCCAGGGACTGGAAATGGGCGACAGGGAGGGACCATGTGATGGTTCCCTGCTCTGTCCCCTCCCTCTGGGGCCCCTGGCATTGGCCGCTGTGGGCCGACAGGACCCTGGGCTGGGTGGACTGTTGGTCTGACCCCGCCTGTTCGTTACGTGGCTGGCCCAAGAATATAAAGGCCACTAGGAAGTGACAGACGGCTCTCTCCTGTGATCTGTGTGCGCCGTGGCCTGAGTCAAGTGGGCCGGAGTTCCCAATGAACCGAGGAGAAATCGAACCCTCCTCCAGGAAGGACATCCAGCACAGCTGACTCGCGGGCTGCACCAATCCCCTCCGCCCCGCCTCCCGAAATGTGAAGTGCTAAATGGGGAGTGTCCGCATGCCCCCTCCTCCCACAGGCCCCACTGACAGGAAGGGTCGCTAAATGCCGCGAAGGGGCCGAGCAGGCATCAGCCAGGGCAGGAACTATCGGCCTGTGAACGCCGCAGAGCTAGCGGACACAAACCCTTTCACAGCAACACCTCTCGTCCTGGCACTGTTGCCTTCTGGACGTGCGCCTGACGCGTGGCGGGGCTTACGTGGCTGGAGGACAGGCTCCCAGCAGGCGGCTAATCTAATGACTGTCACTGCTGGCTACTCACGGCGGCTGAACCCGAGACCTCCAAAGCTGAAACAGCCCCCAGCTCCCGACATGAAAGGACGAAGGCCGCTGGCTGCGTTCGCAGACTTGGCCCCAGTGCGGCTACGCGCCGAGCTGGCTGCGAATGGCCCGCAGGCGATGCCAGCGCGGCTGGAAAGCGGTGATCGGGCGGTGGCAGGAGAGACCCGTGGGCAGTGCCGGAGCAGCGTGTGTCCTTGCGGCCAATCACAGAGGTTGCACTGCCGTGTTCTGGGCGGGAGCGAGATGAAATACGGATTCCCCGAGACTGGAGTCTGTAGGTCAGGGTTGGGGAACCCGGGCTAGTGAGTGGGCCACACGAGCGGGCCTCCGTCAGCTTGGTGGGCCACAAGATTGTCGCGACCCAGACAGTCTCCGGGGAGAGGGTGGTTTTGCTAAGTGGGCGGGGGTAGCTAGAATTGCGGGGGGAGAGGGAACGCCTGGCTCTCACCATCAGTGTGGTGCGCAATCAACATGCCCCTCCCTGAATGGGCCCTGGCTTTATGTGCGTGTCCGTTTAGCAATGCTGGCAGGGGGAACGGTGTGGATGGAAAGCAGTGGAATCTGGCGGCCTGTGGCAGGGTAACCATGTCTGGCAGGCCACGCCTAGGACCCCGACGGGCCGCATGCGGGCCCCTGGCTGCCCCCACTGCTCTCGGTAGAAGCAGCGAGGAGGTAGTGCTCACCCAGGCTTTATATGGCCCAGTTACATCTGGTTCAGCCCCTCTCTTGAGCGCAGATGGTAGCATTTTGCTCACTGATAGGGAGAAGGTCCTTAACCGCTGGGCAGAGCACGTTGCTGATGTCCTTAATAGGCCCTCTTCTATCAACGATGAGGCAATAAACCGCCTACCCCAGGTGGAGATCAACGAAAGTTTGGCTGACCCTCCAACAGTACTGGAGACTCAAAAGGCCACTAAATGCTCTCCAATAGTAAAGCTCCTGGAGCGGACTCCATTCCAGCTGAAATCTACAAATCTGGTGGACCCAAGTTAATTAAGAGGCTTTACTGAGATGTTCTGCGAGATGTGGAAACAGAAACGCGTTCCGCAAGACTTCAAAGATGCGTCTATTATCCATCTCTACGAGCGCAAGGGAAATCGCCACTCGTGTGACAACTACAGAGGAATCGCTCTGCTCTGTGTCGCAGGAAAGGTCCTCGCCAGAATACTCTTAAGCAGACTCACACAGCACCTTGACCAAGGTCTCTTGCCGGAAAGTCAGTGTGGCTTCAGGAAGGAACGAGGTACTACTGACATGATATTTGCTGCCAGACAACTACAAGAAAAGTGTCAAGAACAGAATGTCCAGCTCTACACTGTCTTTGTGGATCTAACTAAGGCATTTGACTCTGTCAGTCGTGAGGGCCTCTGGAAGATTATGGCCAAATTTGGATGCCCAGGTACTTTCATTGAAATGGTGAAGCAGTTCCATGATGGCATGCTTGCCAGAGTCCAAGATCGTGGCAATTATTCAGAGCCATTCGCAGTTACAAACGGTGAAACAGGGTTGCGTCTTGGCCCCCAGTCCCTTCAGCCTTATGTTCTCTGTCGTGCTGATTGCTGCCTTTAGAGAAAATAATGTCGGGATCGACTTGCACTACCGTTTTGATGGAAGGCTATTTAACTTGAGGAGGCTTCAGACCAGAACCAAGGTTCAAGTCGAGACCATTCGTGACTTTCTATTTGCGGATGATTGCGCCCTCAACTCAGGTACGCAAGCAGGCATGCAACACTGCACGAATCTATTCTCTGCAGCGTGCATGAATTTCGGCCTCACGATCTCTACCAAAAAACCCAAGGTTTTGCATCAGCGCACTCCTGGCTGTGACTACACTGAGCCATCTATCGTGGTCAATGGCCAGAAGCTTAACAACGTGGACAGTTTTACATACCTTGGCAGCACTCTATCAAAGGCAGCGAACATTGACGAGGAGGTGAACCAGAATCGCCAGAGCCAGTGCAGCTTTTGGAGGGCTTCAATCTAATGTTTGGAATCGAAGAGGCATTAAGACTGAGACCGAGCTAAAAGTCTATTCGGCAGTCGTCCTGCCCGCTCTTCTCTATGCTTGTGAGACCTGGACCGTCTATAGTCGTCATGCGAAAAAGCGGAATCACTTCCATCTGAACTGTCTACGGAAACTGCTGAAGATAAGATGGCAGAATAAAGTTCCAGACACCGATGTCCTTCTACAGGCTAATATGACAAGCACTACACCATGCTTTGTAAGGCACAGCTCAGATGGGCTGGCCATGTTGATGATTGTTTGCCCAAGAAGATGCTCTATGGCGAACTACAACATGGCAAGCGATCTCTTGGAGGTCAAAAGAAGAGATTCAAAGACACCCTCAAGGCCTCCCTCAGGAACTGTAACATAGACCCTGAAAACTGGGAGAGCATTGCTGATGATCGTTCTGCCTGGCGCAGACGAATACATGATGGTGCAATAGCCTATGAACAAAAGAGACTGCGTTATGCTGCAGAGAAACGTCTTCTTCGCAAGTCTAGGGCTGGTATCTTCTCTTCCTCCGGTCGGCAGCCCGATTTATCATGTCCCCACTGCAACCGTCAATTCCGGGCTCGGATTGGATTAATCAGCCATCTCCGAACCCACTCCCAACTAAACTGATGATATTGGGTGGTCTTCATTGACCTCGATGGATGAACAAGTAATAAAGGGGGCCATGTGAGGTGTCAAATAGAAGCTGCTGATTCTGTATATGCTATTCATGTAATTGTATAATGTCTGTGTGTGATGTTATAAGCATGTACTTTGTATGAGTACTGAGGGGGGATATGATAGAGGTCTATAAAATCATGAGTGGTGTGGAGAGGG
>CM057848.1:1879620-1889811 GCA_030068395.1 Apalone spinifera | reverse complement strand
AGAAAAACCCAACGCACCGTCACACAGACATAGCCTAAGATATTAGGGAAAGAAAATCTTCCTAACTATAAGCACAACTGATCCATGGAGAAATCTCCAAGAGAAGTTGTGGAGTCCCCAACAGTGGAGACTTGAGGAGAACAGGTTGGAAAATACCAGTCAAAGGACATTCTAGGCTCACTTGATTGTCCCTCGGGGCAGAGGCTGGGTTTGCGGTGCTTTCTGTGATTCTTGAAAATACTTGGAGTTGAAGTGCAGGCTTTTGGCAGATCAGGTCTAGGACAGGAGTTGCCTACAGAGGAGAGAAATCCCACATTGTAGGGGTCTGATTCTCTTTGGGAAGAATCTGCCACTTTTAATAGCAAATTTTAAGAACGAAACTCAGTCATATGATCGCACAGGTTATAGAGACAGGGCCACCGAGCGCGCAGGTGTCTTGTTTGTACATGTATAGAGCAGGTCTGGGGATTTTACATTCACACAGAACAGCAGAACAAATAGGTAATTTTATGAAACGGTAAAACATGCGGCTACTTGAAACTCTTTAAAGACGAGAGCTATTTCTGTCCCTGAATGGCGTCTAAACACCAAGCCCCAAAGATGACAAATATTGAAGGCATTATTAAAATGAGACCTTTAAGTTCATATTAAGATCATATTTAAATTGGCATCCAGAAAAGTAATTTACCCACGCCCCAGCCCTAGCACTTTGCTGAAGTTAGTTTGCAGTTTCCTTCTATAAACAGCATTTAAAGTGCAATTTAACCTCTTTTATTAAGGGACTAAATGCTCTTAAATTGCTGGTTGCATGGCAATCGCTCTAACCTGTTAAATAATTTCAGTGATACCAGAGTCACATATTTCCATGAATTACATGAGAACATCAGAACGGCCAGACTGGTTCAGACCAAAGGACCATTGAGCTCAGTGTCCTGTCTGCCGACAGCAACGGGGGGAGTGAATACAACAGTGAATAGAATAGATCAAGTGATCCCTCCCCTCTCACCCATTGCCAGACAAACAGAGCCCAGCTGGCTAATAGCCATTGATGGGCCCTCTATAAATTTAGCTCTTTTTTGAACCCTGAGAAAGTCCTGGTCTTCACCACACCCTCTGGCAAGGAGTTCCACAGGTTGACTGTGCACTGGATAAAGAAATACATCCTTTTGTTTGTTTTAAACCTGCTGCCTATTAATTTCATTTGGTGACCCTTAGTTCCTATACTGTGGGAATAAGTAAATAACTTTTCCTTATTCACTTTTTCCACCGCAGTCATGATTTTATAGACCTCTCTCATATTCCCCCTTAGTCTTTTCTCTTCTAAGATGAAAAGTCCCAGTCTTTTTAATCCCTCTCCATATGGAACCCGTTCCAAACCCCTCGTCATTTTTGTTGCCCTTTTCTGAACTTTTTCCAATGCCAGCTTTGCTCGATAAGAGCATCAAGCCACACAAAGCTTTCTCCACTACACGACCATACCTCACCCAGCTTGACTATTATCCCGACGCAGCTACTCTGGCGAGGCTAAGAAATGGCACTTGCAGCAGCATTTGAATGGACGTGGGGCGAGGTTGCGTTTCTCAAGAAAGGGTCTTGCACTAATCAAGAGGCAAGGCGAGACTGGTTGGCCATTTGAGTTGGGTGAATGGAGAGGAAGGGACGTCCCATGGCTCCTTTGACACGTGGAGCCAGGAGTCTGAGCCCAACCCTCCTGGCATACACAGCCCAGAGCTACATTGCTACCATGTTTAGTGCACTAGCTCGATGAGAGGTCGTGCAAACTTACCTGCTCAAGCCGGGAACCCCTCACCCAAGCTCCAAGCAGAGCCTTGGCCTTGGAAATGTTGCACAGAGAGACTGCCAGTCTTTGTGAGGGCCTAGAGAGAGGGCCGAGTCGAGGACAATGATGCCCTGATCCCGGGCCTGCGTGAGAGGAGGGGGGTGGTGTTCCTAGCGATGGAGGAAGGCAGAGTGGGGCGGCCATGCAGGTAAAGGTGAGGCGTCGTGTTGGGCCATGCTGAGCTTCAGCTGCTGGGTGAACGCCCTGGAGGAAGCACGAGAGAGATGGTTGGGAGGGAGAGAGGCCTGTGGATGGTCCCCGTGAGGCTGGCAGTTGAATTGTGCATGTGGGTTGTACGGCGGAGAGACCAGGCGTGGAGGGAGAAGAGAAGGGGACCGAGGCTGAAGCCACACAGAGAGCTGGAGGGGGCGGAGGAGGCGCCACTGGGGAGCGGTTAAAAAGGGAAGAGGGAAAGGAGAGGATGGGGCTGTGATAGGCAAGGGAGGGCATGGTCTCATGAAGAACGGGGAAGGAAGAGGCTGGAACAGTGACTCTGAGCTTGGGCCAGGAGGCTCATCAGAGCCTTTGAGGGTCACTTCCATGGAGGGGCAGAAGGATCCCTTGGAACAGCAGCGCTGGTCACGGTCCTTGTCCTGGCGAGTTTTAGAAATCTTCAGCCCGGGGAATTTGGTGCCCCGGCAGGTGGCTTGACTCCCTGTCCCATGGGGAGAGGGCAGAGGGCAGGGTTAATGCTCTTCCAGTCACTGCCTTGCTTGGAATCACTGCTGTTCCCGGAGAGCTGAAGGCTCCATGCCCCAGTTTCTTGCACTGCTGTCATCCAGCCGGGCGGTGAGGAATGAGCATGTACCTGAGGCCAGAGCGTTACCCTCGGGGACGGGAGGGAGTGTCCTAGGATAACGCTCTGAGAGAGGGCAGAAAGCTTCTCCTCCTCGGTGCTGTTACCCCTGACACACCCAGCCCGGGGTCGACGCGGAGCTGCATGGCCGGGCGACGAAAGGGAAGGTGAGCTCAGACTCCGTCTCCCCAGTGAAACCACTCACATGAAGGAAATGCTGTTCCGCACCTGGGAGAACTGGCGCTTCATTTTTAGGCTGTGAAGAACAGGAATGACTGGACTCGTTCTGTGTGAATGCCTCCGGATGCCGTCTCTCCGGGCAGGCTGACCACACCCTGTGAAACCCAGCCCTTCGATGTCATTGAATTGGATTTACTCTGGGTGGGGGGGGCAGGAGCCCCTTGTGCAAGGCTCCCCCACCGGCACGCCTGCCAGTTGCCCCACTCCACCCACCTAGTGCTCCTGCCCCTATTTCCCGAGCCCGCTGCCCAGTTTGGGGTGCAGGGAAACTCATATTTTTGCTCCCTTCCCATTGGCCAGGGCCCCAGTGGCTAATCCGCCCCGGTATCACCATCAAGCTATTGTAAGGCCAAATGAATTCCTGTTTCCCAAGCATGTTCAGTTTCTCAGCTGTCTGGAGGCTTCTCGTTATCTTCACACGACCCCCAACTAAACTTGCCAAGGAAGCTGACATCTGTCCTACTTTTGGGAGGTCTGCTACACATTTCTCGTGGGGAGCCTGCTCACAGCGCCTGGTGTGGTTTCTTCCAGTTGTCGCTGCTGCAAATTGCACTGCACCCACAGAGGGACCTGAGTGATTTTTGACAAGTAGAAGGAACCTTTGGAAGTGCCTCCCTTCTATGCTAATGAAGCACTTTTGTCATTTGAAAGTAAAAGATCTTTCACTTGTGGTGAGCATGAGAAAAATGGTTGTAGGCAAATAAATAGCTGTGGAACCAGGAGAAACCGATTAGCTTTGCTTGTTGCTCTGTGCTTTCTGTAGCTCTACACACAGAAGACAATTTACCGTAAGCTTTTTGCCAGATCAATATGTTGTCCTCTTTAAACTTTCCTCCAAAGAATGCATGTAGGAATACTTAACCTACACTATTGACTTAAGTGGCGGCTTTTCTTTATCAAAAGCAGATTCCAAAGGCCAGATACGTCTGCGCGGGTTAAAAGACATGCTCTTAGAGAAGCAAACCTGATTGAAAAAAAAAATAAATCTCGAATCTTAAATGCAGAGGAAAGATAGAGGCATAGCTAGAAAAGGGAAAGTGAAGTGATATAACAGGAGAAATAGAAAAAACACCACTTAATCCTCTTTAATACCACACTTGATATCAAAATATTACAAAGCATGTCCATAAATAATGTATGTATGGAACTATGTCTCAACGAGCTGTTGAGTGCTCTTCGAATTCTCCCCTAAAGTGGGGATTTGTGCTGCAGAGTGGAACCCCTTTCTCAAGCAAACTAGGCAGGAAGTGCAGAACTGTAAGGCCTGGTCTATACTATGTGGAAGATTAACGTTGCCACAGTCGATCTTGCAGAGTTCGATTTTAGCAGGTCTAGTGAAGACCCGAGAATTCAAACGGAGAGGGCACCCCCATCGGTGCTGGTAGTTCTGCTCCTCAGGAGGAGTGAGAGAAGCTGACAGGAACATTTTCTCCTGTCGACCTTCCGCTGTGTGGATGACGTGAAAACGCAATTTAAGATATGTCGACTCCAGCTACGTAATTAACGTAAGAGACCGTGGCATGTACAGTTTGTGAAATGTTATTTCTCTTGCCCTGCCAGTACAAGCCCAGCACTCTTGCTGAGCTTCCCTGCAAAGAGAGGCCAGGCTTAGTTGAAGTATCAGAGGCCAAATAACCCTCTACAAAGACGGCCCCGCGGAAGGACATTTCCATTTGTCCCCTGGGAAAGTCCAAAATGTCCATGTTTCTTTGTATTCCAAATGGGGACTATACGTTGGAATAGCAACATTTTGTGATGCACGTTTTTTTTCTGAAAATGATTGATGTGGAATTGTCGGAACATTTCCTTTTGACATTTTCAATGGAAAGAAAAAAGTCTCAATGGGGCTTGCTGAGCTGCCGTGGCATGGTTTGTGTCAAGTGACAGCCACAGGAACATAACTATTTCATTTTGATTTTCCCAACAGCAAATTGGAAATTTTGTGCAACACGGAAAATTGCCATCTCTGGTTACAAGTAAGTAACAAACCGGGAGAGGTTGATGGAACAGAGGGGATGGTTAAACTCCACGTTGGAAGGGTTTTTTTCCCCCCATTGACAATAATATCGTCATTATGTTTCACTCCTGAACTTCGATGTTGAGAATGAATCATAGAGCCCCAAAGACCTGCTTGAAAAAGCTCATATCTCATTATTAAAGCTTCCTCCCTTTTATACTTAATGAGTTTGAAATGTTTATGTGCAGTGCCGCATAGGAACCTCTCAAAGGAGAGATTGATCACTGGGGCTCCCTTAGCCATGTGGAATTAAAGTTCCCCAAGACAGAATGCTCAGGGGCAATGGAGCATTTTCCCGTTTGAAGGCGCACACAGCAATAGGAGTTTGGAAAGGTTCTTTCTTGCCAATGTGTGGCAGGGAGTTTTGGCTCTTGACGGGGAGAGTCAGATTTTCTCTCTGCCTTTGTTTCACGGGGAAGTGCGTGCCCGGTGGGTGTGATGAGTACGGGGACCACAGGGCGTGGGGGGACCACTCAACGATGGCCGGAGGCATTTCCACGATTGAATGCAGACAGCAGAAAGAGAGTGGGAATAGGCAGAGCTGATTTTTATCCCCCCTCGTGTCATGAATGCTGTGTACAGAGCCATCTTGTTCCTCGGGGGGTTTGGTGCCTCTGCCCCAGGCCCACGCTTCTGGGGTCCCTGCGGCGGCTGCCCCAGCCATCCTATGGATGGGACCCAGGGGGCTGGTGCATGGCGGCAGCAGGGGACACCCCCCCTCACCGTGGCGGCTGGAGCCAGAGCAGCCTTGCAGCCTGCTGCACTCCACTCCATCCTGCCACCTCCCCCGGCCGCTGGATGATACACTGTTCTCCAGGAGCCAGGACGTGACGGGCGTTCCGAGGGGGAGACTTTTCTCAATACGCTGGCAGGTGGAGTCGCGCTAAGAGCCGAACCTCTTTGGGGACGTTGCGCACTGCACCAACTATGATTTGAACTCTGGGAACATTTGGGGGACGGTGACCAAAGCCCTGAGGTAAGCGAGGACGTCGGATACCGGGAAGAAACACCAGGAGGATGCAGAAGGTAGGGCGATCAACTTATCTAAGGTGTTTGTACACCAATGCGAGAAGGCTGGGAAACAAACAGGAAGAATTAGAAGCCTTGGCCCAGTCGAAGAACTATGATTTGGTTGGAAGAACGGAGACTTGGTGGGATGACTCGCATGACTGGAGCGCTGTCATGGAAGGGTATAGACTGTTCAGGAAGACCAGGCAGGGGAGAAAAGGAGGAGGAGTTGCACTGTACGTAAGAGAGCAGTGTGATTGCTCAGAGCTCCAGTCTATGAAGGGAGAAAAGCCTGGTGAGAGTCTATGGGTTAAGTTTAGAGGTGGAAGCAACGGGGTGATGTTGTGGTTGGTGTGTGCTATAGACCGCCGGATCAGGTGGATGAGGTAGACGAGGCTTTCTTCAGACAACTGAGAAAAGCTTCCAGATCGCAGGTCCTGGTTCTTGTGGGGAACTTTAATCACCCTGATATCTGTTGGGAAACCAATACGGCAGTACACAGACAGTCCAGGAAGTTTTTGGAGTTTTAGTTGGGATTGGTCCTGCCTTGGGCAGGGGGCTGGACTTGACCTCCTGACGTCTCTTCCAGCTCTATGGTTCTAAGAACGTAGGACTCGCTGGGCAAATCTTAGTCTAATGAAACAAGCTTTGGATCAAGAAAATAATCATTCAAACTCCAAACGTGCTCTTTACCTGCATATGTAACTAAATCCACATCAACTTCAGACCATGCCCTTATCTGTTCATCAGGCTCTTCTCTGTAGGTTGGTCCTGTTGAACATTTCGCACCATTTCACCGTGTTCTCGATCTCATCGTTCCTTCGTGGCTAATACCGTATCCTTGTGAGCCTGTGTTTACGTTTCTCCCTGTCCCCGTGTCCTGCATGTATTCTTGTGAGCAGGTCAGCCTGGAACCTCTTAGGTGCTGCTCTTCTCTTCCCTGGAAAGCACACGCTTTCAGAGACAGCCCCTTTGAGCTGGAACACGACGTCCTGACCCTCTCCCCCCCATAGTAATAGCCTTGATCATGCTCTGTAAAGACTAATCCGTCCGACGTCTCAGCCAATTGACAGCACATCCACTTGGAGACAGGACAATTCCTCCTCAGGTGGGCATGCCCTGGCTCTGACTCCACCTCTGTTTCTACTCCAGTTGTATCACATGGAATCCTAGAATCCCAGGGCTGGAAGAGACCTCAAGAGTCATCAGGACTAGCCCCATGCCCAGTGCGGGACCAACCCCAACTCAATCATCCCAGCCAGGGCTCTGTCAAGCTGGGACTTAAACACCTCTAGGGATGGAGATTCCACCCCCTCCCTAGGGAACCCAGCCCAGTGCTTCCCCACACGCCTCGGGAAATAGCTTTTCCTAATATCCAACCTAGACCTCCCCCACTGCAACTTGAGACCATTGCTCCTCCTTCTGCTCTGGACAATGTGTGTGTGAGGATTACAAGAGCTAATTCCCCTGGGGTCAGAGGCCAGCAGCTGGCTGGCTGATTAGTTCATCTGCAGCCCCGGGGAAAGACCCTGGCATGTATCTGGCTGAGTCTCATAAAAAAAGGGCCAGTGGGATTTTGAGGGAGGGTGGAGCCGGACCCTCCAGAGAGTTGAGGGGTCACTGGTTTGGAGCAGCTGTGCTACTGGTGCTCGAAGGCAAGAACCAGGACCGTTCGGATGGCTGAGCCTAGTGGCGTGAGGGGCAGACATGGGGGAAGCAGGACGGAGGAGGTGGGGAGGTCTGATTGTTTGTTAACAATCCCCAACCCTGCTGGAAGCTACTTCCCTGGATGCTGGAGAGCTTGAGAGAATTAGCCCCAGGGATGAGCTGGGCAATGCTAGGCCTGCCAGGAGGCATGTCCTAGAAGAGAGGCCCCGATTCTTTCCAGGGTGCTGCCACCAACGCTTTTTTAGGCTGCTGACGGGGCCAGTGGAGCTGAAAACCCGTCATGGTAACCAGGCCGAGTGCCCAGTGATCTCGGAGGCTTAGGATTGATTCCCGCACCGACTGGTCTTCCATACATGAACCAATGAGCTTTGTTGTACCACCATGTTCTGGGACTAAGGCTTCCTTGGCAAGGCGGGCACAATGGCACGATGCCCCCAGCCTCCGGGGAGATCATACTCTGTAGCCATGCTTCCCCCGTGCCGTCTTCTCCTGGGGACAATTTGGGCTGCCTTCCGTCCGCCGATGGCTTTCTGAATCCATCATTTTATGTGGTCAAATTCTTCGTCCTGGTGAGTATCCCACATCCAGCGACTCTTCTGCACGAGGACGCAGTGGTCACTGGTTCATCCAGACACACTAGCTAGATATTTACCCGCAAAATGAACCATCCCCGTGAACAGCTGGACCCTGTTTACTTTCTGGTTGCGGCCTGTTTGTTATAACTTGTGCTTTGCTATGCTCAGGACACGCCCCTTATTCAGTGAACCTTTCTCCTCAGTAGGTAATTCCTCTGAGCCTGGATTTACTTTTTTGTTTCACTTCAGGCCTCCTGTTCTCGTCTTGTCCAATGCCCTTGCTAATCTCTAATTAGGTTCTTCTGGTGTGCTACCCCGATGAGACTGTCATCTCTGTCCACTTCAATTTCCTCCAATATTTGCATCACAGTCCTATGAAAGCCTTCTGGAGCGGAAGGATTTCAGACCTAGCAGTGATCTGAAAAAGCAATACCTTGCATACAGTATAATACAATATGTAATTTGTAACTCCCCTCGTCTAAGGGAATCTTCCAGAATCCAGACAATGCATCGAAAGGAGTAAAATACTTTTGTACCAGCCGTGTCATGAAAAATGCCTTCCCTGGGACGGAAATGAAAACGCTTCTCTTTGATATAGTTAAGCTCTTTAGGATCCAAGCGTAATCTGTGTTCCATCCTCCGCCCCCGCACACAACTGTTACTAAGAAGTGCACCCATCTGGAGGCTCCTGTAATAACAACGCAGTTCTTCTTTGAACTTTTTTCTCGCATTTAGAGGACTGTTTCTAGGGGCGTGTGTGATGGGTTGTGTTGGTGCAAGTTTATATTCCGTTGCAAGATTTCCTACGTCCTCCAAACATCCTGAGACTCTTCCTTTATCCCTCTCCCCCTTATCTCCTCTGCCATGTGTCCCACGGCGTGGCAGCCTTTTAAACCTAAGGCAAGTGCTGTATTCCCTTTCACTGGCCCAGCCTTTATCCGTTCTGTGTGATCCTGCACCTCCCCTTCTTGGACACGCATACTGCCAACTGGAACGAGTCCCCCCCTGTAAGATTTCAGTGTAACCTCTTTGTTCCCCATGTTCCCTGGCTCTTTCCCTTCAGACTGTTAACATGAGTATCGGAAACAGCATTTACTTGCCCTCCAGTGTCCAAATTCTAGGTTATGAGAATCCAGTTAGTGCCCAAGGAAAAGGTTCATTCATCAGTTTCCTGCCTTTCCAGACACAGTTCCTAGACACAATTCCTCTTTTGTGTGGCTGCCCGGCCTCTCTTCCTGGAGGACTGCTTCAGCACGCAGGTTTGGCTCCTCGGACACCGGCTTCGGTCCTGGCTGCACTTTGGCCAAAGGACTGCGTCTCTTACCAACACTGCAGCACCTCACACAAGCTGGGCGTTACCGAGGGCTGCGTTTGTCTCCCCGTCTTGCGCAATGCTTAACGCTGTCTCGCGTGAGCTCTCCCATTTATTTTCAGGTTTCTCTGTGGGTTTTGTCTCGTACTGACTCACTACGTTCCAGTTTTTTCTCTGTCTTGTCACTGCACCAAGACTGGCAGGGTCCTGTTTACCTTCCATTATTTTTATTCTTTTCAGAGAGGTTTGTGCTACTGGACACCATCTTCCTTTTTTAGCCAAGAGAGCGCCCTGTTTTCCAGCCCTCCTCTTGGTAGATTTGGGTGTCTAATTGCATTTTGATCCCTTGTAACTGAATCTGTTAACTCTCCACGGTTGCAGGCTTGGGTCAGAAGCTTCACCTCTGTGAGGGATTCTGCAAAGGGCTCTCCTTCCTCTTGTCTCCTGAAGGGAAACTGACACCTTTGCAGGGTTTCACTCTTCGGGGCTGTGCGGTTCTCTCCCCATCCTTGCAAAATGATGTCACCTCTTCAGGTCTGGGTCTGATTTCCTTGCACACTGTGGCATGCCTCCCGGTGCTGCAATGTTTAAGAGGGTTGTGATTTTCTGCAGGTCTTCTTTCTCAGTAAAGAAAGCTGCTTGTGTGTGTGTGTCTGTGTGTGCGTGTGTACACACACATACACGGCTGTGTCTACACTGGGCCACTTATTCCAGAAAATCAGCCGCTTTTCCGGA
>CM057848.1:1815598-1827242 GCA_030068395.1 Apalone spinifera | reverse complement strand
GTCTCCATTTTCCTAATGAATAAGTTTTTAAATAAGTATATACTTAAATAAGTAGTATATAAGGCAGATTAGGTGAGCTCCCTGCCATTTTGTTTGGTGATGTCTCCGGTTTCTCTTTTGTGTTCTGCAAGCTCTTGACAATTTCCCCAATGTTTTGCTCAGTGATGGGTCCCCTTGCTTCCAAAGTTTGCTGTGTTGGAACTTTTCTTTCTTGTTTTCCCCCATACATATGATTTACCCAGGCATGACTATTAACATATACATTTCAGGAACTTGCATGCCCCCATTAATACGTTACAGATTGAACCTCTGTAGTCTGGAACTCCCTAGTCTGGCAATATCCATAGTGCAGCATGATTTTAGTTAGCTAGATGTTCACTACTCATGGTGTTTCTCATAGTCCCATAAAGTTTGTTCACAGCCACCAGTCCTGGCTCGTAGTGTTCTGTGCTGTTCTTTAGCTCTAATTTACCCCTCAATGTCTTCTAAGAGTGTAGTAAGCAGTGGAAGTGCTGGTAATGCTGGTCGATATTGACTTCCTGGGGTTTGGCAAATTCTCTGGTTTGGTTTGGCACTGATCAAGTCCCCAGGGTGCCAGACTAGAGTATGGTCTTTCAGCCAATCATGACTCACTTTACAGTAACTTAGACCACGTCTCTCTTATTGGCTTATGAGACTGTCATGTGAGACTGATCAAGCCCTTGCAAAAATCAAGGTGTATCACACCTACGTCTTTCCCCCATCCATTAGGCCAGTGACACTAAGAAGGAGATTAAGTTGATTTGACACAATTTGGTCTTGACAAATCCATGCTGGCTGTTCCTCATCATCGTATCATCCGCTGTGTCCTTACAGATTGGAAGTTTAATCGCTTGTTCCTGTATTCCTCTGTCTGTAGAGTTAGACTGGTTTGTGCCTAATTCCTTGAGTAGTCCTCTCAAAGAAGTACACATTTGCCCTTCCCTTTTCTTCCTGAGGGGGAAAGTCCCCGAAGTGAGGCCAGAACATGTGGTTGGGGTGTGCACTGTGTTTTCAGAAGAATTTTCTCCCTTGGCTCTTGGGGGGGGACTTGCTGAAATCAAACAGAATCCTGTGATGGAGCAGAGGACAGGGTTCTGGTCTCTCAAGTCCTGCAAGAGCATCATGACCCCTTGAGCGTCCATCATCTCCTGAGACAGTCACAGATTCTTGGACTTTCTGTGTAGCACGGGCCAGAGAATTCCACTCAGTGACTGAAGGACAAGTGTTAACATTCTCTTGAATGAACTAATGGACTGAGCTTCTGTAGACTCAGCAGAAGGCAGCTTTCTGCACCTTGATTTGTTCTTAGAGATGTCGCCCGAAACCACCTTCCTTGCTTGAGCTGTGGATGCCAGAACTGGCGGGGCTCATTCTAGCAGTGGTCTCCCTGATGCCTTATGCAGATGTAACCTCTTGCCTAATTTTTCCTCCGTGCCCCCCTTTTGTACGTTCAACAAACACATGCTCCCTCTTCGCTCCCGCCTCTCCTCTGGAGCACTAGTGCAGGTGCCTTTTCATCACGACCCTTACGTCCTTATCAGTCACCGCTTCCAAAATAGAGCATCATTAATAAGCCTCAGGCGCTAGTTCACGAGCAAAGCTTGGGTTTATCACATGCAGGAATGACAGGGAACGGCGCAGAGGAGAGAGTTGATTAGAACCCTTATGCAAACCTATCTTGATGAGTTCCAACTTGACACACTCTGCGAGGCTGGTCTATTTTAATTTCATGTAAATATCTCATTCCCCTGAGGGACTTGTTACAGCAAATGTCATATCTGGCTACGCTGCCGTCCTGTGAGGGAGTGCCGAGGTGACTTCTAACTCTTTGATTATGGTGTACACAGTTCCCAGCGCAACTCAGGGCCACCGTGACTTCTACCAGGCTGACCATTCCAGCAACTGGACCACAGCTGGACACCAGCTATTCCTCTCTGGGTTGGTCAGGCTGCTACTCCGTATATTGCTCCTTCAGCTACTACACCGGCCCAGAGTTGGGTGGCTCTCTGGACATAGTGCAAAGAGCGTGCATTTGAGCAACTTCTGGTTGGTGGACTCTTGCTTGGTGCAATGCCAAGACAGTTTCTGCTGATGGATTTCTGGAGATGGCTGCTACAGTGGGCTAGTTTCTGGCCGTCACTGGTACCCTTGTGTAACTGATGCTTCGTTGCTTTTCCAATGGTACCTTGTGGCGATAGCACTTTATAAATCAACGTGTGTGGTGAATCTAACCACCTGCGTGTACAAGGTATCAAGGGCAATTTGAGTGTCCTCCTGGACATTGTGCCCAGAATTGCTTAGCCCCACGACCAGCAACATATGCACCGATCAGTGGCCCCGAACAGAGCCCTAGTGCACAGATTTCAGTGTGGCTTCAGAGCTTATTGCAAGCTACGGGAAGCTAAAGGGAAATAATGCCTTACTAATCTACTTACTGTTCTTTGCGGGGGTCAAAAATCATGTGGACAAGGGGGATTCAATGGCTGTAGTGTACTTAGATTTCTAGAAAGCCTTTGACAAGGTCCCTCACCAAAGGCTCTTAAGTAAAGTGAGTTGTCATGGGATAAGAGGGAAGGCCCCGCATGGATTGAAAATTGGTTAGAAGACAGGAAACAAAGGGTAGGAGTAAATAGTCAGTTTTCAGAATGGAGAGAGGTAAGTAGTCAGACCCCCCCCCCCAGTCCTATTCAACCTGTTTATAAATGATCTGGAGAACAGGGTTGTGACGGCGCGTTGGGGTTTCCCCATCTCCTGCACCACCGTAATGGCACGGACAGGCTCCCCCAGCCAGTAGAATAGAGGGAGTGTATTGCTTCTCCAGGATACAGCACAACACAGATGTCATCTGGTTACGGGGCAGGCCTAGGATGCCTCAGCCCCCCTTGAGCTGGGGGAGACTGGGACCCTAAGTCCCAGCCCCGTTGCCTAGGCTGCTTCCTCCATGATCCCAGACAGAAACTTAACTAACTCACTTCCAGCCCTGCCCCCAGCCAGGGCTCCACTCCCCTTCTTCCCATTGTTCCGCTCCCTGGGAGATAACTCGTCAGACAGGTTCAAAGCCCCCTTTGCATAATGACTCATCCCCTGCCCTGCTGGGCCGTGCTGCAGACAGCAGCCAGTGGAGGTCACTCACAACCCAAGCCTAGCAACCAGCAAGGTACCCACACTACATCACAGGGGTAAACAGCGAGGTGGCAAAATTTGCTGAAGATACTAAATTGGGGAAAATAGTTAAGAACAAAGCAGACCGCAAAGAGCGTCAGGAGAATCTCACAAAACTAGGAGATTGGGCAACAGCATGGCAAATTAATCTTAATGTTGATAAATGCAAAGTAATGCACATTGGAAAAAATAATCCCAACCGTACATACAATATGACGGGGACTAATTTAGCTATAAACTACTCGAGAGAAGATCTTGGAGTCATTGTTTCTCTGAAAACATCCACTCATTGTGCAGCAGCAGTCAAAAAATCCATCAGAATGTTAGGAATCATTAAAAAAGGATAGAGAATAAGACAGAAAATATCTTATTGCCTCTATATGAATCCATGGTACGCCCACCTCTTGCATACTACATACAGATGTGGTCTTCTCATCTCACAAAAGATATCTTGGCATTGGAAAAGGTTCAGAAAAGGGCAGCAAAGATGATGAGGGGTTTGGAATGGGTTCTATATGAAGAGAGATTAAAAAGACTGGGACTTCTCATCTTTGAAAAGAGAAGACTAGGAGGAGAGATGATAGAGGTCTATAAAATCATGACAGGTATGGAGAAAGTGAGTAAGATAAAGTTATTTACTTGTTCCCATAACATAAGAGCTAGCGGTCACCAAATGAAATTAATAGGTAGCAGGTTTAAAACAAACAAAAGGAGTTTTTTCTTCATGCAATGCACAGTCACCTGTGGAACTCCTTGCCAGAGGATGTTGTGAAGACCAGGACTATAACAGGATTCAAAAAAGTACTAGATAAATGCATGGAAGTTAGGTCCAGGATGGGTAGGAATGGTGTCCCTAGCCTCTGTTTGTCAAGGGCCGAAAATGGATGACAGCAGAGCGATCACTTCATGATTCTCTGTTCTGTTCACTGCCTCTGGGGCACCTGGCATAGGCCACTGTGGGCAGACGGGATACTGGGCTGGATGACATTAGGTCTGACCCATTAGGTCTGTTCTTATGTTCTATGGCTGTGGACAATTTCTTCTTGAGCTCTGCTGCCTTTTTCTACAGAAAGTTTTCTCTGGTGTAATCCTGGGCTGGCAGCTGGTCTAAGACCAGTCATGGATGTACATTCTCTGGGTGTGTCTAGATTACACCTTTCTGTCGACAGAGAGATGTAGATTAGGCACATTAAAATTGCTAATGAAGCCGGGATTTAAGTATCCTGTGCTTCATTAGCATAAACATGGCCGCCACTTTTTCGAAACAGAGTTTTTAAAAAAAAAAACAACAACCCAGCAGTCTAGACGCAGATCTGTTGAAAATAAAGCCTTTTTCGACAGTTCCTGTAAACCACATTGTTTAAGGAATACACGATCTGTCGAAAAAGGCTTTATTTTCAACAGATCCACGTCTAGACTGCCGCTTTTTTCGAAAAAAATTCCGTTTTCAAAAAAAGCGGTGGCCATGTTTATGCTAATGAGGTGCGGGATATTTAAATCCCTGCTTCGTTAGCAATTTTGATGTGCGTGATTTGCATCCCCCTGTCGACAGAGGGATGCAGTCTAGATGTAGCCTGAGTGTTCTCCTTTGTGAATGGCTAAAGCGATGAACCTGCTGTGTCGATGTGAATAGGCCCATTGATTTCAGTGCCACTACCCAAAGGAATAAAATTAAACATATGTAAGTATTCGCAGGGCCAGGACTCGGTCGTAAGGGACAGGGCACTCTGAGGGGGAAAAGCAGCCGGGATCAGTGCCCGGAGATTGAGCCACCGGTGGTCGACTTAGTGCGTCTAGTTATTTTAGTTATTTTGAAAGAAGGAAAACTTCAGTTCTAGAATCAGAGAATTTTAGAACTGGAAGGGACCTCTGATCTCATGGCAGGAGCAAGCACCGTCTCGACCATCCCTGACAAGTGTCTGTCCAACCTGCTCTTCAATATCTCCAGGGATGGAGATTCCACAACCCTCCCTGGGCAATTTATTCCAGTGTTTCACCACCCTGACAGGTAGGAACTTTTCCCTAATGTCCAACCTAAACCTCCCTTGCTGCAGTTTAAGCCCATTGCTTCTTGTCCTGTCCTCAGAGGCCAAGGAGAACAATTTTTTCTCCCTCCTCCTTGTGACACCCTTTTAGATACTTGAAAACTGCTCTCATGTCCCCCCTCAGTCTTCTCCTTTTCAGCCTAAACAAACCCAATTCTTTCCATGGAATGGGAGACAGGATTTTCTTTGAACTGTTTTGAATTCGTCCCCTTTTCTGATTTCATCGACTATCTCCTTGTCCTTACATTATGAGCCAGGGGACTGGACTTTCGTGATCTTTCTATTGTCCTCATTTTGTTCACCATGAGGATGTCGATGTGCTAAATATCTGTATTCTGGCTCTGCCTTTGGGTGCCTGTTAAGACTGCGGCATCAGTTTTCTGAATACTGCCTGAACACAGAGGCTGCGTCTAGATTGACACGATTTTCCGGAAATGCTTTTAACGGAAAAGTTTTCCGTTAAAAGCATTTTCGGAACGGAGCATCTAGATTGGCACGGATGCTTTTCCGCTAAAGCACTTTTTGCAGAAAAGCGTCCGTGCCAATCTAGACGCGCTTTTCCGCAAAAAAGCCCCGATCGCCATTTTCGCCATCGAGGCTTTTTTGCGGAAAATAAATCTGAGCTGTCTACACTGGCCCTTTTGCGCAAAAGCTTTGCAGAAAAGGGACTTTTGCCCGAATGGGAGCAGCATAGTATTTCCGCAAGAAGCACTGATTTCTTACAGCAGGGAGTCAGTGCTTTTGCGGAAATTCAAGTGGCCAGTTTTCATAGCTGGCAAGTTTTTCCGGAAAAGCGGCTGATTTTCTGGAAAAACTGGCCAGTCTAGACACAGCCAGAGACATGTCTTGCCTAGGGGCTAAGGAAAGGAAGGGGAAGGGGGAGGGTACAACATGAGAAAATGTGCGTGAGGGGCAGATTGACCCAGCTTTCTAGACACAGGGACTGTGGGATAGTTTGTTTCCCGAGGTGGGCAAGGGACTAGAAGGAGAGGAGGGAGAACAGTCCCAGCTGGTCACCTGCTGAGCTGTGAGGTGTGTAGGTGCCAGGGCAGAAGTGAGCTTTGAGGGAGGAGAAGACACTGGCTGTTTGGATTCCCTCAGAGAGTGGTCCGTGGGGGAGGGAAGGAGAACACATTGATTATGGCTCCTCTTTGAGTTAAGCAGACGGGTCGTCTCCTTCTCTTCTGTGGACGTCTTCCCGGGCCTCGAGTGGTTCACCTCACCCATCTTTGAGCCCTGGGCAATTCTGTTTCAGCCTCCTGCCATGGGGACTAGAGCCGAGCGCTGCCCAGGAGATGACACTGCTTTGATGGTGGTGATGGTGTAGGATTACACGCGTGGCCACCTGCACCCTCCCCCTGGCTGGACCAGTGCACGGTTTGGCAGATGGCTGCATCCTTCACAGAGCAGATGCTGACCGTTTTGAGGAGTCGGGGCCCAGGTTTTCTCTACCGCCTTCACCCAGTCAGGAAAGAGAGTCCCAGGTGTCGGACACATCCATGACGTCTGCTGGGCTGAAAGGGCCCAGTTCTGGGATGTTCCTGGCCTGTGACCGGCAGGGTGGTGGCGGAATAGCAGAACGATCTGCTACAAGAACATGAAATAAAGCAGGGGAGGCCTTCTAGAAAGGGGACCGGGTAAGGGGGGAAAAATCACCCTGTTCCCAAATCCCTCGGCTGGGGAAGGGGTGTGTCAATGAATTACTGGCATGCACCATGGGGCTTGCTGGGACGGACCGCTCCCTCCCTTAACCGGAGAAGGAATTCTCTCGCGGCTACAGAATGAGGTTTCTGCCTTAGGAACGTTTCCAGAGCCTGCGTTTGCCATTGGTTTACCTCTGAGATCCACTGAAATCCTGCACCCTCCCAGAAAAGAAGGCCAGCTCTGGGTATTGCTGTTCCCTGAGCCAGATCCTAATGGTGTTTGATGTACGCACTGGGAGCTGCTTTGTATCTCAAGAACTGCCTGGTTTATTACATGCTGCTTTTCAAGCTCCTTCCTGAGCCTGCTCTTCTTACCCAGCTCTCTGAAACTCCAGCTTGCGTCCCCTTTCATCACTGTGGTAGCGTTAAGAACTATACATTGCTTTGTGGTCACATGGGTATTCTCAGCCGTGCCTTCGGCTACATAATGAAGTAGCACAAAGCTGACCGGAGTTTCACTTCTGTGCTGATTTAAGTGAAGCGGTGTACGTTAAAATATTTCTCAGTGAAAATCTGTGCTAAATTAAAAAAAGACCTTTCTTGTTTTGAAATGTCAGAAGCCCAGTGCACCGCGTGTTGAGTGTGTAGGTGATGCATGCCGTGCTGCGATTGCGCATGCAAACTGGGTATAGGTGGATGTGTCAGTGGCCAACTCGAGACCCAAGTGCATGGACAGAGACCTGACATACGCAAACGGGGATGGTGCTTTTGTGCATTTTGGTTCATGGCCATGGAGCTGAGTTAGCGTCTGCCTCTGCGTTCGACTTTGGATGTGCTGGCAGGTAAAGCAGAAGAGCTGGCAAGTTGCATGAGCGATCCGGTGCTGTTGCCTGTGTTGGCTTAGCCAGCTGCGCTTGTCTGACCTGTTGGCGTGAGGCCTCACTTACGTTTCCTTACCGGGAGCTTAGCAGGGTTTGCTGTCTGCACCAGGGCCTGGTCTGCACTATATGGGGAGGTCGAGGTAAGTCCCGCAACTCCAACTCTGTCAGTTACCTCGCTGGAGCCGACGTACCTTGCACCGTGTTTCTGCTCCATCCAGCCAACGGGAAGCTGACGGGAGCAAATGCTCCCATTGGCTTCCCTTACTCCTCATGAGGAGCAGGAGTAGCAGACCCAAGGGGGACGCCCGTTGCTACAATTTAGCGAGTCTCTTCCACGCCTGCTGAATGGAACTCTGGGAGATCGGCCGCAGCAGTGTTGATCTTCCATGTTGTGTATTCGTGCCCGTGTGCAGCCGGTGGCTTTGCCTTCCCAAACTGCCAGGCATGGCCACACCCACGTGCCGCCCTGTAGGCATTGCTGCCCCCTGTGCCCACCTCCCCGCTGCTCCGAGCCAGGGAGGCTGGAACCCCACGGCCTCCACCAGGGTGCCATTTTAGGAGGCTGGGGGGAGGGGATAGCAGCCATGCAGAACGCAGCTTGTTTTTCACTTACCTGAGTCCCAGAGGCCAGATCGATGCTAGGGGAGATGTTTGTATTAGGACACACAACTCCAGTGACAGCAATTGCATAGCTGGAGTCGAAGCACCTTAATTTGAACTTTGGGGACGCCGACGGGGCTCCCTCAACATTCGATTTAGCGGGTTACACCCGCTAAATCGAATGCCAGGAGATCGACCATCAGCGTGTCGATCCGCGGGTAAGTACAGACACGGCCAGATGAGAGAATTTAGTGATTCTCTCATCACTAAATCTGTGCAGTTTGCTGAGTCTGAAACCTTTTCCCTCCCCGTCCATGTGGGGATCTTCGCCTGGAGTCCAGCCAGACTCTTCCTCCGCTGAAATCGCTGCCAGCCTGATTAACCCGCCATTCTGTGAAGTGTGCGTGTGCATGTGTGTGTACAACCTGTTATAAGAACATGCAAAACTGCAAATGTCAAAATCGAAATGACTTTCCCCGTTGCTGCACTGACGGAAAAGTCGGTGACTCGTCCCAGTTGAGACAATTGAACGAAAGCAGCTTGGCTAAAACCAAGCACCACTCACTGCACGCAATTAAATGCAAGAAACTATTTCCCTCCCCTGGCTATAGCTAACGCTGCCCGGGTTTCCCTGCCTGAGGGCTCCCAATATTCCTAAGCGGCTGCAAAACGTTTCCGAGTCAGGGGAGCCAACAGCCTCCTCCTCTGGGCCCCTGGGCAAGGGGAGGGGCCCCGGCTCTGTGCTCCCAGAAGAGGCATGGCCTCAGGTACAAGGGGCGTGGCCTCGGGTGCAAGGGGCGGGGCCAGGGCCATCCAGAGCCCCTCCCCCCAGAGTCGCACGCAGTGCACGGTGCGGTGATTAAAGACTCTGGGGCTCTCGTCATCACTGCTGCCACAATAGCAGCATCCGGGGCCCCATGGCCCCTTTGAATCACTGGGCCCTGGGCAACTGCCTCTTGCGCCCCATGTGGGCAGCCTGGGGACCACAGCCTGCTGTGTGCAGCTCCTCCCCACGGCGCACACGGCCCCCAGCCCAGCCACTGCCCGGACCGCCTGCCCGCCCGCAGTCTGACCCCAGCAACAGGGAACCTAGAGGCCCAGACCTCAAACTACCACACCCAGCTCTGGAAGCTTCTGAGTGTGGCGCGCTAACCCTGCCTAGCAAGAGTGACCCTGACACCACTCACTCCTACCTCCCCCCATGGGTCTCAATATAAAAATATAAGAACTAGGGGTCACCAAATGAAATGAATAGGCAGCAGGTTTAAAACAAACAGAAGGAAGTTTTTCTTCACTGAGCGCACAGTCAATCTGTGGAACTCCTTGCCAGAGGATGTGGTGAAGGCTAGAACTTTAACAGGGTTCAAAGAAGAGCTAGCTAGATTCATGGAGGTTAGGTCCATCACTGGCTATTAGCCTGGATGGGTAGGAATGGTGTCCCTGGCCTCTGTTTGTCTGAAAGAGGGTGACGGGGAGGGATTATGTGTTGTGTTCCCTCCCTCTGGGGCACCTGGCACTGGATACTGTTAACAGATAGGACACTGGGCTGGATGGACTCATGGTCTGACCCAGTACGGCCGTTCTTATGTTCTAACCTTGCAAACAGGGTTGTTGGTTGTGAAGGAATTGTGCTTTCATTAAGTTATTGAAATGTGCAGCAAGGGAATATTATACATCAGACTCCAGCCTCATTTTAAAAAAATCGAAATATTCTAAAAATACACATTAAAAAATAGAAATTTTCTATTCTAGAAGACTAGAATATTCTTGAACCGGTTGCAGCTAGCCTGGGTGGTAAGACATGGCAGTACCAAGTACTCTAGTTCTAGATGACTTGCCGGCAAATGGAGACATTTTACAATAGGGGCTTCAGTCAGGGATGAGAAAAGTTGTTTTGATGCACAGAGGTACGTACTCTGTTCTGGGGTCCAGCCAAGAATTTCTTTCCCACTGTGCTTAATTTCTGAATCAAATTCTGTCATCTAATATATAAAGGAGAATGTCTGTATGTTTGTGCTCTAATAACTTGGACACTATAAGAGCTATTGCAACCAAACTTTGCATGAGATAACCTGTCCTCCAGGAGAAGGTTTTAAGGGACTGTGGGAGGGAAGAAATGAGAGCCCGACACCTCTCCCCGGGGCTGCACGGAGCTTGGCAGTGGGGGAAAAGTGGCTTCCCAGGGGAAGCGGCGGGGACAGTCACTCACTAAAGCCGGCGGAGGGACAAGGAAGCGGAGGGTGGGCTCGGGTCCTCCCCTTCTTCCTCCCTCCCGTCAGACTCCTCACCTCAGTTGTATCAACTGCCCCGAGCAACGTCGGGTAACTCCAGCTAGTTAGAAATAAAACCTGTTGCTCTTTTCAGATGTGCACCTTGCGGCACTGGCTGTAATTGCAAATTGCCAAGGTATCCCAGAGAAGCATTTCCCCTGCATCTTTTGAAAACTGCTGCTCTATTGCATGTTCCTAGGCCTGCCATGCTCTGTAGGTCTCCGTACTTCTGCGTCTGCTTCCTTGTACTTCAAGGCGCAGTGATGGCCAGCAAGTGAGCACCCTGGCCTAGCCGGGAGGTCGTTAGTGATGTGAAACTCCAAAGGAAGGCCTACACACAGTCAAACGAGAAAGGATGAATATCAAGAAAGAGCCCGATTATCTAGGGAAAGATTAGAAAGGCCAAGGCCCCAAATGAGATCATTCTAGTTGGAGGTACAAAGGCAATTCTATTATACAGGCAACCCCCACATTTACGACCTAATTGGTTCCTGGAGAATTGTTGTAAGTCAGCCGTCGTAAGTCAAACTCTTATTCCCCATAAGCGCAATGTGGCTTCCAGGGACCTCACCATAAACCAAGGTCTGCTGCCAGGGCCAGACAGTCCCCGTCGGTCAGCCCAACAGGGAATGCTGGCTGGGCCAGTGAGGTGCATCATAGCATTCCCAAGTCCCGAGAGAGAGGCCCACTGGCGGTTCGGAGACCACCGCAGCAGGGGGGTTGGGAAATACAACCCGTGCTCTCACGAGAACCAAGCCAGTGGAACTCCCAGGCCAGGCTCTCTCGGCGAGCGGGGAGAACCCACCCCGGCCTGGGTCAGGCGGCCAGAGCAAGTGATCTGGGACCGTGGTTCGGAGTTGGCCCTGCTGCCTCTCCCTGCCACCTCCATCCCTGGGGTTCTGTGGCTGGCAGGGTGTGAGCAAACTCAAAGGGGCTTTACGGTGACCTGATGTTTGCTTGGTGCAGGGTGTCAGCTGATGGTCAGGGCAGTGTGTGTGTGTGTGTCACACCCAAGTCTTCAA
>CM057848.1:1800577-1815498 GCA_030068395.1 Apalone spinifera | reverse complement strand
TGCTCCAGGCAAGCAAAAATGGATGTTACAGGGGGGTTCCTGTCTGGCTACACAGGGGGAGGGGGCTAATTGTCCTGTCTGGCGCTGCTTCTGGCAGGCCTGTGTGGGCTCTGACAGCTCCATACGCGGCACTATTTGTAAGTGACAGCACTGCAGCTGTGAGGGTGAAGTCCCAGGGGACTGGAGAGTGAACCAGCCCTGCAGAACGGTATGCAAAGGGCTGTTCTGGGAGTGGCAGGAGGAAGGGGCAGGTTTGCATGTTACTCTTCAGCGTGTTTCTGGGCAGGAGTGTCACAGCTCCAGGCTGGTAACGAGGTGGAAATCAGGGGAAAGAATCTGGTGGGATCTTCTGCAGGAAACGTGAAACCGCGTCCCCCAGGGACATACATCATGGATTGCATGGGTAGCTGAGAGAAGAGCGTAATGCACCAGCCTGACCAGCACCAGGCCTATGCGCTGGTTACAAGGAACGGGTTGCCATCTCAGATGAGTGCGTAAGAGTGTCTTGAAAAAGTGCCGGTAATTAGGCCCGCGGTGGCTTTGGTGATTTGGAGCTACGTACAGCTGAGGTAGCAGTCCGGGCTGGGGCCTGGAGTGGATAGTTCCCCATATTTTATAATATATTAATAATCAGTGCACGGTGCACGAAGGTCAGCTTGCAAGACTAACATAACGAGCCCTGTTCTTCCTGTGTGAAAGCTCAAACCACTCCCCTAACAATATTAGCTTCCAAATTAGGCTGCGTTGCTCTCCAAAGACCTTTTCACTGGAGAAATGGGAAAAACAACTTGAATTCACAATAGAAACAAATTGCATTTCCTTTCATTTCCTCTGAAAAATTATATTCCATTATACATCTATTAAAAGGAGAATGAACGAGACCCTTTCAAGTAATACTAAAGGTGAATCACAAAGCTAAGGAAAACAAAGTTAATTCTGAGAGAAGGCAAAAATGGCACAATTAATCTCATCATGCCATTTCCTGGAAACAACCTTTCCTCTAGCCATCTTTGGCGGTGACAATAAACTCCATGTTTTCTACATGAAATATTGCTGAAAGGAACACAGGGATAAGTCTACTTTTTGTACGAACAACTGTGTCTAATAAAAAAGGAGTTAAAATAATTAAAATGTGACTTATTTCATGCTTACGGCTATAGAATAAATAAAAAGAGACCCTAAAATTTTGCATTGCCAGACATAAAAAGAAAATCCTCTCTTTTCAGACAAACTTACTTATTTTTAGAGCTGAACACAATTTTGATGCAGAAAGCCTGATTACCGAACAATACAGTTTTGTCACAATGGTATTTTTATGGGAAAATGTCAGTTCTGGTGAGGAAAATGTTATTTTCTTGAAGGAAATGTCAAAATGAAAAATCTTGCTTTCATCTTTTCTGTTTAAAATCTCAAACCAAATGATGTTTTATGTAGAAAGGTGGATTCACACTGACAAATTGTTTTCTTTTGGCTTTTAATTTTGTTCTAAATAGGTTCAGGGAAAACCAAAATATCTTTCTGAAATTTCTCACGGGGAAATGGTTGGGTTTCTAAGCAGCTAGACTCAATTTAGATAGGGGCTGGAGGAAGGGGAGGGCTATGTCTACACAGCAGCGTTATTTCAGAATATAGTCCACATCTATACAGCAAACTGTTGTTTTGACATAATGTTGAAATAACGTCGGCCTGGAGGACTTCTTATTCTGACTCCTGTAACCCTCATTTTACGAGGAGTAAAGCAAGTCGGAGGAAGAATGCTCTAACTCGGACTTCCTGCTCCGTAGACCTGGCATTGCATACCATGGACTTCAAAGGATCTTACAGCAACTGGCCCATTTTTCCCACCTCACATTTCTTACTCATTCTATGTTGGTGGCATGGAAGGGACACGCTGGCATATCAAAGACCTGTTGTCGTTGGCAGTGAAAAAACATGTGTATCCACAATCGGTTCCTACCCCTGAGCAGAGCAACCTTAGCTAGCCAGCTAGAATACCACATCCACCCCAGAGCACACCTCTGTCGCCCTATGTAGTCATTGCTGCTCCAGAACACAGCAGGGAGCGTCATCCAGGTTTTATTTTAATTGCCTTGAATTGCAATTAAATTGCCCTGAATTGCAATTGCACTGGGCTTGAATGTCACAATGTCCCTGCTACCATCAGCTCGTCTGAACCAGAAACAGCAAAATAATGGAGGAGACCGCGATCCCTCCAAGCAGGAGAAGAACACATCTATAGAGTCATAAGAGGGTGAGATTCTTGATTCTTTCTGAGTCGGCCCACTTGAGCCTTTCTTTGTCTTGTGGGGTCATCTTGTAGAGAAGCAAACCTGTCACAAGGAAGACTATGAGATCCTGTCTCTGGCTGGGCTACCCTGGAGGCGCATTGCTCTTTAATCTTGGCACAAAAGCCCCAGGCCTGAAAGAACGTTACAATATGCCAAGCACCCTAGAATTCAAGGCGATGTTATTGGGAACTTTCTTTAAATCAAAAGTTAGCTCATAGAATCGCAGAACACTAGGACTGGAAGGGACCTCGAGAGGTCATCGAGTCCAGTCTAGACAGACCAAATACTGTCTAGACCATCCCTGTGAGACATTTATCTAATCTACTCTGAAATATCTCCAGAGATGGGGATTCCACAACCTCCCTGGGCAATTTATTCCAGTGTCTGACCACCCTGACAGGCAGGACGTTTTTTCTAATGTCCAACCTAAACCTCCCCTGCTGCAGTTTAAACCCATTGGGAATGTAAGCCCACTAGATGGGAATGATCAAATTTTCCGGTGTTGTGTCAAAATCCAATCTCTAGTGAAACGTGTAATCAAAAGTGAATTTAACTTTTTCTTGTGGGGTTTTGTTTACCCTGCAGGGTGAACTCCATTACATAACACTGGGGGGATGTCTACATTAGCAAGCTATTTTGAAATAACTACAATTGATTTAATAATTCCCGGAATAACAAAATCGACATAGAGTGTCCTCGTTATGGGGAAGCCTTGAGATTAGTCTGAGGCAGGCTCCATTAATGTGGATGCTCTACCTCGACTTAGAGCCCCAGGAAGCCCTGGGGAGTCATTAGTAGGAATTACTCTGTGGAGTAGCTATTTTGAAATAGCACCACCGGTGCATCCACACCACCCTTATTTCGAAATCACTATTTTGGAATTAGCATTATCCCTGGAGGAACGCAGGAGGACAAATGCGAATTCTGCAGCCCATTATTCTGAAATAACAGGCTTGTGGTGCGGACGCTCTGCTTCTTAATTCGACCGAAGGGGGGTTATTGTGAAATAGACCAGGGCTGTCCTCCTTTAAAAACCACAACCCACTCTTTCTCCAGGAACAGAACAATGTGAAAGGGGCAGAACTGCCACTTGAAGGAAATGCTGTCCCAATGAAGAGAGTATTGTCCTTCACTCCTTCAGGGTTGGTGAAGATGATTTTAAACGCTGAACATTTGGGAAGAGAAAAAAAAATCAATGGCAGGGAAGCAGATAATTGGCGGTAACATGGAATGCTTAGCCGCACCGAATCGGGGAACTACTTTGCTGTCAGTGTGGTTATTCTACTCTTGCCCTGGGGTGTGTAAAGAAAACCTGATAATCCGGCTCCTAGAGAATACTGCCACCTCCCCAAGCGTCCGCCTCCAAATCCGCAGAGTACCTCAGTGGCCCCTCCAGGAGGCTACCTCGTCCAAAGCAAACCTTGAGGCTGCAGCGATGTTACCAAACGGGGGGCAAACCTATTGCACCACATGGCCTCTGCTGTCATCAAAGCATGACCCGACGGGCACGGGGCAGTGTTCTGGACTGCACCGGGGCACCGCAGGTCTACCGTGTCATTTGTGGCTGCGTAACGGGAAAGGAGGCAAGTCACAGCTTAAGATGAGGCAGCTCCCATCGGAGAAGCACAGGTGCAACATGCCATACAATTGATTTTTACCAGCGAGAACATGAACTACACGTCCCTGGCTCAGTAGTGCAGGGCCTGCTGCTGCAAAACGGGCCTGGCAGACAAGCCCATAGGCCAGATTAGCAAGCCCCGCAAGGGCGCTGAGGCTGAGCTGAAGACAGACTGAGGACGAGCCCCAGGGAGGAGTGTCTTTCTGTTCACAAAACATGTCGGGGATTTAAATTGGGGGCCTTTGGGTCCCAGGAGGTGAACTAAAGACGGAGATGTGGACAGAGAAAGTGCCACGGGCAGGGGGCGCTCTTGCACTGTGAGAGGCCCTGCCCGGCCACAAGGGGGCCTGTGGGCTCTGTGACCGAGGTGCAAGAAGGGGTGTGGCCTGAGGCAGCAGGGAGGTGGCTTGGGGGAGTCCCACGTGGGCATCCGGTCCCCTCTTCTGACTCTAACGAGGAAGTTGAAAGATCAGAGAGGGGACAGGGAAGTGCCCCCCAGTGATCTGAGAGCTGGAGCCCGTGTCGCAGCAAGGGGCGGAGAGCGCTCAGGCGCTTTGACTTGTCACGAGGTAGACGGAAACGCTTTGTTCACGCTGTGCGAGGTGACAATACCGAGCGCTCCCAGCTCTTTGGGAAGGCAGAACAAGCACCGAGGCCTGGAAGCTTCAGCCAGACAAATTCCAACTGGAAACGAGGCACAGAGAGCCTACAACCAGGGTGATTAGCCATTGGTCCCCACTCCCAAGGGAAGTGGGGGAGTCCATCTCTTGATGTCTCCCTATCTAGCCTGGAGGCCTAGACACACGTTGCTGGACTCTGCCAGGGGGAAGTGGGGGAGCTAATGGCCCGCGCCAAGCGGGAGGATGGACAAAGAAAGCTGATGGTCTCCTCTGGCCGTAAATAATCGATTCATTAGGAATATTTCTTCCAAAGGTTTATCCTGTGGCTCTCTTCTCGCAATGTTGACCCTGCATCTGAGAAACCAGCACAGAATGCTTTCCCTACAAGTTATTTCAGCCCTGGCCAGAAAGGGATGGAATGGACCCATAGGAGGGACGGAGGAACGGGGGAGGACCTTCACGTGTGTAGGACGAGGTGCTGCAACCTGGGGCTGAGAGACGGTTGCAGGATGGTATGTGTGATACCTTGGGTGTGTCTTGCACGTTCTTTTCTACAGCCCACCCGCATGGTGTAGTCATAGAATCTGAGCCCCGTCCAGTCACCGGTTAGGGGACGTGACTAACCCCTGCTGGTACAGGGGATGGGACCTTCCTCAACAGAGAGGGGGCAGGTTTCTCAGAGCCCTGACACAGCGGCCTTGAAATGAGCCAGAAAGCAAGCTGCAAATCAAGCTGCCCATCCCATTGCGCAGTGTAAACACATCAAGTGGAAATTAAAAGTAAACCCCGTGGCCAGCCAGTAACACTGATGTGACTTAAGGGGCTTTTCCCCACTGAAAGGCAGTGCAACACAAATGCCTTGGAAAACATCACCCAACATGTACATGATTCAAGGTCTGGAAGACATGAGCGATGAGGGAAGACTGAAATAATTGGGCTTGTTTAGTTTGGAAAGCAGAAGACTGAGAGGGGACGTGATAGCAGCTTTCAAATACCTAAAAGGGTGTCACTAGGAGGAGGGGGAGAAATTGCTCCCTTTGGCCTCTGAAGATAGAACAAGAAGCAATGGGCTTAAACTGCAGCAAGGGAGGTTGAGGTTGGACATTAGGAAACACTTCCTACCTGTCAGGGTGGTTAAACACTGGAATAAATTGCCCAGGGAGGTTGTGGAATCTCCATCACTGGAGATATTTAAGAGCAGGTTGGACAGACGCCTGTCAGGGATGGTCTAGACAGTGTTTGGTCCTGCCGTGAGGGCAGGGGACTGGACTCAATGACCACTCGAGGTCCCTTCCAGTTCCAGTGTTCTGTGATTCTGTGTCTTAGAGTGGCCTGCTTTTTTCTAGGAATCTTGCCCCAAGAAGGTCTGGACGCCCAATAATGAAAAATCTTTAATTTTCTAACCGTCTCTAATCCCTCTACCCAAACACGTCCCTCTCCCTGAGAGATTCCTCGGTCCGGTGGCTTCTTCAGACCTTTCCGAGTGGAAGAGTTATGCATTTTCCGAGCAGAAACAATGCCATGCAGCTGCTGTGGTCAACCGTGTCGGAGCACTGCAGCTCAAATCCCTAGCATTGAGTGCTGAAAACGCAAAGGCAGTGGTTCGTGAACTCGCTGTAGAATATAAAAATTGCCTCACAAAACAGACAGGTTGAGTCCATTCAAATAACCGACGGTTTCAAGGAAATTGGGAGCTGTTTGTGAGCGGTAAGGCTGAGTATAGCAAGTAACTTATTCATCTGTAGTTAAAAATATAAAATGAAGCATCCATGAATTAACCTACCTTGGGAAACATGCCGAGCCGAGGACCAGCATTTCAGAAATGCCCAGATCAGCTCTACACTCGTGTTTAATTTGTTTTTGAAATGCCGACAGTCCACTGAACGCCGATCTGTACCTGTGCTAGTCCCAGAAAGGACGTACTCCTTTATGGAGCCTTGTAACCGTCTCAGGTGTGACGGAGAGCTCTGGGTAGGAAAAAGCAAGTGGATCTGATTCATTTCCCATGTAGAAAAAGAATGGGTTAGAAAAAGGAGAAGTTCTGCTCTATAAAGCTCTGCGCTCCGTGAACATGGACGATCTCCTGCAGCAGACAAATAAACCAGGAGTCACTGCACTAGCCTGACCCCCCTCAGGCCCATAAAGCCACACGTGTGGGAGCTGGAGGCCTTGAGCACTGACTCCCACCCACAAGCTGTGAGACGTTCCAGGCCAGCGGAGTGTCTAGCCCAGCGAGCGTGGGCCTGGGACCAGGAGACCAGGGAGCTCTTCCTACCTGTGCCACTCATTTGCTGGTGACCTTCAGCAAGTAACTTTCCCTTTCTGTGCCTCCATCCCCTACCTCCCCCAAGGCCGGGAGAATTGAAACGTGCCTGGAGATCTGCTCTGACAAGAAGTCCCGTGCAGGAGCTGGGGTTTGTGGTTTTCTTTGAGCACTTGCAGCATGGTGCCGGCTTGCATCATAACACACCTCCACGTCTTGTGTCCACCTGCCCCTTCCCCAGCGTGCTGTACAAAGCTGGTATAACCCCCACACCTGCCGGCTGTGCTGCACCATCCCATGGCGTGGCACTTCGCAGGCTTTCCGAACGAGTCTGCTCTACAGCCTTAGTTTCTAGCTCAAGCCTTAGAAGCTCCTGCACTAAGCTCCAGATGTCTCGGTTTCAGTTCCGCCTGTCGGCGTTACACTTGCTCTCTCATCTGAAGAGTGTTCATGAATCCTGGGTCCAGCCACTGGCACGGCCTCAGAAGCTGTTCTAATTTAGGGCAGCCCCTGGCTCGCCCTGATGGGCCACTTTGCTGGCCCAGCCTGACTAGCATGCAGAAGGCATCATGAAATGCTCTCAGTCCTCCAACGCCCCTTCGGTCTCCTAAACTGGGGCTCTAAGGACAAAAGGGCCGCCGAGGGTGCTTTGGCATGAGTCTGAGAGTGCTCCGAACAGACTGTCATCTCAGGTCTTTGGTCTGACCCAGTAGGGCCGTTCTTACGTCCTTGCGACCTGGTCCGGCCACCCCTTTGGTGAGGTGTCTCCACACAGGAGTTCGGCAAGGAAAGCCAAAGCCGCCTTCCTTCTCTGTGTGGAATTCCTTTCCTGCCGGTAATGAGCTCCCATGGAGAATACACCTCTCAACAGCACTGATGGGCTGTCCGTAAGAGTGGGAAAAAAGCCACAAATAAGTGCAGCTGGCAGCTGCCTGGTTTCTGAGGATTCAGCAAAGATTAGGGACGCCTCAGACTCTGCTGATCAGATTAGCTGGACGGATGGGTGCGGATCCAAAGCGACAGACAATTCAGGCTCAAAGTAAAACCCTATTGATTACGGGCGACTTTGTTCTCATTATCCACTTCCCAACTTGCACTCGTCTGAGCTCTTTGGCGTGAGCCGTGTTATTATAGACCGGGGCTTTGTCAGGCTGAGAGAGGAACGAGAGATGATCCAGCTATATCTGAGCCGCGGCGAGAAGCAAAAGGACACAGTGAGTTGTTCAGCCAAAGTGCAAGCGGCCGAATGCAGGTCTGAGGAGCCCCAGGAATGTGCATGCCTGCTGAGGTGTGCAGCCTGACTCGACGGCAAGGGTCTTTAGTGTGAAAACCCTTTCTCGGCCATGCCCGTTTCTCCTCTCCGGCGACACACAGGGACATTAAGGCTCATATAGAGCCGCGCGATATTCCCACGGCACTGACTGCACATGTGTGCCAAATCTCTTCCTAAGGATCCATTTTACAGGTTGGACATTAGGAAAAATTAGGTTGGACATTAGGAAAAAGTTCCTAACTGTCAGGGTAGTTAAACACTGGAATAAATTGCCCAGGGAGGTTGTGGAATCCCCATCTCTGGAGATATTTAAGAGTAGGTTAGATAAATATCTATCAGGGATGGTCTAGACAGTATTTGGTCCTGCCGTGAGGGCAGGGGACTGGACTCGATGACCTCTCGAGGTCCCTTCCAGTCCTAGAATTCTATTATTCTGTGATTCTACAGCTGGCTGGGAAATGCCTTTGTATTCTCTCTGGAAAGTGTTGAAGAATACAAGGGAAAAATCTACCCATCACCATTTTCCTGTTACTCTTTGAGGTGCCACCAACATGCCCTGCCCCAAACAGACCTGCCATAGTTTTCAGTTTTGACTGGTGACAGCTGCAAAGTTATCATAAAATCATACAATCACAGAACACTAGAACTGGAAGGGACCTCGAGAGGTCATCAAGTCCAGGCCCCTGCCCTCCCAGCAGGACCCAGCACCATCTAGATCATCTCTGACCGGCGTCTGTCCAACCTGCTCTTAACCAACCTAGTGATAAAGATTCCACAACCTCCCTAGGCAATTTATTCCAGTGTTTCACCACCCTGACAGGCAGGAAGCTTTTCCTAATGTCCAACCTAAACCTCCCTTACTGCAGTTTAAGCCCATTGCTTTTTGTCCTGTCCTCAGAGGCCAAGGAGAACAATTTTTCTCTCTCCTTGTTGTAAAGCCTTTTAGGTATCTGAAAAATGCTATCATGTCCCCCCTCAATCTTCAATCTTCTAAACTAAACAAGACCAATTCCTTCAGTCTTCCCTCATGGCTCATGTTCTCTAGACCTTTAATCATTCTTCTTGCTCTTCCCTGAACCATCTCCAATTTCTCCACATCTTTCTTCAAATGTGGTGCCCAGAACTGGACACAATACTCCAACTGAGGCCTAACCAGCGCAGAGTAGAGCGGAAGAATGACTTCTCGTGTCTTGCTCACAACACTCCTGTTATTGCCTCCCAGAATCATGTTTGCTTTTTTTGCGACAGTGTCACACTGTTGGCTCATATTTAGCTTGTGGTCCACTATGACCCCTAGATCCCTTTCTGCAGGACTTCTGCCTAGACAGTCGCTTCCCATTCTGTGTGTGTGAAACTGATTGTTCCTTCCTAAGTGGAGCACTTCGCATTTGGCCTCATTAAATTTCAACCTGTTTACCTCAGATCATTTCTCCAGTTTGTCCAGATCATTTAGAATTTTGACCCTATCCTCCTAAGCACTTGCAACCCCTCCCAGCTCGGAATCCTCTGCAAACTTAATAAGCGTCCTCTCTATGCCAATATCTAAATCATTGATTAAGATATTGAACACAACCAGTTCCAGTACAGACCCCTGCGGAGCTCCACTTGTCATGCCCTTCCAGCGGGATTGTGAACCATTAATAACTACTGTGTGAGAACGGTTATCCAGCCAGTTATGCACCCACCTTATAGTAGCCCCATCTAAGCTGTATTTCCCTAGTTTGTTAATGAGAAGGTCATGCAAGACTATATCAAATGCCTCATTAAAGTCTAGGTATACCATGTCCACCACTTCTCCCTTATCCACAAGACACGTTATCCTATTGTAACCCCTCCTGTTGGCTAGCCCAGTCTGAGGTTATTCAGCATAGGGGAAGCTTGTGACTTCTTACACCGCCTGAGGCTGCTTGGTGTGCTCTGCGTTGTGTACGTGTGAGTGCACCTCAGACCAGACCCTGGTCTGGCACCATGCACTTTCCTCGGCAGTTTGCAATGGCGATTTTTTTTTTTTGGTGGCAGCGACTAGCAGTGTTGTATCACAGAATAAATGCATTGCGGGGTGGATCTGAGCTAACAGGAACAGACTGTCACTCTTCCATCTTAAAATGCCGATGCAATTCAGCCGACGTGCACCAAAATGTAGTTACATGGAATTTTTGGGGTGCTAGGGAAGGGTTGCTTTCCCAGCATGAGGGGAAAGGCCTTTCCTAAGAGCTGTCGTACACCCCTTTAGAGAGAGGCTAAATTGGACTTGGTGATTATGTGGTGAGAGGCCTCCCAGGGTAGCAATAATTAGAAGGAAAAGCTGCGAGAATGCCCTGGGCGTGGTTCCTAATCCCATGGAGGGGAGGCGTTTGGGCCCGAAAGGTACATGGGAGAATACATTTGAAGCCATAGACTAGCTCTTCGCTTAGAAGACTGAGGGCATGTCTACGCGAGGGAACGATTCTGAAATAACTAAAACCAAATTAATAACTCCGGAAATAACAAAATCGAACTAGCAGGGCCACACTACTGGGGAGCCTCAAAATTGTCCAAGGCAGGTTCTGTTAATGTGGACACGCTACCTCAGACTTAGAGCCCCAGGAAGCACTGGGGAGTCATTCGTTCAAATTACTCAGGAGTGGTGATTTCAAAATAGCAGCGGAGGAGCAGCCACACGACCGCTATTTCAAAATAACTATTTTGACATGAGCGTTATTCCCCGAGGAAAGCAGGAGGGCAGATTTTGAAATAAGTGGCCCGTTATTTCAAAATAATGGGCTTGGTGGTGTGGATGCGCCACTTATTAATTCGATCGGAGGGGGATTATTTCAAAATAAAGCCCTAGCGTAGACCAGAGCTCAGGCAGGTGGGCGGAGGAAAAGTGACCTCTTTTCAGCTACCAAGAGAGAAGCAGCTCCGGTCGGCAGTATTTTGATGGCACATTTCAGCATGGCAGGGTGTGCACGATGCCAAAGCCAAGTGCCGTTGGGCATTTGAAAATAACCAGCAGCATCTTGGGAACGTCTTTCTCCAGGATGGAAATAAGCAGAAAAACGATCTTGTAATTTGGTTCCTCAGTTCTGGTATCCATGCTGCAGCAAGGCTCAGAATGACCCGCCGGACAACGGCAGAATGTCTGACAAACGCCACTACCCGCGGATCTGGTGCCAGCCAGCCAGCGGAGAGACAATGGGGCCCCGCTGTGGCAGGAAGGTCAGAAACAAGATGGGTGTTTGGAGAAACTGTCTGCTGTAAGAGGATCGTGGCCCCGGTGAGACACGGTATGGCTAGAAGTGTATCGTTGAGTAGTCTTAGGAAGCCTACAAACTGAAGCCCGAATGAAATCTCTACTAGGCAGAACCAGCTGAGACTAGGTCAAGTAGGACATGTATGGAAGCAAATTTGCCATTTTGGAAGGACAGGATCTTTTGTACAGAGCGTTTGCATGCCAAGGCCTGCCAGTCCGACTAAAGTTGGCTTTATTTGACTTTCCTGCATGGCCTGCCGTCAAACGACAACCCTATTCAGGTATGAAAACAAATTAGCCTCCAGGGGGTGTTGCAGAGTGTGCACACCCCGTCCCGAGAGGAGGAGGTCACGTGCGTGTGTGTGTGTGTGTGTGTAGTAAACCGCTTGCACCACTGCTGGTCTGTTGGTGAGCTAAGTCTGTCTCCCCAAGGCAGCACAGCCTAATGGCCAGAGTCTGTAGAGTAGCCCTTAGGCTGAACTGCCCTGCAACCCAACAGCCAGAGTCCATTTTGCAGCCCTTGGGTTTTAGGGCAGCGTGGCCTAACAGCCAGAGTATATGGGTTTGGGACGGCAACCCCGGTAGGAGAACCCAGGCGTACTCGACTTCATCAGGCCCCGACCCAGGGCCCTGTCAGTGGGGGAGTGATCTACCACGAGTTCAGTGGGGAATCCCACCGCAGCACGCCGAGTTCACTCGGGTGGGAGATACCACTCGCACACCCTTCCTGGATCTCTTCCTATCATCTCTGGTGGTGGGGTGCACCATGCCCCCTGGCTCTACCGCACCAGTGTCTCCCCAGGGCGGCTGGGTGTCTGGCTCCTGTCGTGTGGGTCTCTGACTGGTCCAGTTCGGGAGCTCCTGCATCCAGTCCTTCCTCTCCAGCACCCAGCTCAAACTGAACTGAGCTGCTTCCTTTTATACTATCCCAGTACATAGAGCATGCCCAGTATGGCTGGGGGGCGGGACTTCCTCCACCCACGGGGCATTAACCCCTTCCGGTCTATTGCACACCCCATCATGGGGAGAAAGTGGCTTTTGCAATTTATTTTCTGATGTTTAAAACGTAGTGATCGCTGCAAGCAGGGGTCACTAACTCTGACCTGCTTGGCACTTGACACGCTCGGCTCCAGAAAACGGCAGGGGGTGGGATCCTCTGTCAGCACACCATGTCCAGAAAGTGAATAGTTATGAATGAAATTGTAACTGAAGGGGCCTAATCAAATTAGCATTTTTGGTCTTTGTACTTTTCAAGAATTCAAGGAAGTCGGGGAGAACAAGCCGTGCGAGCTGTCTGTGCTCAGGACATTAAGCTAATTTGCTTGGGGAGGACATTTATCTAATCATTAAATTAGCCCATGTGGATTTGCCTGAGCTAGCGCACCGAGTTAGTCTCTTCCTACATTCATTACTCGCTGCATGAGAAAGGGCTCTTTGGCATCTGTTCCGGATTCTTCTTCCTTATTCGCACTGCATTTGCATTAATGGCCTTTTGGTCTCTTGTCTGCGCTTCACTGCGCATTAGTTAAGGAAGCGGCTGTCACTGCCACTTCCTGAGCGCCAGGCTTGCGGCTCCATCGCGTCTCAGCCAGCGGCCTCCTGCGTAGGCCCGGGGCTCTGAGCCCACCCTCCTGTGGGTGGAGCCCGGTAAAGACTCAACTCGACTCGACTCCCACCTTTCCCAGGCTGCCTGCTGCTCTGCTCAGATAGACCCGTACCTCACGGAGGGGACAGGGGTGCAGAACCCTGCCCTCAGCCCAGTCTGCAGCCTCGTGATCTTCCGCGCCCCTAGTTGGATTCAGGGAACTGTAATGCGGAGACAAGGGGTGAGCTGGTTTTACAGAAACTGTGTGAAAATACTGGGCCTTTATTCTGTAGAGAGCGACCGCCACAGACCCAGAACGGAAACCAGTGCAAGTTGACACGCTTACACAAGCACTGCCCGTAAACGCCCCGTCAGAAGGAAACGACGGGCATTGGTTTTTAAAGACAGGGCAGGGTATGAATAAACCCCAGCCCACCTTCGAAAGCAAACATAGTTCATGCAACACATGCTGCCATAGGAGAATGACAAGTGTTTGGTTGCCTTTGGCTTTTCTCCTCTTCCAGGCTACATCTACCCTGTAGAGTTTTTACACAAAAACAGCTGTTTTTGAGCAAAAACTCAGTGTCCATACCTCGAGCGTGTTTTTGCGCAAGAAAATGTACAGTGAATCGACAGAACAGAGGGGTTTTTGTGGTGTAGGTAATCCTCTTTCTACGAGGAATAACTCCTTTTTGCACAAGAGTTCTTGCACAAAAAGGTGTGTGGGGACAGGAAACAGGTTTGTTCTGCGCAAAAACAGCCTCTCGAAAGAAGCACAGGTGCCCTGGTGCTTTCTGTTCATTGCCACCAGAGCTTCTTGCGAGAGAGTGTCCCTGCAGTCTGGATGCTCTCTTGTGCAAAAGTGCATTCCTTTTCCAATGTGCTTTTGCAGTGCGGACGTGCTCTTGCACAAGAAGCCTGTGGTGTAGATGTAGCCCCAGGCTCCCTGTCTTTTAGACAGGCGTTTCCAAGTTTTTTCTCATGACCCAGTGGAGGAAAATTGTGGATGCCCACGGCCCAACATGATTTGACTGCAGTGTGGGTGGGGCTGAGAGCTTTGGGACGTAGGAGGGGGCTCTGGCTTTGAAGGGGGCAGGAGGGGCTTGCCTTGAGCAGCTCCCGGTGAAGCAGGGGAAGCTAAGGCAACTTCCTGCCTCTCCTAGCCCCTCAGACCATGCTGCGCCCAGAAGCAGCCAGCAGCCGGTTCCCAGCCAACGGGAGTGCGGAGCTAGTGCTCAGGGCAGGGGCAGTGTTTAGAGCCCTGGGCGCTCTCCCCCACCCTGCGTAGGAGCCGGGCCTGCTGCCGGCCGCTTGTATGGCACAGCACAGTCTGCGGTGCCAGGACAGGCAGGGAGCTGCCTTAGCCCCCCCACTGCTCCCCTGATGCCGCTGCAGCAACAAGACCCAGCGCCCGACTTCCCACCACCCAGCGCTGGGCACGACCCGTCATTTGAAAACCCCTGGTATAGAGAACATGAGAAGAGCCAGACTGGGCCAGTGACCTGTCTGTCCAGAGTGGCCAATGCCAGGTGCCCCAGAGAGAGCGAACACAACAGGGAATTGGACAGAGAGGCCAGGGACACCCTCCCTTAAATGTGCACGGGCGTTTACTTCTCTTGGAGCGCGTGGAGTGGAACTATACACTGCTCCCTGGTTTATGTGATCTGAAAATCCTTGGACTGGAAAATACACACCTGAGAGGTTCTCACAAGAGACCAGTATTTACCGCTTGAAAAACAATTAGTTTTTTTTACTCCATACATCTTGTTCCTCCGATAGGATTTGTCACTTTGCCTCCGGAAATTCATCACTGCCAATCAGACCTTAACATTCAAATGCAGCTAGTGAGTCCCTCGCCCAGAGTCCGTGTTTGCTGACGTTGTAAATGGTTCCTCACGTCGTGCATTGCTCTCCAGAGCTGGGAGCCGGGAACTTCTGTCGCTCTGCCTGTGGCCGCCGCACTAAACCCTCTTCCAGCTTTCATCTCTTCTTACTGCCCCTGTATAAAACTATGGTACCCCCACATCTTGAATACTGTGTAC
>CM057848.1:1732055-1743205 GCA_030068395.1 Apalone spinifera | reverse complement strand
GGCACGGCACAGATGCCTTCACTGAGTATGTCTCCGTGACTCCTGGGGCCTCGGGCCTGAAATTTCAGGTTGTGTGGCTGCGAACTAGGTCACAAATGCTGCCCCGGACCAGTGCACCAAGCAGGGGCTGGCGTGGTGTGGACGCCTCCCATTCTGGAGGCAAGTTTCTCAAAGGCCCCTTGGAATGATTCCATGAGCCCTGGCTCTCCCAATGGACGCCCAAAGCAAACGCCTGACATTGGCAGTGGGGTTTAGGGTTGAAACCAACAGGCGGCCAGTAAAATGAAACAGAAAGATTTCAACAGTGCAGTTGAAAAGTCGTCTTCGTTGCCTCAGTCCACAGGCAAGTCGAGTCCTTCCTTCGGTTTCTCCAGAGCATGGAGAATTTCCCTCAGTCTCTTTGCTGCGGGGAGGTGCGGGGGTGAGTTTCCCTGTTTCAATTCTTCCATTCCAATGTAACTCAATGTTTGCAGCTTCCTGTAGAATTTCTCCTCAGGCAGCACCGGAGCTGAACAAGTTTGGAAAGTTTTTGCCTGTTTCCAGAGAAACGCTTCGCCTCCATGCTCAACTCTGCAGCATGCACGTCATGAGGATTCAGACTGTTCTGCATGATTGCCGGGGAGTTGTCTGGAAAGTTACAGCTTGCATCTCTTTCTACATCTTAGCCACATTTGACCTATCATATTCTGGGCCTCTATAATTTGGAAAGTCAATACAACTCTCTTCTAGTCTACTTGGTAGCTCTACAAAGTCCCACCCCTTCTTGCAGTCCTCAAATATCTAAAAAGCATTCTTAAATTATTTTGATTTGATGAGCATCTTACAAAATGAGAGCCATTTGCTTCATAGAAAAAGCATCATGCATCGTTTCAGGAATAATACCATTGTAGACTATCTTCATCCTTTTTGGATAACAGCATTCAGGACTAGTTTTCCACAGTCTTTTACAAGCTCATACGTCTACACAGCAACATTATTTCAAAATAACTTAGTCCGCATCTACACAGCTGGCAGTTATTTCAAAATAATGTTGAAATATTGTGAAGCTGGAGGACTTTTTACTCCGACCCCTATAATCCTCAGGCTACGTCTACATTGGCAGCTTCTTGCGCAAGGACTCTTCCAGAAGAGAGCGGCTACACTGGCATGGGCCTTTGCACAAGAGATGTGCTTTTGCACAAGAGTATCCATGCCAGTGTAGATGCTCTCGCACAAGAAAGCTCCGATGACCATTTTAACCATAGGCCTTTCTTGCGCAAGAAATTCATGTTGCCTGTCTACACTGGCCTCTCGCGCAAGAACAGTTGCCCCAAAGGGCTTATTCCTGAGCGGGAGCGTCAGCGTTCTGGCACAAGAAGCCCTGATTTCACACATTAGAACGTCAGTTTACTTGCGCAAGAACACGCGGCCAGCGTAGACAGGAAGCAAGCTTTAGCGCAAGATCGCGCCAGTGTAGACACAGCCTCATTGTATGAGTAAGGGAAGTCAGAGGAAGAGTGCTCTGTTTCGAAATAAGTGCTCTGCAGATGCCGCCCATTTCAAAATAAGCTATTTCGAAATAAGCTACATAATTGACATAGCTCAATTTGCGTCTCTTATTTCGAGTTAAGCCCTGCTGTGTAGATGTACCCCAGAGACCTATAAGAACGATAATGCACTTGCATGTACATCTCCTGACCCTTACATTTTTCAAAAACTGTTGTGTCAACTAAGCAAATCAAAAACGCTTAGGAAAAGATAATTCCCACAGTCTCCTGTTTCATGATTGGCTCCACAAAATGAAAGCTTCCAGTCAGCTAAAAGAATGTGACATCTAACTGGGGTTTCAAAATGTTGCACCACGGTGCAGTTTCTGCCTCAATTTGTTTTCGAAGCATGGCATCCATTCCAGTATGGTCATTCGAACTTTGTTCCAGATTTTTCCAGGGAAAGTAGAATTGGAAATAGATTTTACCTGACGCGACTGCTTCTTCCGGTAATTACTGTGTGTAGCATCAGTGTGAGCATGCAATGCTGCTTGTTACTTATCTTCACGGCATCATCAAAAAGGCGAGAAAAACGGAGCAGTCCTTGAGCAGACGGACTCTATCCAAGCCAGCCTCTGGACATCTTTCCTCCGTTGGCCAAGGTTCTCAAAACCACTAGCATAGGAATCTCAGGGGAAATGTCTGGAGTCTTAGAAATCACACTGACAACAATCAAATCTCTATCTGTGCTCATTTGCCGTCTTCACGGCTCCGGGTCACTGCTATGCAGTTGTTGATCACTCGTTTAACGCTCTAATTTCTTAGCCAATATGAATCCAGGATCGATATCTTTGTTCTCATTATTTCAAACAAGACTTTCTTTCTTGCGAGATCATCCGGAATCTGCTGGATTGTGGTGAGCATCTTTTGGCGTGTTCTTCACGTCCCCGCCAGGCTCCTTTAAGTTCAATTCCTTTTCAAGTCGCATTTCCTTTTGCTTTCCTTTCGCTAATGCTGACATATCAATGCGCTGCGGCATTTCCTTCCTAGCCGAGGGGCCTGCTCTAAAAGAAAAAACGTTTTGTTTCTTCATCTGTCTTTTCATTTCAGATTTTGGTCAATAACAACTTAAATGAAATAGAATAGCTGTTTCTAGCAGAGGACGCGCATCGCCTGCTAGTCATTAAAGAACTAGGACTTCAAAAAGCCCACTAACCTAGGAGGAAAATGTTTCTCATTATCAAAACTTACACATTTAAAGCAATATCGTCTCTATTTGAGACGTTCAAGATGGGTGTAGCGCTCTCAAGATCGGAGCCCTGAGTTAGCAGCAGACACCACACAAACCAATCATAACATTTAATATTCTATACACTGTAGAGTTCTGCTTTTTAAAAGGCAGGAAGAAGTGGTTTGTTGGTTGTCAGTATGCACCGCGAGCCTTGTCCCAAGTGGCAAATTCTAGTTTTTCTTCAACCAGACGAGGTAAGTCGGTATGAGAGTTGCAGCAAGCTCTGGCTTTCCACAAGTGACTGACTGAAAACTAACGAGGCCAATTTGGGGGCGACTCCAATTACTTTGTGTTTTTCCAAGACAGAAAGGGTGCTCCAAGGAAGATTTTCCTCGGGCCATGCACCAAGTCTAGTTTAAAAAAGCCTCACGGGCTACGTTGCTTAAACACAGTTCAAAATACTTCCAAATAGACTCTCCCTTTCATCGCGTGGAAGATTTGACATTTGGAAATGACTACATGTCACCCAGCACAAAGCTCCCCCTGTCAGCAGAGAGACAGACAGGGCTATTTTCAGCACAGTATTGCCAGACTCCTCCTGTCAGGAAGGTAATAATGAGGTTTACAGAGAGTCCCGAGGAGGAGTGAAATGACAGGAGAAGGTTTTTAGTAAACCTGAGGTAAGACGACAGTGCAAGGCTCGACCTCGCCTTCTGAGAAATACGTCGCTGCCCCTCCACGTTCAGGAGCACAACCCTGACGACTCGGGGTACAATTTGCTGTCCGGGAGACTGATTACGGCACAGTTTCGGGGTACATTTGCTCATGTCCAGCAGCTCCCCCCCATTTGTACCCCTCTCCAGCCCTGCTCCCCTCCCTCGCCCCCACCTCTGTCCCCCTTGCCCCACCTACATCCTCACTCCTCCTTGCTGCTGTCTGCTGGCCCCAGTGCCCAGAGGAACTGGCAGAGCGAGACTTGAGTCACCTCCCTAGTGCCATGCCGGTGCTGACTGGAGTAGCCCCCGGCACTGTGGGTGCCGGCAGATGGGCTAGGCCCAGGGTGTTGGCTGCCAACCAGACCGTAGCGCTGAGGGAGCAGCGGCTGGTTCTCGCCGGTGCCAGCCGTGCTCTCGGGCACTTAAGATGCCTGGCAGTTACCGTGTTGCTACACATGCATGTGGCTTCAAAGGAATCCATGCCACAGCACTGGCCACCCTGCCTCTCGATCAAATTTAGCCCAGCCCCTCATTGTCCTTTTGGGGCTGTCTCCACCAGCAGGCCTGAGGGAAATGCCCCCCTTCAGCGCCTCTGGGAAGCTCTGCAGACCAATGGGGAGGAAGCATTTAAACTGAAAAATGCTTATGATCATTAGGAGCCACTTAAAAAGCATTTTGCTAGATCCCCCAAACTCATCGTGAAGAGAATGCGCCACTGGAGACCAACCGGCTTAATAGTGAAGTGAAAGCAGCTATGAACAGTAAAATAAAATAAAATAAAATAAATGAAGAAAGGGGAAGATGATAATACTGAATTTAAAGGACAAGCTCAGAAGAGTAGAAAACTGATAAGGGAAGCAAATGCACACAAAGAGACATCTATGGCCAGCAGAGTTAAAAACAACAAATAATTTTTCATATATGTTTGGACCAGAAAGAATCCTAATGGGGTGGGTGATAAGGGAGGGCTCACATGAAGATTCTCTCCCTCTGGACCATCAGCTATTGGCCACTGTGGGCCGACAGGACACTGGGCCAGATGGACCTTTGGTCTGACCCAGCCTGGCTGCTCTTATGTTCTTATGTTCTAATAATGATATTGACCCATTACTCGATGGAAATGGCAGAATTAGCAATAATTATGCAGAAATGGCTAAATACTTGTGTTTTGTATTTGTGAAGCCACTTAATGTATGCCCATAAGATAATGATGATGAAATTCTTTCCATTCCAATAGTAACTAAAGTGGATGTTCAACAGCAGCTACAAAAAATGGACATTTCAAAATAAATAGGTCTGGATATTTTGCATCTGGGAGGTTTAAAACAGCTGGCCAAAGACCTATCTGGACTGTTAATATTGATTAGTAAGAATTGTTTTGGCACAGAGGGGGCGTTCCAGAGGACTGGAAGAAAGCTAATGCTGTGTCAATACTTAAGAAGGGTAAATGGGATAAATTGGATAATTTATAGATCTATCAACAAGATGTTAATTCTGGGCAAGACATTGGAACAGCTGATAGAGACTCAATGTCACAGATAATTAAAGAAAGAAATATAATTATTGCCAATCAAAATGGGTTTATGGAAAATAGATCTCGCCAAATGAATTTGATGTCATCTGCTTGTGACTGGCTGTTTACAAGAATCGGACAACTCAGAATTTTTCTAGTTTTTAAAAAGATTGCCTGGGTCCCATTGCAAAGAGCCATGTGACCAGGTATTCCTGTTATTCCTTCGGAGCCAGCCGAATCCTGATCATCTTTGCCCACTCAGGTTCCCATTTGTGGACCTCCACGTCCCTCTCCCTTTGCTGGCTGTGGTTACAAAGAGCTCCCTAGTCCTGGCCTGTCTCAACTGCCAAAATCTGCTGATTCAGACATTCCCCTTGCCTCGGGACGCTGCCTCTTCCATTTGGGGCGCTGTTGTCAGGCCTGCAAATTCGTTCCTGCTCCTGGCTCTTGGGTAGCTGCCGTAAGTGATCAGTGTGACTGTGCTCTGGGGGGGAAGCGGTGTTTTTGTTCTTTATTTTCTTTTGCTGATCTCCATCATTTGTGAAACAAAGGAACTTCCTGCTTCCGTCTTTGTTTGGCAAATTGTTTTCCCTGCAAATTCTACCCTTTGCTCCTCTGCTTTCACCGCAGCACGAAAACCGGGACGAGCACTGTGGCCTTGTGGCGCGAGAGGAGACCCCTTGCTCGGCTTTTTCAAGTTCCGTGGCGTATCCTTCACTTACCGTTCCCAGGGGCTGGTGATGCTTTTGCTTCTCCCATGACATCACGTGGGCACCAGAAGCTTTGGTCGCACAATCGGACGGTGATTGGACAGAAACTAAACTGACAATCAGACGCCCCCTAAACAGCTGGCCAGAGATCGATCCAAGCGGCAGTGGGTTTGCCAGGGGCCCCCGCCCTTTGGTTTGAGCTGACGCTGATGACGTGGGGCAGAAGCGCCTGTAGCCAGTGCGGGGGGTGGATACACCCTTGGTCACCAATAGCCAGCAACAGCGTGACAAAGGACAACGGCCGCTGTCTCTGTACCCACAGAGCCGGTTATCTCACTGCAGACGGCGACCAGGTTGGCCAGGCAAGACTTGCCCTTGGTGAATCCCTGTTGCCTGTTCCTGATCACGCCCCACTCACCAGGCATTTTAAAAGACAACGGCCAATGGCTCTGCAGTCTCACCAGCCAGCTCTCTCAGCGCCCTTGCATGCCTTGCATCCGGCCCATGGACGAGCTGTTCTGAACCGTCCGTGTCCCATTCTCTCACCCTGACGGCTGCGCACTGGAGGAAGATGAGGGCCTAAAACAAGCCCAGTCAGCACAGGCCTGGTCTGGGGCCTAGCTAACAATGGACAAACCCTGGCTAATGTAAAGCAGAGCTGTACTTAGCCCTACATTCATCCTGGCCTGGCACCTTCGATCCTTATCTGGGTTGTGGTGTTTGGGGGCCCTCTCGGGGTCTGCTGTGGAGACTAAGTCGACATAGCCCACATCACTGAGCACACACGCAAGCAGCCTTCCGGTTATCCTCGTCCACGGATCCGGAGACCTGTGAGGAACCTCGGCAGTAAATCCTGACCGGCCGCCTCCCTGAAGACCTACACTCATGTCCTCTTCATACTCGACAGCCAGAGCAGCAGTCTGGGGGGACCGTAGCAAACCAACAAACCCCAAAACACTGAGTACTTCAGCTTTTCCCACCTCATCTGGCACTGGGTTGCCTGCCGCATTCAGTAAGGGCCGCACACCTTCCCTGACCACCTTCTTGTTGCTAGTATACCTGTAGAAACCCTTCTTGTTACCCTTCATATCCCCGGCTAGCTGCAACTTCAGTCCTGCTTTGGCCTTCTGATTACATGCTCGAGCAAAATATTTATACTTCTCCTAGACATCTGTCCAAGTTTCCACTTCTTGGAAGCTTCCCTTTTGTGTTTAAGCTTGCCAAGGATTTCAGTGCTAAGCCCAGCAGGTTTCCTGCCATATTTGCTTTTCTTTCTGCACATTGGGATGGTTTGTTCCTGCACCTTCAATAAGGCTTCTTTCAAATCCAGCCAGCTCTCCTGGGCTCTTTTCCCCCTCGTATTAGCGTCCCAAGGGATCCTGCCCATCAGTTCCCTGAAGGAGTCAACGTCTGCTTGTCTGAAGTCCAGACTCCTTATTCTGCTGCTCTCCTTTCGTCCTGTAGTCAGGATCCCGAACTTGACCATCTCACGATCATGGCTGTCCAGGTTGCCACCTGCTTCTCCATCCCCTACCAATTCCTCCCTGTTTGTGAGCAGCAGGTCAAAAAAGCATGGTCCCTGCTTGTCCCCGCCAGCACCTGCACGGTAAGTGTCCCAACCCTCTCCCAACAGTTCCTCCAGAAGGGTGGCCGAGTTAGGCTGTAGCTGGAAAAACTAACAACTTTTTTAGAAACTGGACCTTCAATAATTCCGGTCACCTGAAGAAGTGGCCTGTGCCCACGAAAGCTCATGACACCCTCTACATGTTTTGCTAGGCTCTACGCTGCGGCAAGACGATTTGTTGTTTTTTACATTGTTCAAAAATTCCTGATTGGCAAGGAAGTCCCTCTGTGAATCCCGCTCTTCATCTTTGTGCGTAATGACTTCCCATCGGCGGGGTAACAATACTTTCCTTGTCCCAGAAGTCTTGTCCCTCTCTCGAACCCCAGCCTGCTCTAGGAGAAGACCTGGAGACCCATGCTGAAAGGATCTTAAAATTGGTGCCCACAAATGGATGTTAGCTCCGACGTATCTGCTTCCTGGGATGTTTCTTTGATAAGAAGAATGTAACACACTTACGCAATGGATGTGATGTCCCTTTGTAGTGGATGGCCCCATGAGAACAACCTACTACTGCTATGTGTTAGCAGACGTACTGCTTTGGGTCAAATGGTAGAGGCCTTTCCTATGGAGGTGGTGGCCTTACGTTCAAAGTTTGCAGCTGATTCCCGATAGGAATTGTTCTAAAAGTAGAAGTTGCACTGGGATGATCGTCCTCTGTCGACGGTTACCAAGTGGACACGTCTTGTATATATGCTCAGAGTCGCCAAAATAAAATGTAAGCGCATGAGCTTTGGTAGACGCTAGACCAAAGGATGGTTTGACAGGAGACATGCTGCCGTTTAGAAATTAGTTTCTTTCTGATTCAGGGGGAACTAGAAAGTCACATTGGACGGACATTTGTAAGTCACCCCTCAACGTTCACTGACTGGATGGGCAGTGCCAGTGCGTTCAATGGCCTAATAGCAAATGTTATTTTCAGGGGAATTTTGCAAGATCAACTCTGGCGACGCCGCACCACCCACCTGATGAATAAGTGCAAAAAGAAGGTCCCGTGCAGTCACCCAGTCGTGCGGGCTTACGGGTGCCTCGCCCAGAAACCCAGAGAGCGCAGGAGAGAGCTGACCCCAGGTCTGACACTGGGCTGCTTCCAGAGGTGAAAGGAAGCTGGTGCGCCCTGGCCCCCCAGCTCCGGCTGGGCGCTGAGCTGCGGGGCGTGGGGGCGGGTGTGCTGGGCTGCCTGCAGGTTACCACACTAGAAGCAGGCAGCCTGGCAGGTTAGAGGGGCTGGCTGGGGTTGGGGGTGGGGCTCCCCGCAGCCCTCCGCCCCCTGCAGCCATTTCAGGGGGTGATGAGTGGGGGAGGGGATACAGCTGCACTTACTTCGGTCCACGAGTATCTTTTCTTTTTGCTGCCCAGGGCGGGAGGCCGAGTGCACAGTCTGCTCCGCTCTCGGCTGTCCAGGGGAGGCAGAGGAGGAAGGACACAGACTGGGAGTTTTGCCTCACTCCCTAGTCAGCAAATAGGGAAAAAAGCCCCCACTCAGCATCTGAGGTAAGTGCGGCTGCAGCCCCCCGATAAGTCGCCCTTGCCCTGCCCCTGCACTCAGCCAGCCCTCTGCCCTGACCCCCGCATACACTCCAACCTTGGCTCCTGCATCCCTAACTCCTCCACCTGCCACACCCCAAATCCCTGCCCCCAGCCCCCTCCTCATACCCCTGCCCTGGGCCCCTCCTACAGCCCAACCTTGGCTCCTGCATCCCCACCTCCAGCCGTAACTACGGCACCCCTCACCCAGCCCTGAACCCTGAGACCGCACCCTCCACCCCACCCTTAAATCCCTCACAGGTACCGCTGTGTGGCCACCCCCACACACCCTCAGTGGGGGCGGGGCTGGTTGTGATAGGCAGTACCTGTGAGAAGTTTAAGTTATTTTCCCCCCGGCTGCTTCTTTTTATGTCACTAATTCTCTCTTCATCAAGATGGCTCCTGCCTGCAGGAGAGCTAGAAATGCTCATTTTAATTCCAGCCGCTGAGCTCAAAGACACCCCCCCCCGGGCAGGAGCTGCGGGGGTCATTAATACATGCCTCAGATGTGCGGTGTGCAGCGCTAGTCCCTTGGGGTGCGCACGAGCAGTCCCACAGAACATGCCCGGAAGCGCCCGAGTGCAATTCAAACAGGGCCCTTTCTTCTCACTTAATTTTTCTCATTATTCTCCTTAAAAAACAATTTCCCGAAGAGCCCTTGCTGTAGACGCCGCCTCCCACCCGCGCTAGGACCTGGGCTCTGTGCGTTTGCCCTTCACTTCCAGGCTAAATCCTCGCACCAGCCGCAAAGCCAGTGTGGCCTGGAGGGTCATGAGGTTCCAGGGTGGCTGAGTCCCAGCTTTGATTAGCTGCCGCCAGGCCACGAAGGCCCCAGCCCAGGCCAGGCGGCAGGTGAAAACCACCAGGCCACCTTGTCCTTTGGATTTAAGGCCAGCAGGGCAGTTGGGAGACAGGCAGACGTGGTGGAGGGAGGGAGTTGCAGGAGGCTGGCAGGCTCTGTTTGCTTTAATTTAGTGTCAAGTATCAGAGGGGTAATTTAATTTAGTGTGGACTCTTGGGGGCTTTGCGGGACAGACCCTTCCCTGCAGAAGGGATGGGCGATCTGCCCCCGCTGGGAGGGAATCTCGTGCCTTGGCTGGGGAGCGGACCTAGCGCTTTGTGCGGCTCCTGCGCTGAAAGCACCTTAGCACCCGCTTGGCGTCCCTCTAACGTGGGGGCCCTCAGAGCGTGACTCAGTGCCGCCCCGAAGGGGGTGCCGCATAGCTGCCCAGCCCGTGTTTCAGAGCAGCCAGACCCATTCAGAGATAGGGGCTCTTGTGGGACCCAGCAGGAGACTTTGCTCCAGAGAATACGTCGCGTGAAGCCAAAACTGTGACGCCTTGTCCCTGAGCACTCCCTGTACTCACCAGGCCTGTTCCGGGCAGGGCTGTCCTTCCATGAGGTGAACTGAGGCAGCCGCCCCAGGTGCCAGACTCTGGGCGGGGGAACGTCACTAGGACCCAGAGAATTGAGACCTTTCAAAGTTTTGGCCCAAGCGAGGGAGCATGGGGGCATCATGTGAGCTCCCCGCGGGCCGGCCCTGGTTCCAGGGGTCTGCCAGCCATGTGGCAGCACGTGGAGCAGCTAAGCAGAGAACTTCCACCAATGTATAAACTGCTGCCAGGCAGATTTGAACCGGGGAATCTCTGAAACTTAGTCTAGGAGCCTCTACTCTCGGAGCTAAAAGCCAGCTGGCTCTCAGCCCTTGCTGTACAGGTCATTCCTTCTGACCTGTTATTTGGTTTTAAATCCCACTGAATGGGACAGTGAACCACACTAGCCGTCTACACTGCAGAGGTTTTGCGCAAAACCAGCCATTTTTGCACAAAACCTTGCGGCGTGGTCACACTACGAGCATGTTTTTGCGCAAGAGAAAGTACAGTAGCGCGTCAGAAGACAGGGCTTTTTGCGCAAGTGTTATTCCTCTTTCTACAAGGAATAAGCCTTTTTGCACAAGAGCTCTTGTGCAAAAAGGCATGTATGGACGGACACCAGCGGTTCCTTGTGCAAGAAACCCCTATCGGGAAAAGCACAGGAGCTCGGATGGTCTTTCTTGTGCAAAAGCACATGGCCGTGTGGACACGCTCTTGCACAAGAACTTTTTGTGGAAGATCTCTTCCACAAAAAGTTCTTGTGCAAGAAGCCTGCACTGTAGACATGGCCTAGGTGTGGGGTTACATACTTCCCCCAGGTGAGGAAGCTCCACTGAGCTTTAGCAATTCCAGCTGAGCCACCACCCGGTGGATTTGAACCTGGGATCTTGGGAACTTAGTAGTGAAGCCTCTACACTCGCAGCTAAAAGCCGGCTGCTTCACAGCCCTTGCAGTACTGGGCTCTTGGTCTTATCTGATGCTGTGGTCTAAGCA
>CM057848.1:1719529-1731955 GCA_030068395.1 Apalone spinifera | reverse complement strand
ACTTTTCCGTTAAAAGTATTGCCGCAAAATCATGCCAGTCTAGACGTAGCCTACGTGTGTGGCTTACAGCTGCACAGAGATTTTTCCCCCTTTTCAATCAGACGTTCAGCTGACCTCAAATGAAGGGGAAGCGCGGCAGAAGGCGCGCCAGCTAGAGCTAGTCCAAACTCTTCCTGCAGAAAGTTTCCCATGTAGGGAAACTTCTGATTTTTCTTTGGACTTTCCCCCTTCTTGGGAGAACTGGAAGGGGGTGGGGAGATTCAATATCAGTGACCTGTGCCAGCCTGAGCCCCTGTGGTGCCACGTGGGAGCTGCTGTCTTGCTGGAAACTGGCCTATCTAGGAGGATGAGGGTATGAGGTGCTTGGACTACATCTCCCACGATACTTGTGGTCTCCCTTCTGGTTGAACTGGCGTGGTGCATTATGGGGGCCAGCCCCCCTGGGAGCCCAGGACAGAGGGAGGAAGCAGCTGAGTGCAGGTCCCCTGCGGGGCCAGGTGGTTTCAGAGCAGGTTTGTACAACAAGGGGTTTGGCTCTGGAAAGGCCTAAACGCTTTTTTACAGTCAACAATTGTGAATAACCTCCCCCCGCCCTGAGTTCTCCATTCCTGGGGAAATATTGGTCTTTCACTTCTGGCCCAGTCCGTGACGGAAGCAGAAGTTTCCATAGTGGAATTTCTCCCGGGATGGAAATTCTCATGAGTTCCAGCCTGCTTTGCTCGTTGTATCCCCCTGCCACAGCTGCGGGTAGCTTGGAGAGGGTGGCTCTGTGTAAGCTAAGGAGCGAGAGTGAGTCAGTCCTGTATTGACAGGTGTAGTCCCCTTACTAACAGTGCCTCTGACTTTTTCTGGGACGATCCTGTGTGCGGCAATCTAGCCCTAGAGACTACAACTCCCATGAGCCCTTAGGAAACCAGAGGAAGTAGGACTTGTCTGGGCATGTGGAGAGAGGCGCTTGTTAGTCTGGGGCTCTGCATTTTGGGGAGAGGGGAGCCAGGCTGCTGTGGAACAATCCAGGAGCTGTTGAGTTGCAGCTACAGCCTTGGATCTAGCAGGCTGCTTTAGGGGCTGTAGGTTGCCCTAGAGGGGAGAGACCCTGTCCACACAAACCAGCACACAGGAGGTGGCTGTAAGCTGCCTCTAAAGAGAGGCAGAGTGTCCGGCCCAGGGAACCAGAGTGGCTGGCATTTGGTGGAGTCTGCTCCAGGGCCAGAGGGAGTTTGCAGCTGGACACACAGCTTGGACTAACACACTCACAACCTTCAGAGAACCTCCACTCCAGATCTTCAAGCGCGCCCACGCAAGCAAGCGTCTGGGACTCTGAGTCCAGAGGATAAATGGTGGCAGTGCAAATGCCAGATAGAGAAGTTCCTATTATTTCTGTATCAGCGGGGTAGCTGTGTTAGTCTGAATCTGCAAAAGTGGCGAGGAGTCCTGTAGCACCTTATAGACTAACCGAAGTGTTGGAGCATGAGCTTTCGTGGGCAAAGACCCACTTCGTCACATGCATCTGACGAAGTGGGTCTTTGCCCACGAAAGCTTATGCTCCAACACTTCGGTTAGTCTACAAGGTGCCACAGGACTCCTCGCCACTTTTATTATTTCTATGCACTTTGTTAATTTTATTCACTGTTAACCTGGTTTCTTTAAGTTGTTACGTAAAGATTCTAATGGAATCAATGAGATGTATATTATTTATCATTTGTAATTGCTGTCCTGGCGTTAGATCCAGATTATTGCTGGAATAATGTTATTCCTGGAGGCTCCCAAGGCACACCAGTATGTGTGCACAAGGCCAGCCAGGTGGAGGCTGTGCCATTGTATATTCTTTATGAGCAAGGGGGTGGATAGGGAATCACCAACTAAATGACATCTCCGCTGGGGTACTCAGGATCCCCTTTGATGATAAAACCATCCGGCGCCCAGGCACAGCTGTGAGTGTGACCTGCCCCAAGTAACCCAGGGAGGGAAAAGGGGGTTACACAGGTGAGTGAATTGAAAGTTGGGGCAACGGGATCAAGCCAAGGTTTCTACTGAGTGTTAGAAGGCCAAAGGTTTGATATGGACAAGGACAAAGGTTAGCAGTTAGATCAGCAACAGCACTTGCGACCAGACCAACTTGCAAGCTTTAATTAGATGTGTCTCCTCTCCAATCAATCCCTGCTGAGCGGAGGGCGTTTGGGAGTCCCGGAACCAGAGAAAATGAAGGTAAGCAGTGAGACAATCAATAGTACAAACCCCTTTGTCCCTGGGACACACGCTCAAGCATATGTAACAAAAGACTGATCCTGTCTCCTGAGCAAACCAGTTTTGTGACAGTCTGCTCATGCAGCCGCTTTTCCTGACTCTCTCTTTCTCCTTTGGATTGTAATGTAGATTGAGCAGGATCTCTGGAGAGCGGCTTCCCTCAGCAATGGGGAGGTATGCGCCTGGCTAACTGCGCTGATGGAATGCTAGTCTGTGAGGGAGGTCATATGCTACTCTGCCTAAAAATGTTGTAGCAGGTTTACAGAGTCTCCATTAAAACAAGTGAAGAGTCTGGAAATACTCCGGTTTCCCTTTTCAGAATAAGGGAGCGTATTTGAGCTTTGGATTCTTTTCCATGCTTTAAACACGGTTCTGAATTTGGGAAGATTTTGTATTTTTATTGATTTTTTTAAATGGGGATATATGTATGAAAGGGGCAAATTTACAAATACATTGCAGAGGGTTCTAACTGTGATGATTATTGGTTTTTATACCAGCTCCGTGTTGTCCCCTGTAACATGAAGTTTTAAAACTGATACAAACGTCTTACCCTAAGAATGCAGGTAGACTTCACCTCTTTGCACAAAATGGAATTGTCCTGATGCGTGTATGAAGGGAAGCGTGTTAGCAACTCCCTCGTCCTGGTCACACGGTTCGTTCTAGAAGGGCTGTTGCTCTGAACCGGTTGCTGTTGTTCTGAATTTCTCACTGATGTGTTTGCTTATTTATGAACTGGCCGGAAAGTGTGCATAAGCTGAGTGGTATATGCTGCTATAGTTGGCTTTCCAGATAACTGATATTCATGTATAAAATGCAAGCTAGATTTCAGCTGAATTATTACTGACATCTTGATACACATACTAGGGATGTGTTTACATATTGGAAAGGATTTTCTTGGTGAAAGCATTGAAGCTTTTAGATTTGAACTTGCTATGTATGCAAATAATCTCTTTTCATTTAAAAATTGGAGACTATAGTTCCTGCCACTGTCACTGTTACTGACAAGCTTGGCTCTTTTTGAGGAGTGAAAATCAATTATAACTCAAATGCAATGCATGTTCCTAAGCGACTTATTTGGGAGTGTCTCTCTCTTCCAAAGTTGCATAATCTTTATTCTGCTGATATCGATCCCCTTTTAATAAAGCTAAAAGTGATTCAGGACGAGTTGTAAAGTGCCCCTGCGTTTATTGTTAAAAGCTGCATTTACTCTGAGTGACCGTCCTCCTGAGTCATTTATAGATTTTTCTTGCTGCCGCTGTTAGGAGTGGTGTGAAGAGCGGTATTTGGAATATAGCATGTTTATGGAATTTATTAAAGTTTAAAAGAACTGCTTAAGAAAGCAACTACAAAAAAGGCAAGAGTAAGTAAACTTCAGACTGTACCAAGCCATTTCTGCTGTGCAGTACATCAGCTTGCATATCTCTAGTATCTCTTAGTTGCACCAATTAGCATAATTTCATAATGCGGGTTTTATGTCCTAAGGCAGTAGTTCCCAACCTTTTCGAGCATACAGACCCCTTGTCAATCTATTAAAATTTCATGGACCACCCTCCCAAATGATCCATTTTAGCTCACCCAACTAAATCCTTCCCGTCATTCTAATAGCTTTTGAACAGTTAGCGCTGGGTGACGTATTCAAAAAAGTGGGGGGAAATGGTAAAAACTGACTGACCTGTTTATAGGTCAATTCCAGAGCACAGACGCAGGGGGCAAGGGTGGAACTTTGGGAGTGGCGGGGGTGGGTAGCAGCTGTGCATTCTGGGACGCGGCTTGCTTTTGCTCCTGTTCTCTGGAAGCTAAGGGAGCGTAGGGAAAGTACTTGCAGGCTGTGCATGCCTCTCATGCCTGGCTGGTGTGTGAGAGGCATGCACAGGATGCAGGCACTTTCGCCTCGCTCCCTTAGCATCTGGGGAATAGGATCTAAAGCAAGCTGCGACCCGGAGTGCAGGGGGACAGCAGTCAGGCGTGGGAGTCATGCACGGCATGCAGGCACTTTCCCCTCGTTCCCTTAGCTTTCAGAGAACAGGATCCAAAGCAAGTCACATCCCAGCATTCATGGTTGCTGTCCCCCCACACACCCCCCCCGGAGGGGAGGGGAGAAGAAAAGGAAAAGAAAAGCGAGGATGGGGCCCACCACGATCCTTACTTTTAAAACTTTCCGCAGCTCCCCTGCAGTGCCTTCACAGACCCCTCAGGGGTCAGCAGACCACCCGCTGGGAACCACTGTCCTAGGGCTAGGGTAGCAGTTCTCCAACTTTTTGGCCCGTGGCTCAACACAGACCTTTCTGCAGACCCCCAGCCAACCGCCCATGGTGGCAAAATGGGTGCAGGAAGGGGTGGGGGTCTGGGTGCCGTGGGGAGGAGGAGGAGCAGCATCACATGGAGCCAATTCCTTCCTCTGCAAGCTGGATCCGGCCCATGAGGCTCACCCTCCCCCCATGATGGGAAGCCGGCACTGGCGCTCCAATCTCATGGGGTAGTAGGGCGTGGGGCTGAGGCTCCTCACTGCGGGAGGGGAGAGAGGGATCCCCGAGCCCACAGCCCACGTGCAAGACAGTCCTGGACCACTAATGGTCTATGGACCACGCTTTGAGAACCACTGGGCTAGGGTAACCCATCTTTGTGCTCTGTACACCTCGTTTTACAAGGCATAAGGGATTTATCGGAAAAGGCTTTCTTCAGTGATAGATCAACCTCTAGACTGCCGCTTTTCTCCAACAAAGCTCCGTGCTGGAAAAAAGCGGTGGCCGTTTTTATGCTAATGAAGCTCGGGATATTTAAATCCCCGTTTCATTAGCAATTTCGCCCAGCCTAATCTGCATCCCTCTGCCGGCAGAGGGGTGCAGTCTAGACAAACCCTCAGTGTGGAGGAGGCATACGGATGGAATTGAATATTTTCAAAATGCCAGGCCCACCCATCCATCGGAAGCAATGGGAATTTCCTGAGAGCCCTGGGCATCGTCAGATGCTGACTCTTGCCAGCTGCAGAAGAGACTCTACCGTGTTGGTCCACGTCTCACTTTTCTTTCAGGTTGGCACTCAGCAGAACGATGCCTTTTCTTTTCCTTGACTAACTACAGCTGCATCAGAGAGTGCTTCATTTTCTCTGGTGTCTGTAGTTACTCAGGGTTGATGTTCCAGAACCTACAGAGCCTGTGAGAGTAGGATCCATTTTAATGACTGCAACCATTAAGATTTTCATTTGCAATTTCTCATTTTTTATTATTTTCAGTCTAGGGCTGTACTTTAGTGCAGACTGGTAGCCTGCTTCTGTACATCAGGGAAATTAAACTGCACTGAAAGATAGGAGACATAAAAATAAAATGTGTGGAAAAATTGCAATGACATGGCCATGTTGGGGTAGGAGTTTGTGATGTTGTGAAAATAAACATCTTTCCAATGGACCCATTGCATCAGGGCAAAACAGATATTAGGAGGGTACTCTGCTGGGGCTGTCCTTAGCAAAACTCAGACTTAATTTGTTTGTGAAGTTCAAACTAAAAACATTCATGTGCTCAAGCGTGAAGTTCTCCAGGATGTTAAAAACCTCTTCTTTGCCGTTATCCTTGACCATATGTGGGTGTGAGAGAAGTTTGACTCCAGATGTTCTGTTTAGGTTGCTGAATCTCCTAAGATGAGACATCTGTGCAAGAGAGCACAGAGGCCATGTACCTGCACAACTCACTGCTTGCTGGCAGAAGCACTCACACACAGCTTTCTGGTTTGCATTGGCCGGCTGGTCTTGAATGTAGAAAAATAGGGCTTGGCGGAAAAGCTGCTACAGCCTTAAGAGAAGGATAGTGTCTGTGGAGAAGGGGATTTGTGATCGCAGTGTCGTTCCTTCTCTTCTCACCAGCTTCTATGAGCATTGAAGGGAAGTTTCCGCAGTGACAAGCAAGTTTGGGTCTCGAGTTTGACACCTCAGATGAGGCACACCAAATCGCTAGTCGCTTTGGAAAAACTTCCTCAAAGCAGCTTAAAGCGCAACTGGGGTTATCCTCTTTCCCCTGGCGGCTCTTTGTTTGGAAACGAGCAGATTCTGCACTGAGTTCACTATTTTCTCCTTGATCTTGCCTTCGTTGGCTTATAAACGCTAAGGAACCCGTGGCCGGAATGCCATCAAGCCAAAGGATGCGTTTCTCAGTCTTGGCGCATCGCCTCTGATCTGGGAAGGTCTGAAGCTTTCCTCTGGGAGGGCGCGAGGTCCCAGGGGCTGTGATCGGTTAAGGCTTGCCAGGCCTCGCTCAGAATTCTCCGCTCCGGTTAGTAACGGGACAGTGGTTAGTACTAATCATAGCAACAAATACAGTATTTTGGCTCCACAATTTGCTGTTTGATTAATCATCAATACACGTTCTGCACTAGGCTAGTGATACAAGCTGGCTCATGGTTTAGCTCAATAATACTCCACCCACTAATATCAGTGTAAACATGTCACTCAAATCCACACCACTTGGTGACACAGTTACACCAACCTAACTGCCAGTGTGGACAGTGCTATATTGATGGACATAGCTACTGCCTCTTGGGCACTGGAGTATCTATGTCGTAGAGAGAAACTCTCCCACCAGCATAAGTTGCGTTTCCGGGAAGTACTACAGAGGCACGCCGGCACTGGTGTAGCACTGTAAGGGTGCGTCTACACTGCAGGGCTGAACTCGAAACAAGCTACACAAATCGAGCTACGTCAATTGCATATCTTATTTCAAAATAGGGAGTGTCCACACAGTACTTATTTCGAAATAGAGCCCTCTTTCTCCGACTTCCCTTATTCCTTGTACAATGAGGGTTACAGGAGTCGGAGTAAGAAGTCTTCCAGCTTGACAGTATTTTGACACTATTTCGAAATAACTGCCTCCTGTGTAGATGCGAACTGTTATTTCAGAATAGGGTTGCAGTGTAGACGCACCGTAAGTGTAGACAAGCACTGAGAGCTGCGTTCTCCATGCTAATGGAAGGTATTTATGAAAAAAAAAAATTTGCTGCTACCCATTTTAGAGTGGTTGTCAGAAGTCACCAGCGTGATGTCCGGACAGGATCTTGCTCAGTCCAATGATGACGATCATTCGGCTGTGGGCTTGCTCCTGTGTGCTCTACTGGCCCTGTACAGATGAGCACGTACAACAGAAACTTCAAGGCTGTGTCTGCTCAGCAGCTTTATTTCGGAATAACAAACGTGTCTACACTGCAAAGCATTATGTCGAAATAATGGCCATCTGGGGACTTCTTACTCTGACTCCAATAACCCTCATTTTACGAGGAGTAAGGGAAGTTGAAGGAAGCGGGTTCTGCCTTCGACTTCCTGCTGTGTAGACAGTGCCAAAAGCTGAACTAAGCTACAGCCGCTCCCCGAGTTACGAACAAGTTACAGACCAACGCTTGGTCCGTAACTGGAAGTATCCGTAACTCGGATCCCATAGAGTTACATGGCGACCGCGCTGTTCGTAAGTGCGGATCGCCATTCGTAACTCGGATCTGCATTTACGACTGCTTTGGTCGTAAGTGCGGATGGTCGTAAGTGGAGGTGGTCGTAACTCGGGGAACGGCTGTATTTCAACTTAAGCTACGCAATTGATGTAGCTTAATTCGACTTTTGTCCTGCTGTGTAACTGTGCCCTGAGTGAGACCCCAAAGGATTGACAGCACCACGTCAAATCCTTGAAAGCCCATTGGATTAAAAAGCACCGTTCAATAAGCTGTGACCCAGTATCTTGCAATCGCTGACACAATCAACCAGAGCAGCTCTTTGGTATTTAAGGGAGTAAAACGCCCCTAGAAAGTCAAGTCTCTGACATGTTATGCTCTTGCCACCTTCTCTCTTATTCTTTCAGATGCCGGGGAAGGGAAAAAGCATTAGCACAGTTTCATGTAGCTGCTTTGCCTCATGTAGGCCGGGGCTGGCTCTTTGCTCGCATGTCCAACAGCATCTTACCGTCTTGCGGCTTGTGCTGTCTCAGAGGGGAGTCGTGTTCTTCGGTAACCAAAAAACACTTAAAAAACCAGCAAATGGTCCTGGAGCACCTTAGAGACGAACAGAAAATATGGATGGGATCCTGAGCTTTCATGGGTACAACCCACTTCTTCAGATGAGTGGAGTTAAGGGGTCTCCCGGTTCCAAATAAATAGCAGAAAGGGGGAGGGTGCGGGGAAGGAAAGGAGGAAAAACTGGGAACAGACTAGTCAGTCCGAGTGCCCATGCTAAATGAAGCTGGTAGTAGGTTCTGAGTACTCTTAAGTACCTGGTGTTTGGCCTTTTATGGCATTGGGATGTGGAATGTAGCGGGTGATCCAGTTAAGGTCTTTGTTCAAACCTCTGTTGCAGGTATCAAACTTGTAAATGAAACTAAGCCCTGCAGCTTCCCTTTCCAGCTGTTTTTTGTAATTAGCGTGTGATAATATGGTCATTTGGAGATCCCGCTGTTTGCGCTGGCACTCAATTATCCTCTGTGACCCGCAGAGAGGGCGGCTCCTCCCTCAGCTGCAGAAATGACGGACGTGAGTCATTTGGGGCTTAGGTGGCTTAAGAGCTGTGTGATACGTGATGGGGCCAGTCAGGGTGATTTGCTATCCTGGGTAAGGAGCCTGCCGCCAGTCGCTTAGGAGAGGAGTGGTTGCTTTTGGTTTTCTACATTGTGTTTTCTAATGAACCAGAATCAGTGCTGGCGCCTCAAAGGTCAGCAAGCTTTGAACGGGAGTAATCAAGATTTAAAAAAAATAAACCCAAATGACTGGAGCTGGTCAAAACCGTCAAAAATCAACGTTTGGTTCCCAGGAAAGGGACAAAACGGTGTGAAACTTCACAAAAACAAGGGTCTTCTCCCTCATGCCAGTGACAGCTGAACCCCACCAGTGAGTCCAGTTCAGCCCCATCTGGTTTCAGAAACAGCCATCACTGAGATTGTAGGTTGTTTGGGCATCGCAGCAGCTTTTGGGGGGAAGTTTGGGGAACTCTGGGGATGTCTTCGCTGCCCTGTTAAGTTATCCACACGCTAGCCCTGGTGTCGGCAACTCCCACGGCTGGGTCCTCACTGTTGTGCACTTGTCTTGGGGCCTGTCCCATTGGTCTCCAGAAGAGATGAGGTGGAATCCCCTCCCTGGTTGTATTCGAACCTCTGTCCTGTGGTGGGAATTGTGGGAAGGCCCTGGAGGACTCCCAGCACTGCATCCTCACTGCAAAGGGAAGGTGCCAAGTGAAGGCAGAGCCTGGTTTCTGCCCCACACAGCGAGCCGGGTGGAGCTCGCTGGTGTTCCTGCACCGACATAAAAAGAACATTTGTGTGTAAGACTGGGGAGGCTTAGACAGAGTGTGAGTTGACTCTGCAGGGAAGACAATGCCCGGAGTCATAAACCGGGGACAGCTGGGGCTTGTCATCAAAATATTAACAAACCCTTTGTTCCAGAAATGCCAGCCAGTGCCACTGTAATCTGCAGTCTCATACATCAGGCACTGCTCAAAGTCAGCCTGAAACAGCCATTAACGACCTAGTGAAACCACGGAAACACAGATGAACTAATCTCCCCCTGAAATATAATAGCTGTGTAATTCTAAGGAGCTGTAACTCAGCAGGTGGTTGGAGATTAAGAGAGAGAATGAATAGCGGCGATGAATAAAAGAAGCCAGAAAGGCCTGTTTTCCTTGGCAGTTAAAATACACTGGGTGAAAAGTACAACTGGAAATTGCTTCTAGCAAATGCGGGAAGTTGGTGAGGTGCCCAGAGCCCCACACGCAGAGCGCGGGGGCGGCAGATGAATGAGGGAAGAGACCGGATGTAGCTCAAAGCGCTGAGGCTCTACGACAGTTACCAGAAACCTGCCAGGCCCCGCCGCTACTGGATACTCTGCACACAAGCGGGCTGGACTTTGTGATGTGCCAGTCCCACCTCTCCCGATGTACCCTCCCTGCCACCAAGGGAACGACAGGCCTCGTTTTATCTCTTCTCCATTCACCCCCCCAAGTCCCCAACCGTGGGGTGAGCCCCACAGGCTCTGCTTCCATTGGTACCTGAGCTAGCCCTGTAAATAAGGGACGTCCCTCGCCTCTGAGCGGCCAGGCTAGAGCTAGGGCCGGCACCATGGTTGGTGCTCACCTCTCCTGCCCGTGGAGACGGTCTGAGAAGAGCAGTGGGCCTGCTACACAGTGCAAGGGGGGAGGGCTGCTGAAAGCCAGAGTGTGCACGTTCTGCCCAGTGCTGTGACTCTTCCCCAGTGCTCTGAAACTCATCTCAGCCTCGCTGGGAAACAGGCCTGCCCTTATTTCCAGCCCACCGCCGGCTTGGAGCTTCAGGTCAGACTGACTGCACCAATCAGCAACGTCAAAATGTCCGTCTTACCGTTCTAAAGACGGCGGAGGCACCATGTTGTGGCGGAGGCCCCTGTTGGGCAAGGCTGGTGCTTTATATTGGGGTGTGTTAAAATGAAGCCCCTACCACCAAGCCTCTGAGTTGAACTTCAAATATCCAAGTCGGTCACATCGGCCAAGATGATCCAGGGAGCTCGCCGAAGGCGTTGGTGTCAGCGCTGGGATTCGTCTGTGGCGCTCGGGCCCTGGTTTTGCCCACTTGATCATTGATGACCTTGCAGAAGGCATTCGAGCTGCTCAGCAGAGTAGCTGGCTCTGCCGCACGTTGACGGCTGATCACAGCTACCAGGGCAGCTTCAGTTCAAATTCTTCTGTATTCGTGAGCTAGGCCCTAAAGTTTAGCCGAGTCGTGCTCTGGATTTTCCAGCCCCCGAGGCCAGGCTGAGTGTCTGTGCTGGGGAATGTGAGAGGCCTGGTCATAGTCAGTGATTAGTGTCCAGCCCTGCTGGCCACCAGTAGCATCAAACCACACGGACTGGAAAGAGCTGGGCTCCTCTCTGGTGTGAGTCTGTGCTGCAGTGTTGGCTGCTGCACGCAGCCAACGCAGTGGGAGCCCAGCCAACTGGGGAAGGCTGTTCTAGCATCTGGATAGCCAGAGGCAGCCAAGAGAGCTTGGCAAGAGGCTGCAAACTAAATATTATTTCCACTTCCATGGTAAAGCTGTCTCTGGCTTTGAGACGAAAGCCCCACCCTACCCAATGAGGAAAAGACAGCGCTGTCTCTTCTATGCCTGTCTCTTCTCTCATGCTCCAGGGTCGGGTTAAATTAACCCGTTGGCTTTTTCCAGTTCCACAGGAGGAGACAGGACTCCTCACCTGTTTTGAGCCTCTCCGCCCTGTGTGCTTTTTGAGCTTTCTCTCCAGCACCCTTGTTCTTCCTTTAAATTCTTCCTGTGCATGTTCCCATGCCAGGCCAACGTCTGCTTCCCCCCACCCCACCCCTCACCTCTCCTTCCTTCCTTCCCCACACCACACCCCATGGCGCTTATGCTCACGGGGAAGTACTCTGGGAAATGTACAAGGCACGACTCCTGCTTGGCACAGCTCTAGCAGCTTCATGGAAAGGCGCCTCCCGCTCGCCAGAAGGGGGGACCTGGTGCTGGTGGACTAGGGAGGGAGAGGATAATAATTGGAATGAATTATTCAAGCAAGATCGTTTTCACATTTTGCCCAGCTTGTGGATCTGGGGAAATGGTTTGTGAATAAATTAATCAAACTTCCTGACACTTTTGAAATAAAATATTTGTCCTTTTGTTCCGTTAGCTCTGCTCTTCCTACGGAGGATGAGGTGCCCAGCAGGTCTTTCCTGTCCTCCAGCACCGGAGGCTGGATCTGCTCCCTCCCCACCGTACAATGGCTCCACTTAGGCCAGTGCTGTCAGATGTGACCAAGTGGGAGTCCAGCCCCTCAGACTGGCATTTGGCAAAGCAGGGAACACCTCACTCTGCAAGCGTGCTGCCGGGGTAGCCCAGCGTTAGCGCACACAGAGTGTACCGAGCCGGAGCATGCCCCTCTTTGGGAATATGTTGAGGGTAGATTCACCAGCAACGATCATGGAGAAACAGAGGTGGTGACACACAGGGCAGTGTGAAAACCAAACCGTTTACTTGTGACTAGGAGAGAAAGATATGCGAGCTACCTATAGATTCTTTCCAAGGCCAAAAGGGACCGTTGTGATCAGAAGGGACCACTTGAACATCTTCTAGAAGGCAGGCTCTAGATCAGTTTTTCTTAAACTTTTTACGTCCAAGGAACACCAAACAACCATTTTTTTTTATGAGCAACACCAAGGCAAAAAAAAAAAAAAAAAAAAAAAAAAAA
>CM057848.1:1681397-1704772 GCA_030068395.1 Apalone spinifera | reverse complement strand
AAAAATTATTGCCCACCCCATTGTGGGCCATTCATCCAAGCCATGCTACTTTACGTGGCTGGCAAGAACACTGTAGAAACTGTATCGAAACCTTTGCTGAACTCGAGGTATCGAGGGATGTCGTGTCCACCACTTCCCCACATCCACAGCGCCAGTCGCCTCATCGCAGAAGGGAAGGAGGCTGGACAGGCACCAGTTGTCCTTGGTGAGATTGCTGCCTGTTCCTGATCACCTCCCTCTCCTCCGAATGGGTCAAAATGGACTCCTTGAGCACTGCTCCGTGATTTTTCCAGGGAGCGCGGTATAGTTGATTCGTTAGGGTAAGTAGTAAACAGTCATCGGTGCCACTGCAAAGCGAGGGTCAGAGCCCAAACCGGAAGGGCGGGTTGCTCTTAAGGGCGTGATGGGGGCTCTTCCAGCCCTAGGAGGCTATGAGCTGGGCCTAGAACGTGGGAGGAAAGGAAATTGCCTGCTCTCATCTAAGCCTTCCTGTGGCAGTGGGAAGCAATTGGATTGAGAGTTGAGCTATGGAGATATTCTCTAGAGGCAGGCCAAGTTAAGAGATGTACAGTAGACTTCCGATAATCCGGAACCTATGGGATTTAGGTGGTGCCGGATTATCAGATATGCTGGACTATCAGGAGGTACTATAAGCAGGTTCTATATATACTGTATACATTATATACTGTATATAAAGTGTTCTTATACTGTCTACAGTATACTGTAATGGTTTCGGTTTTTTAAGCCTTTTTTACCCTTTTTGCTCAGTTCAGCTGCTGCCGCTGTTACCTTGTGACTCATTTTTTGCCAAAGCTCACTCACTAGGCTCTTGCCATTTTGATGCCGGACTATTGGAGTTTTACTGTATAAAGCTACTTTCATGGGGACTTGGCAGGTTCCTGACAGTTCCATGGGCTTGGTAGCACTGTGGCTCTGATGTACATTGTGCGTATTCCTAGTAAGAATTAGCAGCTGACAAGTGTCAGGAAAGAGGAAGGTAGGAAAGATTCGCGGCCTGGAACTGGTGGAAGGGTTTTTCGTTGCAATTATATTTTCCCCCCAAATGACCTTTTTGCAAATCTTAATTTTTTTTTGAGGGAAAAGTTCAGTTTTGCCAAATTGTTTTTAAATCTTTTCTTCAGGAAAATGGCAATGGCGGCTTTCTGCCTGCCCCGACGCCTTTCTGCCTGGCTGTGGACTTGACAAATGGCTTACTGGAGGGCTACTAAGGCAGGGCACATGTGTGGCTTCCCCACACCCCTGAGCTCTGGACATGGAGAGGCTCAAGCACCCCACAGCCTCCATGCTTGGGGGGTTGCTGAGGAAAAGAACCGGGGTGCCTCTCTGTCTGTAGGTGCAGGGGCTGGGCGGCTGGGCTCTCTGGTTCCCAGAGCACCTTTCCCATTCTCCCTCGGCTTGTTACTGTCTCTCACGGGAAACCCTGCTCCCCCCGGTTCCTCGCTGGCATCTTTTTGTTCCTGGATGATTAAATTGCATTTCAGGCCACTTATCTGAAATCAATTCCTCACGCCGAGCTCTGGAGGGAGAAGCTTTGATCCAACGCGCCTCTGACTCTCTTTGCTTGTGTGACCTTGGCAGAACCGCGTCCTGTGCACCAGGGTTCCTCAGCCCGGGGGCCAGGACCCACCTCTGGGTCTCTAGACGGGTTCTAAGGGCTGGTGGCAGCTCCTGTCCCACGGGGCAGGCTGGGCTGTCCTCCCTGCTCCTGGCACTGCCCCTCGGGGCTCCCAGTGCCGCTCAGGTGTGGCCCAGGCACCGTGGCAAGGGGAGCCCGGGGAGGGGGAACGTGAGTGCGTGGCGCTGCGCCTCGGTGAGCCAGCTGCGTCCAGTCTGGTGAGGGGGCCACGCCGGAGGGAAGCTGCAGGCCCACAGAGCCGAGCCCAGTCAGCCCCGACAGCATGGCGGGAGCCATCCCTGGGAGAGTGCCAGACAGGACCCCACCCCCGTGGGGGGACAGGATCCAACAGAAATCAGTTCATAGCCTCCACCCCCAGGTTATATATGGGGTCACAACCAGGCCCGCTGACGGGCAGGGACAATGGGGGAAACTGCCCCGGAGCCTGACGATTCAAAGGGGCCTGAGACTCCTGGCACTGCCCCGAGCCTCCACCCCTTCTGCTACCCACACAGATTTCTCCGTCACTGCCACACTCTAGGGACCCACCCCTCTCCCCATTCCTAGGGCTCAGGGCGTCACTTCCTGGGGGTCTGCAGGAGGTTTTGCCGCTGAAAGAGCCTCCCACAGCAAAATCCCTCCTTGTTCGTTATTAGCAGTTACTGAGCCAGCGGAATACACGTGCTAAGCCCACAGGGCCGCACTCACCAAACCTGATCGAGGCAGGTAGCCTTCCCCGGCTGGCCTCGCAAGATCAGTCTCGTCTGGCCCTGGTTGCTGCACGTCACGGCCATGCAGAGCCGTCTTGGCAGCCCAGCTCTTAGGCTGGGTCTTAGAGGAGAGTTCTTCTTCCAGGTCTTTCCTTTTCTACTGGCCTCCTCCTTGGATCCCAGTTTTACATAGTGCAACTTGAGTCCTGTTCAGCTAGACTTGAACCAGTTATTTTACGAAAACGTTACTAACCACTGGGGGTCCAAGGACGGCTTTTTGAGCACCTCTGATTTAGGTTAGTTGCTACATCAAGGCCCTCCAGGACGTTGAGCCGATGGTTAAAAGGAGAACACGGTCTCCTGGGGGCCTTGTTCCCTGGAAGGACTCATCGCGTTTCCTGCTTTTCTTTGGACCGTCTGTTTGCCTGCCCCACTCCACCATCCCTCTCCGGGCCATTGGGCTCTCAGGGGGTCTGCAGTCTGGCAGACCACAGGCCTCTCCCAACCCACTGTGCAGGTCTCTGCAGCCAGTGTCTGACAGTCCCCAATGACAGTAAACCATGGACTTGGCTGGCTCTTCTGCTCAGGCTGGGCTACACTTCTTGCTGAAAAGAAAGATGGGAAGGGAGCAGCCTTTCCAAGCCTGTTCTCTTTAGCGCTTGAGCTCCCCAGCAGCCTCACCATGCCGTTTTGACCTGCCATGGGCTCTCACAGTGCTAGCTGATGCTGTCCCTTGGCGGAGTCCAGAAAGGCGAACTCCTTGCCGTCTGGCTGCATTACACCCACTCAGCCGGTAGCCCATGGAGTTGACCTTCTTGTTTGCTGTATTAGACCCTTTCGTATAGGAGTATTGTTTGTGTTGTTATAGTAGACACTAGATTTATAACAGAATGAATACTAGACTTTGTTTTATGATAAGCGATAATGGATGGATAGCTTTGGACTGGGGGATTAAGAAGGAACCCACAAGCCACATCCTGTATGGTAGCCCATGCGTGGTAGCTTACCTGTGTTCGAGATCTTTAACACAGATACGTGATGACAGCTGAAGCAAGTTAGCATACTGGGGTGTGTGAACGTTGGCATGGGCAGGTGGCCGACCGATTGCCCTCTCAAAACATCAATGTATAAAGGGAACAGGCACATCACAAACGCAAACCGCCTAACCCTGTTCATGCCAGAAACAACAGATGCTAATTGCTATTAATATGTATGACCATGCCAGCCTCTAAACTCTAGAGGAAGCCCCCCCCTCGATATTATATGGCCAAGAAAATTAAGTGTGGCCATGGATTGTGGGCACATGATGCTCCAGATCAATCAAGGGCAACCCACCACGTTTAGCTGGTCACTTTTGGACAGGTTTTAAGTTAGTTTCTTGGGTCTTTCTCTAGCTTTCTGGCCCGTCAGCTTCTCTGACCGTCTTCATGTTCCACTTGAGAGTTGAGGAACCTGGCCCATTGGCCTCCTTGACATGCCAGAGGTGACAAGGAAGAGCATGTGTGTGTTAATCTAGGCCACTGTACAGTAAGTGATGCCACACGTATCTCTAGAACAAACCTGCTCTCCTTTTCACTCTGGCTGGTTACTGATCCATTTCATTACTGGTGCGTTTGTCTTTATGTAATTCTCAGAAGCTCTATTTTTCTGCTCTCAGCCAGAGTGCCCTTGTCATACATTTCAAAGGCCCTTGCATAAGTCTGAAGTCACCTGATTCAGGGACAACAACCTTATTTCCAGATCAGATTAATTGACTCTCAAACCCGGGCTATATCATAATATTCCTCTACCATCCGGCAACTTGCCCTCTCGTCTTGTGTGCTTCTTGGTCTGCTCCCTTCAAGATGGGAGCAGGGAACTGCTGGGTTTTCTTGGTCAGCCGACCAGCTTCTAAAGCCTCCCTGCCCTCTGGCGGTTTTCTTTGGATCCCAACTGCTGGCAGCCAGCCTTTCTGCACTCACAGGGGGCCTGCCCTGGAAAACAGGGTTAGCTAGGTGGCCCATCTGGGTCAGAACTGCAGGTGACTCATTGCTGGATGTCATGAAGAGCTCTTTTGCATGTTCAGAGCTCTATACAATTATGACAGATGTGGAGACAGTGAATAAGGAAAAGTTATTTATTTGTTCCCATAACATAAGAACTAGAGGGTCACCAAATAAAATTAATGGCAGCAGGTTTAAAACCAAAGGAAGTTTTTCTTCGTGAAATGCACAGTCAATCTGTGGAACTCCTTGTCAGATGATGTTGTGAAGACCAGGACTTTAACTTTCTTTTCAAAAAAGAACTAGATAAATTTATGGAGGTTAGATCCCTCAATGGCTGTTAGCCACGATGGGTATGGATGGTGTCCCTGGCCTCTGTTTGTCAGGAGCTGGAAATGGGTGACAGGGGAGGGATCACTTGGTGGTCCCCTGTTCTGTTCACACCCTGTGGGTCACCTGGTACTGGCCACTGTCGGCAGACAGGACCCTGAGCTAGATGGACCCTGGTCTGGATGTTCTTGTGTTCCTCATGGGAGCACTGGAAAGCCACACTGAGCAGCTGCTGCTTATTGTGCCTGTTGGGTTGTTAAATCCAAAGTCCCTCAGCAGTGGGATTTGCCCTGCACAGCCTGGAGGACAGTACCTCCGGGCTTGTTAATTAACAGCGGCGAGTGATGCAGGCCGTTCGGAGGAGCATGCTTGTCATTTGCTCTCCATTTATTTTCTGGTATGCCCGAGCAGGGCATTGCCCCAGGTGGCACGATGGCAGAGCCAGGCTTTGGCTGCGCTCGCTTGGCTTCCAGCCACTTGGATCGGCGAGAGCTGAACGAACCTGGACTGGGCGGTGTCGTTTGCACTTTGGCTGCTGCCAGCCAGTCGCATCTCCGCCCTCAAGTCACCCTGGAGGAGACAGTGGAAGGGGAGCTCGCGGGGTGATTTTCTTCACTGCGTGTGGAGCAGCGCGCTGCTTTGTACTTACGGGTGGGGACCGGCTGCACGTGAGTGCGCTCTGTAAGGAGCGGTTTCGAAAGGCCACGCTGAGAGTCGCGCTGCAGTGCAACCCTCCGATCTGGCTTGAGGAATGGAGCGGTGCCATTTGCCGCCCTAGAAATGCAGATGATGCATTTTGAAAACGTGATGTGGCAGATGCTTTCTGTTGTCCATGGACAAGGTGCCGCTAGAAGCTTCCCGCGAGAAATGAACAACATACGAACAGCGCAAACCATTCATCCACCTAGTACTTAGAACGTGCCACAGCCCCCTTATATGTGGTTATTAAATTGGCAGCTGGAACCCTATTGTTTGTGATCTTACCTCACCTTTTTAAAACTGCATCTTCATCAAAGGAAAGAGGAAAGCGAGATCCCCGATGTGTCCCTTACCCCTTGTTCTCATACGCTCGGCCTTACATTAATAAATGTGCACTTCTCCTTTGCCATGGGCTCTTCTAGGAACCGAAGACCATGGACGTGTTTCTTTTCAGAGGACATTGTCGCTCCGACAGCATGAATTCCTCATGCAATGCCAGGCTATCCTCAGTGCTAGTGGTTTACACTGTGTGTGCCGTGTGTTAATCTATTGCTCGTGCAGTTTATATGTGCCATAAGTATATAAACAAACTTTGTTCTGTGACAAATTGGTTAGAAAGCTTGACCGCACAATATTGGGTATCATTCATGCAGTCATTCCCACTAAGTGAGAGCTGTTTTTAGAAAGAACTGGGACTTCTTGATCTACTCATTTTCTTTAGCAAAGCAGAGTACCGTTACCCATGGTGCACAAGCCACCTTGGTTCACTGCTGGCAGGAGCTGCTCTGACCCGGAGCTTGCTGGCAGCGGCAGCCCCAGCCCCCAGCCCCCAGCCCCCAGCCGGGAGCCTGGTGGCAGCTCTAGTCCCAGAACCAGGATCCCTCTTAGGGGCTGAGATCCTGCTCAGTCAGCTAACGGGTTGAATGTCAGGTTAATCTAATGTTTAACTGGTTAACTGGTTATTCGGGATTTTACATCCCTAGTTCTGTGTCCAGTGGGAGTAAGTTTAGGACAGCACGCAGCTCTCTTGAAAATACTGACTTTCATAAATAGCACATGTTAACCTTGATTTTCATCCTTTGTGGGTGGGAAGAGAACCTGTTAAATGGAAACCAACATGAGGAGATGGCGTTTGGTCTTCCTGAGAAGATGCACAGCTTGAATTGTAGCTCTAAGAGAGACCGAACTTCTCATTCATCTCAGTCAGGTGATAACTATGAAACTGATGCCGACAATTGGAATATTTCAGGTTTCATCAGAAAGAATTAGCAGCGGTTGGTTAACTAGGCTAGCACACATCAGTATACATGGGGTAGGGTCTGAAGCTAAAATAATAAAAGGACAAGTAAAAAAAAATGACAAGTATTCAGAGTCTGAAGAAATATATCCTAGACGACTTAAGGAACCTGTGGAAGAGGTTTTTCGGCCATTAGTGATTATCCGTGAGAACTCATGGAGGATGCAAGGGCAGTGAGAGGACTGGAAAAGGCAAACATAGTGCCTGTCTATAAAAAAGGGAGTAAGCACAGTCCAAGGAAGAATAGACCAGCCAGCTTCACTTTGTTTAGTTACATTTCATTCTTGGTACCAATCAGTTTGTGAGCAGCAAGAGGAAAATAAGGCAAAAATTAACATTCAAGAAAAAAAAATCATAATCAAACCAACAATATATCCTGTTGGACACAGTAACAAACCTGGTGGAAGGGGGAAAGCAGTAGATGTGTTGCAGTTTGATTTCAGTAAGGCTTCTGTTAATGTCTCACGTGACCTCCTGCCTAAAGAAACCTGCTAGAAGGTGGGTGCACAACTGGCTGGAAAACTGTATTCAGAGGGTAGCTATCAGTGGCTCACAATTGAGTTGGAAGGGCATCGGGGGGGGGGGGGTGAGGATGGAGGGTCTTGCAGAAGTAAGGTCTGGATCCAGTCCTGTTTAGTATCTTAATGGTTTGTACAATGGCATAGACTCAGGAGTGGCTAAACTCACTCACCCTCTGATCCACGTCTGACAATCTGTGCCTGGCGGGGGCTTCAGTTCAGTGAGAGGTGCTGAGGAGGCTCAGGGCTTCAACCCTGCCTCTGCTGAAGTCCCCAGAACCCCCTCCTCCCTGGGCAGAAGCCCCTATTCCACCACCCAGCTGCAAGACAGAGGACCCGAGCCAGCCTCAGTCTGGCATGTGGAGAATGGAAGGATGGGGCGGGGCTCCCTGAGCCGCGCTTTAATGATAAAAGAGCTGAATGTGGTGCTCAAGCCACAATTTGGCCACCCCACCCATAGAGCGGAAACCGATAACGTGTTGTGGATGATACCAACCTGGGAGGGTTGCAAACACTTTGGAGACAGGATAAGAATTCAAAAAGATTGTGATAAACTAAAACATTGGTCTGAATCAAAGGCTGGAATTCAATAAAGGTAAGTGCAAAGTATTCTACTTAGGAAGGAACAATTAGTTGCGCACATAAAACATGGGGAATGACTGTCTGGCAAGGGATACCACAGGAAAGGATGTGGCGGTCATGGTAAATCAGACTAAATACGAGTCAACCATGTAGTGCGGTGAAAAAGACAAGTGAACATCATTCTGGGGGGTATCGGCAGGAGTGTTGGTAAATAATTCCTCCATTCTGTTCAGTACTGACGAGGAGTAATGTCCAATGTCACTGAAGTTCAGGAAATATGTGGGTATGTTGGAGAAAGTAGAGAGTAGAGCAACAAAAATCATTAACAGTCTAGAAAATATGGCCTACAGGGAGAGAAAATGTCTTGTGAAGTCTGGAGAAGAGAAGATTGAGAAGGGGAGACATGGTAGTAAGAGTCTCCAACTACTTAAAAGGTTCTCCTAAGGAGGACTGTGATATAAGTTAGTCTCCTTAACCACTGAGGACAGGAGAAAAAATAATGGTCCTAAATTGTAATCAGGCAGATTTAGATTAGACATTAGGGAAACCTTCCTAACTGTAACGGTAATTAAACACTGGAATAAATTGCCTGTGCAGCTTGTGGAATCTCCATCGGTGGAGGTTTTTAAGGACAGGTTTGGCAAACACCTCTCAAGGTTGGTCTGGATCAGTGACACTCAGAGGTTCAGGAGCAAAATCACCAATCAACTTTGTCCAAAAGTGCATGGACAGTGTGAGTTCAACGGTTTATTTACTCTGGCACTATATTATTTTTCCTTGCAGCAAATAAGTTTGAAAGTTTGTGTAAGCTGATCTCTTAATTGGTTAATAGCATTGTACAAGCAGCCTGACTGCTTAATAACCTAGCCTGGCTAATAATTAACTCACCCGGGATTTAATATCATGTGTTGCAAAGAGCCACAGGAGACACGGTCAAGAGCCACTTGCGGCTTATGAGCCTCCGTCTGAGTCTCGCTGGTATAGATAATATTTAGTTCTGCCTCCCTGAAGGGGCGTGGCCTAGAGACCACTCCCTTCCAGTCCTAGGGATCCATGGTTCTGGGCCAGCCCCGGTCTCCATGCTGTTGCTTGTGGCAGGAGCATTCAGCCGATGTGATTATTCACCCTTGCTGGATGCGATGACAGATCACACCTCTGTGTTACTGAACAGCCACCCCGCCTTCTCGTCATACCAGAAGCTGGCCTAAGGGAAGGCGAGAAGAGGAGTGAACAGGCTGTTCCCCTGTGGATGAGGTGCTGCGCTTAGGCTAGGAGATAGCTGCGGACTATTGCCCGCCAGAGGTCCTGGCTAGGAGGCCACATAGGCTTCTGAAGACCATGTGACGGGCTGTTGCTGCTGGGATCCTGCCTGAGGGGAAGGAGGCCAAGCCCAGCGGAGGTATTAAGTACAAACAATGGGTTGAATTCATGGAATCCTAGGGCTGGCAGACCTCAGGAGGTCCTCGAGTCCCACCCCCTGCTCAAAGCAGGACCAGCCCCAACTCAATCATCCCAGCCAGGGCTTTGTCAAGCCGGGACTGAACACCTCTAGGGATGCAGATTCCATCCTCTCCCTAGAGAACCCGTCCCAGTGCTTCCCCACCCTCCTAGGGAAATCGTTTTTCCGAATATCCAGTCTAGACCTCTCCCACTGTAACTTGAGCCCATTGCTCCTTGTTCTGCTATCCGTCACCACTGAGAACAGCCTCTCTCCATCATTCTTCTCTCCTGCAGACTAAATAAACCCAAATACCTCAGCCTGTCCTTGGAAGTCATGTGCTCCAGCCCCCTCATAATTTTTGTTGCCCTCTGCTGGACTTTCTCCAATGTGTCCACATCGTTTTTGTAATGGGACCCCAGAATTGGACGCAATACTCCAGATGTGGCCTTACCAGGGCCGAATAAAAGGGAATAATCACTGCTAATGCACCCTAATATGCCATTCGCCTTCTTGGCTACAAGGGCGCCCTCTTGACTCATTCAGAAAAGGAAAATACTGACCAGGTATCAAGGCCTTTTACTTAATATTGAGTTCCATTAACCTGTGGAATAATCCCTCAAGTGAATGGACAGGAGCTGTATGATTGGCCTTATTTAAAACTAGACTGGACACCCTGGTAAATTGACAATAGGGAGATGGAGCAGGAGAGCGAATGGGTCTGTTTCATTGCTGGATTCCTTACCAATAATTCGAACAAGCTGTGCTGTGTTGACACCCACAGCGTGGCAAGTAACGGAATGACCCTCTTCCATATAAGAACACAGAATACGACAGCTGGCGAGTCTGTAGGATTGGCTATTTGATATGCTGGGGAGTGGAACGAGAAATCCATGGTCCAGGCCTGCAAACATTGTTTAGTGAACATAGAAAGCGCAATGTGGAATTTGCAAGCTCTGGGCACGTCTCTTTTGCACACATTTTATTATCTCTTTGTTCAGTTTCCAGAGATCAAAGACGTTTTATCAAGAGGATCAGTGATACCGTTCCAGTTACCGCGAACTCCTGGTTCCTCTCAACTGCTCTTCATCTAGTTTGTGCAGTTCAGCATTCCTCAGGCCATAACAGTCTCATTATTCACTGCACACTCTTCTTGTCTTTAACTAGAGTGCTTGTGAAAGAGGGTGGACTTACAGGACTGATGGTCTCTAATCTTCCACAGAACACATCCAGCATTGACAGGGAGTACGAGCTTCTTCACTTGGTCCTGCTAATCTCCCGCAGCTCTCCTGGGAGCTGGAGACCTCAATCTTGCTGTGATTGTCACAGAATGCTGGATATGAACATGGTGTATTTCTTTGAAACCACCTAGGCCAGGCTGAAAAGTCCAACCCCGGTGTTTCCAGAAGAAGGCATTTCCAGAACAATTCAATTAACAGAAAGAATAAAACGATACGTTGGCTCCCCATCTGGGCTGCTTGCCTGGCTTCCTGGGAAAACAGGCAGCGAGGCAGGAGCCAGCTGGGTGGGGAGCAGGCCAGCCCAGGGAAGCTAGTAGTCCAGAAGGCAGGCAGACTGAGAGCCTGGGAACTTTGTGAACCACATAGCCCGGGAGCCCCAGTTCCGTGGAAGTCTGCCAGAAGCCTGGAAATCTGCAAGCCAGGGAATTCTGGCTGCTGCTGAGCAGAGCCAGGCAGGTGGCAGAAGACCTGCCTGGTTTCCATCAAAATGTTGGCAGAATGAGTGCCGTCCAGAGAAGAGCCACAAGCATGGTTAGAGGGCTGGGAAATCTGCCTTCTAGCGATAGACTCAAGGGGCTCGTATACAGCCGCTCCCCGAGTTACGAACAAGTTACGGACCAACACCTGGTCCGTAACTCGAAGTGTTCGTAACTCGGATCCCATAGAGTTACATGGCGACCGCGCTGTTCATAAGCGCGGATCACCGTTCATAACTCGGATCTGCATTTACGACCACTTTGGTCATAAGTGCGGATGGGCGTAAGTGGAGGTGGTCGTAACTCGGGGAGTGGCTGTATTTAGTTTAACACACAGAAGGTTCCAGGGTGACTTGGTCACTCTGTAAGTACCTACGTAGCGAACAAATCTCAGAGGGGTCACCATGTTAATCTGTTACGTTAAAAACATGTAGTCCTGTGGCACCTTAGAGACTAACAAAAATATATAGACTCACGAGCTTCTGTGGGTCCCCCCCTTCATCAGAGGAACTGGAGTGGAAATAACAGAACCCAAGAGATCTAGGGTATGTCTACACTGCAACGCTATTTCGAAATAACTTAATCCACGTCTACACAGCAGGCAGTTATTTCGAAATCGTGTCAAAATACTGTCAAGCTGGAGGACTTCTTACTCCAACTCCTGTGACCTTCATTGTACGAGGAATAAGGGAAGTCGGAGGAAGAGTGCTCTATTTTGAAACAAGTGATATGTAGATGCTGTCTATTTCAAAATAAGCTGTTTCAAAATAAGATACGCAATTACTGTAGCTCTATTTGCACAGCTTATTTCGAGTTAAGCCCTGCAGTGTAGACACACCTTCGAAAATAGGAGGACCAGTTGATTGTAGGACCCATGTTAATGAGGCTAATTAAGTGGGCTGGATGTGTCCCATACATAGCTTTTGATGTGGAAATGTAGATGTTAAAGGCAGGAGAAAAAGAGGGGGGAAAAGCCAATTTTTGACCATTTTGAAATCAAGGTTGGGTGTTTTTCTAGCATAAAAGTCCCTTGAAGTTGTTTGGGGCTGTTTTCTGGGCTCTGTTATGCCGGAGACCAGTTGAATAATCATAGTGGCCCTTTATTAGCCGGTCTACCCAGTCCGGTAATGCACCCAGCAGAGCGTGATTTCGAAATGCACTAGCTTGTTGCAGATTAATTGGTCTGTGCTGACTGTGCTGGTGCAGCATAATGTAGGAGTGTTTTAAACAGCACCGTGCTAAAGCATTATCAGTGGGGACCACATGGACCAATTAATGTGCAACAGATCAGCATCTGTTAGAAATCACAGCTCTACAGAGGCATTATCGCACCTAGGAACCGTACGCCCATGGGCTGTGTCGGTTCCGTGGAATCAGCATTTCCTGACGGGACCGTTTCCTGCTTTACTTAGGAGTAACAAAACAGGCGTCAAACTTGGCCGAAAATCTCTGGCCAACTTGAAAAAAAAAGTTCACTGAAGCCTGAAGAAAGGTTGCAGAAGCTGCCACATCTAATACAGATGCTGTTTGCTCAGATATCAGTTCCGGGTCCTTTTCTGGAACCGGAGTGTTTTGTTCTTCAAATCCTCGTTTCACAATTCTGACATGGAGAACACTTCCCTACCCACCAATCTTCACTATCACACGGAGGTCTGATTGCTTTTTGTACATTAAAAACAGAAAACAAACCACCAAAATGTATAAACTGCACAGTAACATTGCTTCGCTCTATTTACAAGGAGGCTCCTAGCCTTTGTTTATTTCAGTGGCATAAAGATCAGTTTCACTGTGGTCAAATATTCTCTTTTCCGTTCTTATCGTATTTAGCCACCAATTCCCCTTTTCCAGTAGTTTGTAGACAAATGCAAAGTTCTGTTTTCATGTAATGTGTGAGTTGAAATACCGTGATAACCTGCCAGAGATTTAATTGCATTGTAATTGAAGGTTTGGGCTTCACCTCTAAACAACTCATTGCAAAGCTACAGTCTTATTATCTGAAGATTTCCATTCTGTATGCTCTGCAGGAAAATGTTGACGTATTTTTTCACTCCCTGTTAACTGCAAAAGAACATTGCAAATAAGAATAAATTGCATCCAAAGTTATGAGAATGGTTAAGGCGGTGCAAGATTTGAGCTCAGAGATTGGCTTAGCCCATGGGAAAGCATACTAAATCGGCTGAGTTTGCACTGCTCGCGAGGTTACGTATCCTTGAATGTAACTGGAGTTGGCTTTCAGGGATTCATCTGTGCTCAGAACTGGCACAGAATATCCAAACCTTCAGCTCTTTGCTAGCACTTGGTTCCAAACAAAGGTTCCTTTTGCTTGTCTCCTCTTGGGTTGCCTTTTACAAAGTGAACACGGGTAAAGAAATGGATCAACCTATCAGGCCTCTTTCCTTAACATCCAGTGTATAAGAGGTTCCAACAAGGAGAGCCTGGGATCTTGGCCAATCCCGTGGATGATTTGGAGTGGGGCTCTGAAAGTTGGAGGGGAAGCCGTAGCAGTGGTGGCTTTCCAGGCTGCTGTAGGTCTGTACAATATTCATCGATTTTAGAGGCCGGAAAGGACCATTGTGATCATCTCATCTGACCTCCTGCATAACACTGACCAAAAGCCACCCTGAACCATTTCCTGATTCCACTCTAGGGCTTCACCTTGAACGAGAGCAGGTCGTTCAGAAACAGACGGTCTCATTGTAAATATGTCTCAAGATGGAGACTCACTCCAACCCTTCTAATGACTAATTACCCTGACTGTTAAACAGATCTACTTCATTCCAGTGGGAATTCGTCTAGCTTCATCCTCCCGCCTTTCAGTCTTGTTAGATATTTGTCTGCGAGGCGGAAGAGACCTCGAATGTCAAATTTCTATTCCCATGTAGATACCTGTAGAGTGTGATCAAGTCACCCCTTAACCTTAAGCTGAATAGATGGGCGCAAGAAGCTCACGTCACTGTTCGGCAGGTTTTTGAACCGTTTACTCATTCGAGGGGCTCTTCGCAGAACCCTCTTCAGTAGATCAACACTGCTGAAGAATGGTGGGCACCAGAAGCAGTCCCAGTGTTCCAGCAGCGGTAAAGCAGCTGTCCAAATACCGGTGATATAATCTCCCTTCTCCCACTTGACATTCCCTGGGTTGTACGTCCATTAGCCCCTTGGGTCACACTGGGAGCTCATGTTGGGTTGATTGTCCACCATGACCCCAAGTCCTCCTCAGAGTTACTCCCGGCTTTCAAGGACAGCGTCCCCATCCTGTGTGTAGGCCTGCCACCTTTACCCGAGGTGTTTTACCCCGAGGTGGGACTGAAACACCAAGTGACTCACATCCCTGTGGGTCTGCCATGATTATGAGGGTTAGCCAGCAGTCTGGGGACTAAGGGGTTAACCTTACCTAACCAGGGACATTCAGCCAATAGGAATGTAGGTAGGAATTTCAAACTAGGACAAAGGAATATTTGGTTTTCCCCCTCCCCTCTCTCTGAGAGTTGCCTCGAGTTTCTGAGGGGAACAGACATGTCTCTCTCTCTCAAGAAACCATTCTTCACTTTCTGTAAGTAAGGTAAAGTTTAGATAAATCCGTTAGGTTTTATTGTTTTATGGTTTGGGCATGGGATCTGCTGTCTGTGCACTTGTTAAGAAATGGCTGGCTTTTCTTCGTAACTAAGTTCTAGGCCCATGGAGTTTCTCCATGAATATATTACCTGTTACTTTTCCATCTAGTTATTATGCTGGCAACAGGAATATTGTGGTGATAATAAAAGTTTTCTCTTTTCTTTTATTAACCTGGTATTGGTTAATGGTTGTGTCCTGGCTTGTACTTTAAGGCTGAGATTTCCAAAGTGATCTCTCCTCTGATTTTTCACATCAATACTTGGGTGGTGGCAGCGGAAGTTTTATTCCCAAAATCTAGGGTTTTAAGATTTTGGGGGAAAGTTTTATACCAAAGCCTGGTAGATCAGGTTTTGGGGTATGTTTGCTGGCCCCCACTCCTGCATTTATCATGTCAGAGTGGGGAAGGAGCCATGACAGGGTCTGTGCCCTTTCCTCCTCGTTACATCCTGCTATTTGTGCCCTCTGTGAACTCAGTCAGAAATGACTGAGGGACCCAGGATGTGCTTGTTCGAGGAGGATTCCCCACTCATGACTACATGTTGGCAACTGTCAGTTGTGAATCCATTTAATATGTGCCATGTTGATTTGGTGTCTTTCTCATTTCTTAATCCAAGTGTTGTGTGGTGCTAATTTTCTATAAGCCCATATTGATTTGGATTAGTTATATCACTCTCTGTTTAATTTGAGTGAGGACTGGGGTCATTCTCTGAAGACTATAATTGCCTGGCCTTTCATATATTTGAAAATATTGATGTAGTAGCCTTCTTACAGTCCCCCCAAGTTCCAATACTGAAAATCAACATTCATGGTCCAAGGAGCTTCTTGGCCAGCTCTCTTAAAAGTCTTGGATTCCAGTTATCCAGGCTTGTTGATTTATCTGAAAGGAGTCTAGTTTTAGTAGCTGCTGTTTGATATTCTCCATGGCCCCCATTGTAAGGGAATATATTTATCCTCATCACTATCTTGATACCATTTGATAGCAGCCTTCAACTTCCTGAAGGGGGGTTCCAAAGAGGCTGGAGAGAGGCTGTTCTCAGTGGGGGCAGAGGGCAGAACAAGGAGCAATGGGCTCAAGTTACAGTGGGGGAGGTCTAGGTTGGATCTTAGGAAAAACTATTTCCCTGGGACGGTGGTGAAGCACTGGGATGGGTTCCCTAGGGAGGGGGTTGAGTCTCCATCCCTAGAGGTGTTTAAGTCTCAGCTTGACAAAGCCCTGACTGGGTTGATTTAGTTGGGATTGGTCCTGCCTTGGGCAGGGGGCTGGACTTGATGACCTCCTGGGATTCCACCCAGCCCTGGGATTCTAGGATTCTATGATCTTGAAACAATTACACCTTCTGACTTTTCTTCAGAATATAAAACACAAATATTTGTGGAGTATTTCTGCCTTTTCTGCACCATCATAATCATCTTTTAATGCACCAGTGTTATTGTTATGATGCCTATTGTTCCTAATAGGCTTAAACTGCTTCTTACGCCTCTAGCTATAAATTTCTCCTTGTGCCCTTTTTATTCTCTCATCAGCTCTCCGCTATTCCTGGCTTCAAATTTTCGTTTTAATTTACAACTGTCCCACAAGAAAAGATGGATTTGGTACAGCGTGGAGACGAGAAGACTGAGGGAGGACATGGTAACAGCCCTCACTCACGTAGACGATTGTTATAAAGAGGAGGATGGTCTCCGTATCCCCTGCAGATAGGACAAGAAGCGAAGGACTTACGTTTCAGCAAGAGACATGTAGGTGACACTAGGGAAATTTAATGTCAGGGTAATTAAGTGCTGGAGCAAATTGCCATGGAGAATGGGGAATCTCCATTGTTAAAGGTTTATAAGAAGAGATTAGACAAGCTCACGCTAGTGTGGGTCTAGATAATATTTAGTCCTGTCTCATTGGAAGGAACTGGGCTACATGACGTATTGAGACCCCTTCCAGTCCTACACTTTTATGATTCATTGTTGTCAGTTCCCCCCCTTTCCACTTTACATACTGTGTCGATTTTTATTTCAATCGCTGCTTTCATTTCCCCTTTAAACCAGCATCTCCTTTCCGCCCCTCTTTCTAGCAGTGGGATTGGGTGTTGTTGGGCAGCTAGGGAAACACGCCTAAGCCTTTCCCAATTCACAATGTGCTCTTGACATTCTTTCTCCAAACTCTTCTGGCTCATACTTGTTTTCAGCTTCGTAAACCTGGCCATTTTAACCACCATATGTATCCCTATTATTGGGTTGGACTTTATTCGGTGTGCACGTTCCAAGTGCAAAAGAGTCATGATTATTTCCATCTGAGCTACCACTGAACTTTAGCGTTGGGATCAAATCCTCTTCATTTGTCCGGACGAGATCGAACGCAGAATTCCTTCACATTGGAGGCAACGTCTGTGGAGCTAGGAAACGATAATGTTAAGAAATTCCAAGTAGCTGATAACACTGGTAGTATGAAATCTCCAGTGTGTGTCACAGATTGAAGTCCTACATGACAGTATGCATTGTGGACAGGTGCTTAAAAAGCCAGTCAGATGGGCGTGCTATTCTGCTTTGTAGTGGATGCCTATTGCAGCATGACCCATTCTCCCGGGTGCTAGTATAGTAGGAATAATAATAATACCAGCAAATCCCCCCCCCCACCTGTGGAGGTGTTTGGGTTAAGGGCGCTGATGCACAAGCATTCAAGATAATTTGTTTCGGAACTATCAGAGCTTGGAAATGGGCAATGTTGGTTCCACTCTGCCTGGTCCATCCTAATGCAGGTGAGACCCAAGCATTGTACCATGCTAATATTCCACATCTTCCACTGGGTTTCAGTAACTCCAATTAGCTCCATTTCACATAGACCGAAGAGCAATCCCAGTTCCTTTGTTTATTACCCTGGCTCTGAGCCTGGGTAAATAGCTAGTAGACAAGATACCGTCTCTACTAGCTATTTACCCATAGCTCAGAGGATGGCGATCCGGCACATTTCCTGGGCGTTGTTCTTGTGCAGTGGTTTCCACTAGCAGCTCTTGATGTGCCGACCAAGAGTGGGTCTGCCGAGGGAAGGGCACATCAGGGTCTGGGGAGGAGAGGGAGATGGTCAGGCCTTGTCTACACTTGCACTTTCTGTTGAGAAAACCAGCCTGTGAACAACAAAACCCCGCCGGGGTGTCCACACTAGAGCCAGGGCCGGCCCGTCCATACAAGCGAACTAGGTGGCCGCGTAGGGCGCCAAGTTAAATGGGGCGCCAAATGGTGGCGCCATATCATTGAGGGGTTTGGAGGCGGGGCGCCGATCGCATGGTTCGCCTGGGGCGCCAGTTGCTGGCAGCTAGTCTAGGGCCGCCCCTGACTAGAGCGCAACAAACGTCGCTCGGGTCGGCATTTTGTGGCGACAGAAAACGTCCCCCTCTGCGAGGGACTTGTGTCCCAATGGTGTCGACAGTCACGAGGTGTGCACCACGTAGGCTTTTTGTCGAGCTTATTGGGCTCCAGCATGTGTCCCCCCGTGCCCTGGTTAGCCACTCTGGACATCAACTTGACCTTGGCTGCCCTTCACCCACGTAATGCTTACGGGTCAAATGCTCCCCTCCCAGCTGCGAGTCCTGCAAAATGTAAATCCCTTTCGTGTGTCCCTAGCACGTTGTGCGGGGGGCCTTAGGGTGTCGTCAGGAAACGGGAGGCAGCTCTAGACCGAAATCCTCCCCCACGTGGAGCTTTCGGTTCTCATCGGCGTGTGGGGCGATGATTCGGTGCAGTCGTCTTTGTCTCAGTAAATGCAGCCTGAGGGGAAGAGACGCACTCAGCGACAGCGTCTTTTGTTCTTGGGGTTTACCTTCTCTGCCTGGGGGGCCTGCCCATTGGCTTGTGGGAGGTGCAGACCATTTACAAGCAAATGTAAACATTCCTCCTACCCCGGACTTTTCAACAACCCCCCCCCCCCGGGCTTTTGTGTGTGTGTGTTTGTCTGTGTGACAGAGTGTGGCGCCCACATTTTTCAAAGTTGGGTGGCTAACGCGCCCAGTCCCAATGGGAGCACCTGAAGAAGTGACCTGGTTTTTTCACTGAGACTCAGCAGGACATTTCAATGGGACCTCTAAAAATGTAGGCCACTTCTGCAGAAGCTGGAGAACGGAGTGAGGGCCTGAGAATTAAGCATCCCTGTTATGAAAAGCAGTTCTTAGCAATTTCCTTTACACACCTCTATTGCTTTGCAGTTTTAGCCTGCCTTTACAATCTGCAAAGCGTCGCCGGTGTGTGACTTCAGTTATCGACACGGAGCATCTGCGCTATTTTCTATCTGCTTTTATGGGCAAAGGAGAGCGAGCGAGAATGGGAGTTGCATAGAGGGAGAGGTGTAGGCTCCAGCTGAACTGATTTAATCAGGCTGATCAAAGAAAGTACTGTGGAAAGAACCAAAGCTGGGGGGTTTTTTTCAACTTAACTTTAAGATCGTGGGGGGGGTGTGTGTGTGTGTGTGTATGTGTTTTGCTGAGTTGCACTTTATCTTTCTGAGCCATCTGCATTTTCCAACGGAGGAATAACTTTCATGCTTGGTTGTCAAATTTCCCTGACGCCGCCATGTCCCGGAATACTCTCAGCCACAGAATGCAAACGAGAAATGAGCGTGAGGCAGCAAACCTGGTGGTATCCCCATTAGATGGATTTGTATGGTAAATGACAATGCAGAAGCCGCTTAAATGATACAAGACGCCAAACAGCTTCAGACAAATGCTTTCTTCAGATAGTTGACGTCGGCTTGCTACTCGTAGAGCACACAGGATATAAATATTCAGTGGTGCAGGGATCGAACTCAAAACATATCATTTCAATTACCAGAGACACTTTTAGTGCTGATTTCCTTTTGCAACACACTGTAGCCTTCGGCTGACTGTATTTTAAATATGAGTAATTACCCTCTGGAGTTTATAGAAAATGCCAATTTCCTCTCCTTGGGTTTCTTGCACTCTGGGTGATCAGTAATTGTTTTTTCAAGAAAAAAAAAGAATGAAACAAATAGCACAGAATAATGAAGTCTGTCTAACACTTAGCCGTGCTGGCATCATAGAAAGTGCAGTCGCACAGAGTAGTTTCCCTGTCTCTGGGCACAGAATATTTGTCAGACAATATAAACAGACGTGGCATTTAAATGCTGGTTTTCTTTCCTTCCTTTTGCTTTTATATGTTCAGTAATATGCTAGAGTGATCCCACAATTTGTCCTGGTACCTCTTGCTACTGATGGACACGCTTAAAGTGAAGAAGGGATTCACGGCACATCTAGGGCAACTCTACACTGCAGGCTTCTTGCACAAGAACTTTTTGTGCAAGAGATCTTCCGCAAAAACTTCTCACGCAAGAGCGTGTCCACACTGCCATGGACACTCGTGCGCAAAAAAGCTCTGATGGCCATTCACAGAATGGTCATCAGAGCACCTGTGCTTTTTCTGATAGGGGTTTCTTGCACAAGAAACCTCTGGTGTCTGTCCACAAACGCCTTATTGTGCAAGAGCTCTTGTGCAAAAAGGCTTATTCCTCGTAGAAAGAGGAATAACTCTTGCGCAAAACCCCCTGGTTTCTGACAATCTACTGTATTTTTTCTTGTGCAAAAACATGCTTGTAGTGTGGATGTTCCACGAGTTTTTGCATAAAAATGTCCGGTTTTGCGCAAAAACTCTGCAGTGTAGAGGTAGCTTTAGTGTCTTTAGAGAATCCTCTTCAAAGGGGTGACCATAACGTGTCTGTATTTTTATTAATTGCAGCTCTAACCTACTACATTTTGTGACATCTGTTCCTCTGCTTTCCCTCTTATCTGAATATGGTTTTTATTCTGTGAAAGCTAAGCAGGAAAAAAACTTCTATCTTCCTCAGTGCAGATGAAGTTATGCTGACCGAGGTCTGGACTCGATCCCTCTCTTCCAATTTTCAGCACTTGTAAATGGCATCTGACATCAAGATATAAAGTGCATGTCCACCAAAAGTGACAGAAGCCAGTTGGGCTTTTGCAGAAGACAGACAGAAAATGTAATTAGAGATCCTCTTAGCCCCACTGTGTGTCTGAAGTCTCAGGCTCGTCAGCATTTGTACCTAGTTTAACCCATTCCCTTGTGCATAGATTTTCACAAGATGCTCAGTGTTTATTTCAACACGTCTAAAGAAACTTGGCCATACTGTAGCCCTGTGCCCGATGCTGTAGGGCAGCGTTTCCCAATTTTATTCAGCCACGGAACCCTTTTAAACTCGGAAGAATTTTGCGGCACCCCTAAGAACAGTCTAATCTGTGGAGCTGAAAAAGTAGACCACAAATAAGTAAGGATAATAATAAACAAATGCTAAACAAGGTCATGAGATCAACATTTAGTTTAACTGCACATATTTAAAAACAAAAATCACATCATATTAATTATTATTTTTTTAATCATCAGATGTTACTGTAATGGAATTTTCTCGTAGAACCCTTATTTTCACTTTGCGGAAAAGAAAAAACAAGGTCCTTGCCCTCTGCTGAGTGGATCTTTCCCCGGAGAGGACTCCGAAAGGCCCCCCGCTACCACTGGTCTCTTGCAAAGGGCGAAGATGGTTGCAGACGAGCTGGAGGCGATGAATGCCACAGAGGGTGGCAGCAACAGCGAGACATCAGGCAGCACGGAGCAGTGGAGCGGGGGGACACAGAATGGGGGCATCTGGAGCAGCATTGAGGCAGCATGGGTTGAAGCTGCAGGGAGAGCAACAATACGCTAAGGGGCTCTGGTACCAGCCTCTCTGCCCAGCCGTGAAAGCAGAAATTATTCCTGTTCGAGTTCCCAGAGCCATGTGGCCTGCCAGGACCCTCGGCTAGCAAACGGAATGGAAGCTGGGGGTGGGGTGGTGACCAGGACACACGGCCTCTGTCTGTGGACAGGAGGACTGAGTCTGAGATCATGGCCCTGGCCCCCTGAGGGGTGGGAGTCTTGCCTCCTGGCACTGGGTGATGGTTGGCTTTCCAAACACATTCACATATGCCCCCCTTAAATCCCTGTAATGAAGTTCTCTTTGCTTTAACCCCCTGATTCATGGCGAGTGGTCAGGGATTGCCCATCATGGCCACCAAGCTGGTAGATACACTTCCTAGGTTCTTGAGTGAGGCTGGGTCCCATGTTAGCTAAGCCTTTAGGGGATGCCCCAGAAAATTGAATTTGGCCCTTTTGGCTGGCAGAAGGGTTATGTTAGAACACAAGAACAGCAATACTGGGTCGGACCACCTAGCCCAGTGTCCGGCCTTCCGACAGTGGCCAATAACAGAGAGAGTGAACAGAACAGAGAATCATCAAGTAATCCGTCCTGTGTCGTCGCCCATTCCCAGCCTCTGACAGAAGCTAAGGACACCATCCCTGCCCATCCCGGCTCACAGCCATTGAAGGACCTACCCTCCATGAATGTATCTAGCTCTTTCTTGAACCCTGTTAAAGTCCTGGTCTTCACAACATCCGCTGGCAAGGAGTTCCACAGGTTGACTGTGTGCTGTGTACGCTGCGTATCTGTTTGTTGATTCATCTTGTAAACTATTCAGATTTCTGCCTTTGACTCTGGTCCGGTCTGGGATATTAAAGTGCTGGCCACTTGTGCCCTATCAAGGAGTCTTCCTGAAGTCAAACAAGATTGCCTTTGTTTTACGCTTTCACTTTCTTTCTTTTGGCTCCGTGGGAGCTGCATCTGAGCCATGTTTGACTACAACCGTTCAAGGCCAGGGTGTACTGAAAACCCTGTGACAATGGCAAAGTGTTATTTTAGGTGGAGGGCTCTCCCGCTCCTGCCCGCAGGCTAAGGGGCTCTGTAGGGCCATGGGCTGTCTTGGGATTGTAGCAGTCCGTCTGGAAAGAGCCAGCCATGAGCAAGCTGGGTTGGGCTGTGCCTCTCTGCCTGTGGGAGTAGCCTGGTGTGTGTCTTTGGGTATTAGGGCTCCATCTTCGAAGAAATAGAGCAGCATTGTGCTGCATCCTTCCAAAAAGACGTGAACGCATCCGATATGCTGATTTCTCTGTGTGAATGCTGTGAACCGGAACCTGCATACTCCAGAGCCTGACCATGGTTTGCAAGGCCCGTTACCCCCGGTTCCCCCAGCGCTGCTTCCGGTGGAGACGTTCACCCCGTACGTTGTTAGGTCATGTCTCAGGGATACCTTCTGCAACTCTTTGTGTATTGATTTCAAATGGCCAGATGTGGCATTGGAACGCCGGCCTGTAATTCACATTAGGTAAGCGGCTTCCCTTTCAGCTGTGATAGATTCAAATTGGGGAGGAAGGTGTGGGGGTAAATACTTACCATTGCTGTAGGCTGCCTCCAGCTCCCGGGTTTGCAAGGATTCACACTTTCTAAATCATTTAAGCTCAGCTCTTTTCCTCCTTCATTTCCCTCTTGACTTCTTGCAAAGGTGGTAATCCTGGTGTGAATGTGAGGGGAGAAATCACTTCTTAGTGCATCCTGGTTAAGAGCGATGTATCATTATCATCGCAAGGAATTCATCTGCAAATCTCTGGAAGATAATAAGGTGATAGGGAACAGCCAGCATGGATTTGTAAAGAACAAATCATCTCAAACCAATCTGGTAGCTTTCTTTGATAGGATAACAAGTCTTGTGGATAAGGGAGAAGAAGTGGACATGGTATACCTAGACTTGTAAGGCATTTGACACAGTCTCACATAACCTTCTTATCAATAAACTAGGGAAATAAACCTAGATGGGGCTATTATCAGGTGGGTGCATAACGAGAGTAGTTATTAACGGTTCACAGTCATGCTGGAAGGGCAGAACAAGTGGGGTTCTGTAGAGGTCTGTTTTGGGACTAATTCTGTTCAATATCATCATCAACAATTTAGATATTGGCATAGAGAGCACGCTTATTAAGT
>CM057848.1:1640850-1654433 GCA_030068395.1 Apalone spinifera | reverse complement strand
GAAGACTGAAGGAATTGGGTTTGTTTAGTTTGGAAAGGAGAAGACTGAGAGGGGGACGTGAGAGCGGTTTTCAGGTATCTAATAGGGTGTCACAAGGAGGAGGGAGACAAATTGTTCTCCTGGCCTCTGAGAATAGAACAAGCAGCAATGGGCTTAAACTGCAGCAAGGGAGGTTTAGGTTGGACATTAGGAGAAACTTCCTGCCTGTCAGGATGGTTGAACACAGGAATAAATTGCCTGGGGACTGCGGTGGGGAGAGCATATCCCTCATTGAAGGGGGGAGGAGAGGAGGCTAAGACTCTGGGCAGAGGAAGTCCCGCCCCTTTACCCAGACTGGGCATGCTCCAAGTTGTGGAGCAGTATAAAAGTGCCTCCCGGGTCTCCAGCTCTCACCCCCGGTGTAGCTGGCTGCAGCAGTTCAGGAGCTTCAGTGACAGGTCCTTCTCCTTCACTTGAGCAATGGTCTCAAGTTGTGGTGGGAGAGGTCCAGGTTGGATATTAGGAAAAACTATTTGACTTGGAGGGTAGTGAAGCACTGGAACGGGTTCCCTAGGGAAGTAGTGGAGTCTCCATCCCTAGAGGTGTTTAAGTCTCGGCTTGACAAAGCCTTGGATGGGTTGATTTAGTTGGGATTGGTCCTGCCTAGAGCAGGGGGCTGGACTTGATGACCTTCTAAGGTCTCTTCCAGCACTATGATTCTACGATTGTGGAGTGATAGAGGGACATACATGTTCTTCTCTTCCATTTTTCTCTTCCATTGTGGAGTGACAGAGGGACACACGTTTTCTTCTCAAAACTGTTATTTTTGTGTTCTAAGGCCCTTACGCGTTTGCAGTCTCTGAGTTTAAAACTGCACCATATGACAGATGATAGCCCCCATGGGTCCAGCTTTTTTGCTTTCTCAGTATTCAGATATTGCAGTTATTTATTAAGTCCTTGATAAAGCCACACTTAACGTGCACGTAATAGGATATGTACTTTTAAATTTCTCCCGTATGTGCTTTGTGGTTGATTCATAGTGAAGTCATTAATTAAACCAGTCTCAGATTCATTAAGCAAATGCTCAGAAATGAAACTTTATTTACATCTAAGTGTATTAAAAATCACCAACGTAATTATACAATCTGTCTTGAAATTCCATTGTTGTTTTGGCAGTCGTGTGTGTTTGGTTCTGTTTCAAAGGATTTTTTTCTGTATGTCATTTTTTCTAAAAGAATTCTATCTTGAATACAATTGCAAAAAGGCTGAAATATTTTTAATAAACACATGATTGACCTTTAGCATAGTGGGTAGATCCTGCTGCCTTTCCGTAGGGAAATGAGACAAAGCAAATAAGGACTGCCGTTTGGATTGCAGATACTCCGTGGAGTTAGCACAATTCAGTGGGTTTGGGGTGATTCTGTCCTTGCCAGGAAGGAGTGGCTGCGGTGCACTGCATTCTTGCCAGTTACGCTGGGCCGGCCGAGAGTTCCCCAGTTGAAGGTAGACATGCACCTTGCAGAATTTGGCTCTTGGTTCTGTGATGGGTTTGTCAAGCTCTGAGATGGCTGCTTGCCTGGATCGTTAGGGAGCCAGGGTATTTGCCCCAGCTTTGAAAGAGTCAATCCAGCTGGGGGCACCCTGGCTCAGAGAGAGGCCAGTTCCGCTTGGTAGGGGTTAGGCTAGCCCACGCTGAGACCTGCCCAACTTGAATAATTTGAGCCTCAACGACCCCTTCTCTGGCCTAGAAAGACTCTAGCTGTGGACGCTTGGTTAGACCGGGTCCTGCAGCAGTCCCCTCGCCAGGTTGCGTGGGCTGCAGTCTCCATCCAGACAAGGGCCAGTTCTCACTTGCGAGGCTCTGTACCTGGGTGGGAACGGCTTTGGTACGAGGCTGCTGTGGGATCTTTGTTGTTGCAGTTTCCATGAGAGTTTCAATTTTGGCAAGTTGATTTTCCTGGAAGTTCTTGTTTGGCGTGCTGGAGGCTGCTCCCGTTTCCCGGGCGCGGCTTTATGAATGGGCGCAGCTTCTACAATAACATCAGGCCTCCTTTTGAATTGTTTGCCTTTCCAAATGGGTAGGGCAGGTGAGTAACTGAGGCGAGGTCCATGATTTGTAGGCACATTTCACCACTTTCATCTGGATTTAATCCTGCACAGGTTCTCGTAGAGCACTGGGCTTGGCCAAGCTTGAGAGCGCCAAGCTAATCTCCAAACGAGAGCAATGACACCACCTACCCTCTTCTTGCCAGTCGTTGTCTCTGAACAGCTTTCCCACCCCAATCCACTTTGGCAAGCTGGTTCCGTGCAAATTCACTGAGGCCAGTCGTAATTACAAAGGCCAATACTAGGACCTTAGTCCAAAATACCCCTCCCCCCAAGTTCGAATTAGCAAGTGTGTCCACACTGCCATGCCAATTATCTCGGAATAACTGGCTGTGGAATTCAAACTCTATAGTCCTGCTTTTCATGAGGAATACCTCCAACTCCAAACTTGTAAGTTTGAAATAACGTTAGTGTGGACACTGAGAATTCAAACCAATTGGCCTCCCGCAGCTCCCCATGGCTTCCTGGGGCTCCGGGTCCAAGGTTGCACATCCACATTCATGGAACTGGCCTCATTTTGATGCTTCCCCATAGTGAGGACACGCAAGTTTGAATTTGTTGAATCAGGAGTTCTTAAATCGAATTTAGTCATTTGGAAATAATTCCCTAGTGTAGACAAGGCCAAAGCGAGCAGCCTCAGTCCTGGCAGGAATGGCCGTTGCCTTTGGCAGTCGTATCTGAGGAACCAAGGTTTAAACATACTGTGACGGAGCCCCCCCACCCCATGGTTTATGAAATGGACTCATGGACATGAATATACATAACTCAAAGGTGGTTTGAGCGAATTATTTCATATAACCCATCGATCTTCACGTCATGATCCACTGGTTCTGTTTATCTTATTCTGTTGTATGTATCATTTGTGTGTAAAATTAGACACATGGAGTGGGGAATATTTTGTGAGTTTCAAATGTGTGAATGGGAGACATGGAGGGTGTTTCCTGCAACTTCTAGATGAGCCACCGTTCAACAATCTTTTGTCCTTAAGTCTGAGCAGTGGGTGGTGGGGAGGGGCCTCAACTCCTTACCAAAAGGAATAGGAAAGCAGAGGCCTGGGTCTTTTGGCTGGGCAGCACTTGAAGGAAGGGGCCAGGGACCCCAGGGTGGGGAGGAGAGCCCTGGTTTGGAGGGGCAGACAGAAAAGAGGTTTTAGGGTGAGTTTGATTAAGTTTGTATTGAGGTTTCAGTGGAGAATTAGCCAAGCGGTTTTGTTTCTTTTGATTTGTAACCTACTTTGCTCTGTACATTCCCCCTTTCATGGCTAAAGGGAGATTACCTAATTCTTTGGGGTTTGATCCCATCTGGGGAGCACCCTCTCAGGAGGCTGGGCCCTACACTGCGCTCTCCTTAGACCTGAAGAGATTCAGTGTCTGTGCTGCTTCTCGGTGGGGGCAGGGACCTCAGCTCGGGGCCTTGTCTGGGGGAGACCGGGGAGCTGGTCCAGCAGGACTGGGCGGTGAGGAGCCCCAGAGAGCAGGAAGGTGAGTGGTCGTGGCCATGTCAGCAACCCGGGAGCACCCCGAGGGGTCGTCTGTGACCTCACCCCGTCACACATACCCAAAGCCTGTTGTGCTATCTTAGCCCTGACCGTTCCTCCTTCAGTTCTGAGCTGTGGCCCTTGTGGCAAGACCTTAGATGGAGACTTGCCTTCCCATTGGCCATGCAGCTGTTACGCCCTCCTACTGTTAATGGGCTGTTACTCCCTCCTACTGTTAATGGGCCAAGGACAAGACTGTGCAGTCCTCTATTCAAGCAAAGATCAACTGGAGTCTTGCTGAGCAGGAACTGCAAGATCAGGGCCTCCATCTAAGGCTGCTTTCACAACGTTTTCCACAGCAGCTTCCTTGTCATAGAGAGGCTGCACACGATTGATTTCTGCATCTATTATTTGCTCCATTTGCTGACAATTTTCGGCCTTGTAATTTGATAAACAAATATTATGATTGAATATTCGTAAACATTTGGAAAAAGACATGCCCGTGGCTATTTTTGAGGAGAGGAGTACGTTCCGTATGGGAAACCAACCTTGTTTTAAGTACATAATTATCCATGAAATGTGTGTTTTGATGATGATCATTGAAACGAATCTCTTTGCCCCTGTTTCCGTAGTCCTGGGCCAGAAGCTAGCAGGTCAATAGCCACACTCAAACACCCTCTTTCAGCACTGGTCAAACGCTACCTTCGCCCGGTTGTATCAGTCACTCGCCAGCACAAATTGGTGCTTATGTAACCCCCACGCCCATGGGGTGTGGTTCACTGTCCCATGGAGTAGCACTTAGACTTCTTACAGCAAGAGGTAAAAACAAGGGGGGTTCTACAGCCAAAGCTGAGAGCCTGCAGGCGTTATAGCTCAATTTGTGGAGGCTCCTACACCAAGCTCCTGAGGTCTCTGGTTCAAGTCTGCCTGGTGGCAGTTACCTACCTTGCTGGGCAGTGGTTCTCTGCTTGTCTTGTCTGAACCCTGGTGCAGGATCCTGGGCATCTACTGACTTCAGTGTGAGTTGCAGGTACCCTCCCCTACTGGAAATAGCTCCTCAGGCGTCGTCTTGCCACCAATTGAAATCTGTTAATAATTCTGGGAGTTTTTGTGCAGTTCAAAGGGGCAAGGATGTTGCCCAGACTACATGGAGCCATTGCTCGCTGTGGAGCTCCTGGTCAAGGATGACTCTGTCCTCCAAGAATTCTTGTTGGGAGGGACAGTTATACCTTCCCCAGTGCCCCCCCTGACTTCACAGCGAGAGAACCGTCACCTGACGCAAATGTCACCAGACTAGAACAGATGCAAAGAGGCGATTTCCAGTGCAGGCTGCTGGATGACGCCTCTAAGAATGAGGAAAGGCAAAGTCTTTGGAATACGGTGATCCAATGTGTGTGCTTAAAACTATAAATATGAGTACAGCCTCTAATGGGTCAACATCCCAGAAATCACACTGCTTACTCTCATTAAGAACATCAGAACGGCCGTACCGGGTCAGACTAAAGATCCATCCAGCCCAGGGTCCTGTCGGCCCACAGTGGCCAATGCCACGTGCCCCACGTGCCCCAGAGGGAATGAACAGAACCGGGAATCAAGTGATCCATTCCAGCTGCTGACAAACAGAGGTTAGGGACGTTATTCCTATCCATCCTGGATAATAGCTATTGATGGACCCATCCTCCAAGCATTTAGCTAGCTCTCCTTTAATCCTTTCATATGTTTTAAATCTGTGACCTATTGATTTCATGTAATGACCTCTGGTTCTTGTGATATGGGAAGAAGTAAATAACTTTGCCTTATTTACTTTCTTGACAGCAATCCAGATTTTCTAGCCCTCTATCATCTCCCCCCTCCCCTAGTGTCAAATCTGTAGATGAATTCCAGTTCTGCTCGCTCTCTCGCTCTCTCTCTGTAATTGGCTGGTGAAATTCCTTTGTAGAAGAATGACTACTTTGAAATCCATTACTGAGTGACCAGGCAGGTTGAAATGTTCTCCTCTAGGCGTATGTGTGTTACTATTTCAGATGTTTGACTTGTGTCCATTTATCCATTGACACAGAGACTGGCTGGTTTGGGTAATATCCGTGGCAGTGGGGCATTGCTGGCATGTGCTGGTAAATATTTACCAGCAGCCTCATGCCATACCTCAGATACACTCACCCAGGAACTGACCCCAGCAACAAACCCTGGTGCCAACTGTCTCCCAAAATCTACACAAGTGACACCATCACAGGACCTACCCATATCAGCCATCACATCAGGGGCTCATACACCTGCACAACCAGAGGTTGGGGGGTTGTCTGATCAGCCTGTCTCCCCAGGCCCGTGAGGGTGAGGGGTCATTTTCCAGGATAGGCTGTAGATTGTCAATGATACCAGTGGTGGGCTGTTATTTTCCTTGTTGGGCCTGTCTTGAAGTTATTGATTTCTGGGTACTTGTCTGGCGCTGTCAGTCTGTTTCCTCGCTGCCCCAGGAGGACATTTAAGTTTTAAAGATAAAAATCTTCCTGATAAAGATCCTGCAGGTGTTTGTCTCTGTCTGTGGGACTGGAGTAAATCTGGTTGTATTTTAGGGCTTGGCTGTAGATAATTGATCATGTGATGTGTCCTGGATGGAACATCAGTCCTCCGACCAATACATCATCACCGCACCCATTCTAACCCTCTCCCGCATTATTCTCCATTAGCTCAGGCCCTTTCCATGGTCTCTTAATTTCCCATTCTTGTTCCCAGTCTCATCCCTTCTCCAATCATGCCGTTCCACTCACCCTCTTTCAGTCATTTCCTTCAGCCCTGCTCCCGTCTCTGTTCGAATGGTCAGACTGGTTCTGGTTCTGTGGTATATTATGTGACGGGAGATGTTATCACCTGTTCCTTTCTCTTCCTGCTAAGCTCTCCGTTTCTGAGAAGGTGTTTACAGGATGAGGGAAGAGGTGAATCAGATGGGCCAAGTGTTTATAGTGTTGTCAAGTGTTTTGCTTCGTACGAGCTATTTGGAGGTGTTGGCAGTACTGAAGTATTCCCTGTGTTTATTAGCATAATGTATTTGGTGTCTGTGATTTGCCAGCTTATTGAATGTTGACAATGCAGCCTTTAACTGATTTCTGATTGAAGCTGGCATTCCTTGGCACACAGGTGCAGCTTCACAAGGAAAGAGAAGTGACAGGTTTTGCTAGCAACTAAAAAGAAAATGCTACAGTGCAATTAAATTTCAGGCAGCCAAGATTAAACATAATCATGATGAGCTTCCATCTGCGTGCCATTTGGGGTTGTGTTTGTACTGGCCACGGGCAACAGACGCCTTTTTGTTAGTTGCACAAAACTATTGCAGGAAGCTTGTGAGATTTTGTGGAGTCTCCTGGGGGTTGAAGTGGGTTGGTCCTATGTTGGTTGTTGGGTTTCATGTTGGTGGCTTATGATACACAGGAGATCAGGCTAGGCTGTCTGACCTTCAACCGTCTGACTAACACGCCTGAGTATGTGGTCCCTAGCACGCCTGAGCTATGAGTAGACTAAGCATGCTAACTTCCTGTTGCAGTCATTGGGCTTTGAGAACATTCAGCTACTTTCCCAACTGGGGTCTGGTCAGCTACTTTCCCTCGGATCATAGTTCAGCTTTTCCCTCACACTCAGACATCATCAGCCTTTCCAATTGCTTTGACACACTGGAATCGGCTGACCATAAGCTGAGTCACTTTGGCGTCTACACTGTGTGAGGCTCAGCGGAACAAACATTCCTGTTGGCTTCCCTTACTCCTCACCGAACGAGGAGAACCGGACGCCAGTGGGTGCTGCCCTCAGCATTCAGTTTGGGGTCTACACTAGACCCGCTAACTCAAATGCTAGGAGATCGACCTCCAGAGGGTTGATCTTCTCCATAATGTAGACATGCCCTAGTGTTTTCCACATGTCAGTTGTGTTAACGGCATGTTAATGAGGACACCAGCAGAGCTCCCAAATGAATGGGGTCCATGCACATAGTGTGCATTTTGTTGGCTGTTCTGCAAAGAAAATCCACTTTTATTTTTCCCTCCCTTTAGCACTGCTTTGGGCAATCTCTTTATGTGCTTGGTGCAGGAATCACTGGGCGTAATTCTATGGTCTCTGTCATGCAGGAATTCAGTGTTGCTCACTAATGACTCTTCTAGTCTTAAAATCCTTGAATCTGTCAGAATTAAATATGGTTTTACAAAGATCCAAGGCCCATGTTCCCGATGTAGAGGTGAAGACTGAAAACTCTCACTGTTCGGTTACTAAAAACACTTAAAAAAACCCAATGAATGGTCCTGCAGCACCTTCGAGACTAACAACAAGAGTGGATAGTGTTATGAGCTTTCGTGGGCACGACCCACTTCTTCAGATCAATGGAGCAAGGGGTCTAGAGGTACAAATGTCACAAAACGCAGTAACATGCTACAAATTGAATGATGAAACGTCAGCATGTTTGGAGTCTTTACATCTATTAATGCTTCTTCCCTAAATAATGCCAAGAATTTGATGTACAGGATATTCCTTGGCACCAATCGGTGATAAATTGGAGCTCAACGTGATTTTTGCGAGTCAACTACTAAGTGCAAACATTTGTGGTTTGTCTGATCTTGTTGCCAATGTGTTTGATTTTCTCTGCTCTTTTAATTTTTTTCTCATTTCAGAAAGGAGTTAACAAGCTCAAAGTGGTCCACAACTCATTTTGAGCACAGAGGCAGTTCCAATTTATTTAATGAAAGGTAGGTAAGATAGGAAGGTAGGTGGAAACCATCACCTAGCTAAGGTCAATAGTGGAAAAAAAACCCTGTTTTTTTAGCATGGAATTGTTAACTTGTGTTTGTCACCAGTAATGACAAATCTGTCAGGTGTGCTATAAAAAAGAGGTGCAGAGAACTTTCTCATTCAGGAACTGGCAGGGGAATGAAATACATGTGCTTTAACTATGATAGGAAGAAAAAAAGTCAAATAAATAACCTTGTCTTTTATCAGAGGGGTAGCCGTGTTAGTCTGAATCTGCAAAAGCGGCGAGGAGTCCTGTGGTACCTTATAGACTAACCGAAGTGTGGGAGCGTAAGCTTTCATGGGCAAAGACCCACTTCATCAGATGCATGTCTTTTAAATATCTCCAGTGCCAAAACAGTGGGGGTGCAGACAGCTGAAAGTTGGCCGGAAAATGCTACAATGTGAAAAGTTGCTTAGAGTTCTGGTGAAATTGATGAGCTCTTTCTCACCGGGCTTCTCATGAGGGAGGGCTAGGTTGGATATTAGGAAAAACTATTTCCCTAGGCGGGTGGTGAAGCACTGGGATGGGTTCCCTAGGGAAGTGGTGGAATCTCCATCCCTAGAGGTGTTTAAGTCCCGGCTTGACAAAGCCCTGGCTGGGTTGATTTAGTTGGGATTGGTCCTGCCTAGAGCAGGGGGCTGGACTTGACCTCCTGAGGTCTTTTCCAGCTCTAGGCTCCTATGATTCTCGGCATAGCAAGCTACCGCTCTGTGCCCTGCCCACAAAGAGGCATGGCTACTTTCTGATGTGATTGAGAGCTTGCTACCATGGGATTTGGACGGGATACCATGTGGGACGGAGTATGGGCTGCCAAGGCTGATGCAGTAAGGAGGGGCCAAACGGGGGCAGATTGAAATGGAACTTCTTACATTTCTTCAAAAGCCACAAGAAATTCCACAAACACATCTCCAGGTCAGCTGAACGGGTGCATTAGGGCTGTGGGGGCAGGCTCAGAGAAACTGGAAGAGTCACTCTGGTTTAACCCTTCCCCTCCCCACAATGGCAGCTGACTCTTTCTAGCCCTGCAGGAATAGGAAAGCCTCCTTTTTCCTGTCTGGAAAAGATTTTTTGGGAATCAGCTGATGCCTACGTGCATTTGTCTCCTTGGGGGCTGTGTCAGTCTAGCGGGCGAATTCATCGATGGATTAATTTTACATGGGCACATGCTTGACGTCCGCCGTGGGGGAGGGTTATTTACAGAGGGAAGTGCTCTGCAGGGTGTTGATAGAGTCGTGGGAGTGAGAAGATGAACAGTCACAATCAAACTAGCTCAGATTAGTCAGAGGTGTCTGTGACTGAGACATAATCAATGCCATTAGAGTCACCTGGCAGAGCCTCCCCCAGCCAACTCCTATTTCTGGCAGGCACCTTCCTTTGAATAGAATGCAAATGATACATGATTAGTAAAGGCTCCTCCTGGACTGGCTTGATGCTGAAGAAGTTAATCACTTTGTATGAGTATCCCATTATTTGTTCAATGCGCCTAATTTGTATGGTAAAGACTTTGTGTCAGGTGGTGGTTAAATGGGATCTAAATTAGCTTTATTCTAATTTATTTATTTGTGCCCAACATAGAAAGAGCTTAAAGGGTTGGGATTCATCAGCCGAAAATCTCCTCTTTGTGGTCCCTGGCCACCAGGAGTCAATGGGTGGATACATCCCGGGAGAGGGATCTCATGAAGTGAGACACTCACCGTGGAGATCGGCAGAGTGGTTGAGGAGATGGGACCGTTTTTCTAACCACTCCTGAATCCAGCCGGGGGGCTTGCCTTTGCGCTCTCTCTCCAGGTGGGGAGGGTCCTCCATTGCTGTATGGCCTTTCTTCAGCCATCGTCAAGGAGCTCTGTCACTCCCCGAGGCTGCCCACGGTCTGCCAGACGCTCCGGTGGGTGGCGAATCCCTTCTTTGTGAGTTCAACAGTTGTGGTTAACCCAGGACCCCTCACACTACCATTGTTTGCTGAGGGGTGTTTGCTGAAGGGTTCCCTGATAAATCCCTCGAAGGCTGCAGCTCTCAGCCTCGAGCGGAGCCTCCGATTCTGCCACAGAAAAGGGGGGAGACCGATGGTTTCAGTGTCCTGGTTTTCATGTTACTTCTCTCTCCCCATAAGGCACTACGGGAGCTTCCCCCAGAAGGTCAGCTCCGAGTGCCTTTTTGTGAGGCTGCCTTTGCTGCACTTGAGAGACTTTCATCCAGAAATAATCTAGTGGCAGGGAATTCAACAGCCTGTCCTGAGGAGAGCTCACTGAACGCTAGTGTTTGCTAGCATGAACTGGGATGAGACCCCTACGATTGTTCTGATCGTGTCCCGTGGATATCCACAGTGAGGGACATTCTGTTTTGGTCACAAGAATACGAAATTATGAAAATCTTGTGAACACTCGGACAAACAGGGGCACCAACATAATTACCAGGCCCATGGAGAATGGGGGGGGAGCAGCACCACACTCCAAGAAGGGGCGGGGCTTTGGGCAGATGGGGAGGGGCTAAGAGTGACATAAGAGTCCACAGCAATTAGTGGGAGAAACACACACACGAAACAAGTGTGTGTAATGTGCTAATGAAATGATTTTGAAAAGAGCTGGTAGGAGAACGACGTTTCCATCCCAGGTGAAAGTTCAAGGTTTTTCAATCCCCGTTGGGCTGGGAAGCCAGGCATTTCAGTTGAACATGTCCTAAAAAGGCTGAAATGTTCCATTTAAGAAACATTAAAATGGATTTGCTTATTTATGAACAAATGTCTGTCCTTGAAAGAATCTCTAACTCTGCTCCCCGACAAAACACAAAAATGTTGCAAAATGCTGAATAATGACCACGGTGTTTTCTTTAAACAACGGTTTTCCTACTGCTGTCAAACAGGCCAAATCCCCTGAACAAATTAAGAGTTATGAATAATTCAGCTCGTCCTGATGCCAGGAGCTTTAATAATCTGAGCAGGAGTTAGTAGTGCAAATGGGGATGGAGAATATCCACCCCCGTGCTGGTAATGAGCAGGAGGGGCAAATGGGAATTTGATGAGGGGGTCTAGCGGGAGAGGGGGAGAGCCAGAAACAGCTAACTAAACTATTCTAATCTTAGGCCAAGAGCCCTTCCAAAAAACAAAGAACAACAAAACTGCCGGAGCAAAGAAGAGCGCAGGCAGAAGCCCAGCCGCAGTCCAGTTGACTGTGCTGAGGGCATCTTGGAGCTAACCTGCCTTGTGGGTGAGTGGTAGATGTGAGCCTGCAGCAGAAGCAGCTCCTGGCCCTTTGAGACTGTGTTTGGGCTCTGGAGACCAGCCTGGCTGCACTGGAGGAGCTAAGGGAGACAGAGGCTACATCTGGAGTCTTGAATCCAGATCTGGCCGCCCCCACTATAGAAAGAATGTGGGCGCATTGGAGAGGGTCCAGCGGAGGGCAAACAAAATGATTCGGGGGCTGGAGCACTTGACCTACGAGGAGAGGTTGAGGGATCAAGGTTTGTTTTGTCTGCAGAAGAGAAGAGGTGAGGAGAGATCTGAAGGGGGGTTCCAAAGAGGCTGGAGAGAGGCTGTTCTCAGTGGGGGCAGATGGCAGAACAAGGAGCAATGGGCTCAAGTTGCAATGGGGGACGTCTAGATTGGAGATTAGGAAAAACTATTTCCCTAGGCGGGAGGGGAAGCGCTGGGCTGGGTTCTCTAGGGAGGGGGTGGAATCTCCATCCCTAGAGGTGTTTAAGTCTTGGCTTGACACAGCCCTGGCTGGGATGATTGAGTTGGGTTGGTCCTGCTTTGGGCAGGGGGCTGGCCTCGCTGACTCCTGAGGTCTCTGCCAGCCCTGGGATTCTAGAGAGAGGAAGATGGTTGGGTGGTCCTAGCTGCTGTCGTGGTGTCTCCTTGCACCTGCCCAGGTATTACAGTGCCAGGTGTAACAGTCATTTGAGGCTGTCATACAGAAATACAGATACTTGGGTTTGCAATGCTTGGGAGACCCACATAGTGAGAATTGCCAGCCAGGTTGAGGACGTCTAAAGACCTCTAGAAAGACTCATAGAAGCAGAGAACACTAGGCCAGGAAGGGACCTCGAGAGGTCAAGTCCAGTCCCCTGCTCTCAGGGCAGGGCCAAGCACCGTCTAGGGAGGAGCCAGTGGCCATGGTACAGGAAGGTATCACTGACATGCAGAGAAGTGTGAGACAGGGTGTGGAGACCAAATGCAGGTTGCTAAGTAAGAGGTTGAAGTGCAGGCCGTCTATGGCAGTGTTCTCTGAAATGCGTCCAGTTCCACCTGCAGGGCCGACTTCACAGGCAGAATCTCAGTGTGTGGATAAGATGATGCCGTTTGGGGGAGGGATTTCAGTTTATTGGGAGCTGGGGAAGCTTCTGGGAAGGGAGAAACATGTAAAGGAAGGCTGGAACCCTACTAACCCAGACAGATGGAGAATGCTGGCAGAGAACATTAAATACATCGTAGGGGATTTTTAAAACCAGCAGTGGGGGAAAGCCAAGAAGTGTGGCAAGACGCACATTTTGGAGAGAGCCGTTCCTTTAGAGGAGAGTTTGGATGATACACTGTATCCTAGTAAAGAGAAGAGGAAAGACGTTAATAAAGTATTGGTAAGAACTAGAGAGAAACACTCCAATGAACAAGTCCCTTTCAATTCATCAGATAAAGGCAGATAACTAGAAATTGTGGTCGCAGCTGAAACCAGCATTAGCAGTCTCAATACTTAGGCGGGGGTATCTGAGTACCTGATATTAGGGGAGGATATTGGTCGAATTGGCTGCACACAAACCTGGTGGAATGAGGATAATCAGGGAGACATGGAGTAACCTTGGTACGGAATTATTGGAATGAGAGAGCAGACTGTGCTGAGAGTAGCACTGTATGTGGCAGGAAGCAAATGTAGTAAAAATCTTAAACGAATCAAAATCCACAGAGAATCTCTGTGGATAGAAATGCCATGCTTGAAGGATGAGCGTCGAGCAGTAGGGATATGTTACTGAGCCCTTGCCCAAGGTGGCGATGGGTACTGTGAAATGCTCATGGCGATTAGAGAAGCCACAAAACCCGAAAAACAGAGTGTCATTTGGGGATGTTAACGCTCTCCGTATCGACTGGCAAGGTCTTGCCAGAGGGCACGATGCAGAGGTAATGTTTCTATGAAAGGCTGCTGCTTGTTCTGGAACCACCATGGGTGGGGGGATTCATGTGACTATGTATGGACCTTTTGTTCATAGTGACCATCATGTAATTAAATTGATGAGGTTCAACAAGGACAAGTGAAAGTCCTG
>CM057848.1:1612835-1631562 GCA_030068395.1 Apalone spinifera | reverse complement strand
TTTTGATCTTATAACTCACTTGGTTAGGTCCAATAATGGTATCAGCAGAGTGAAAGCCCACGTCTTACAGATACAAACCTGTAGGTTCCTTGCATTACTGCTGAATAGAATAAAGGAAAATAGATTGCAAAGGAGAGACTATAATGCAGATAAACTGGCCCACTGGGCTAAACCAATGTGGACTAATTTAAATCAAAATGAATTAAATTATTAACTTGTCATCATGATGTAAATTAGCAAGCATAATAGCTTTGATCTGAATAATCAATTTTAATTACATTTAGCATTTTTTTTTTGTTATTTTCCTACAGAGGGGTTGATTTTCCCTGGTTGATACCATTAAAACATATGGCTCTGCAACTAAATTTTCTTTATCCTAAAATGGGTGTTTCTTTCTGTCAGTCAGGAGGACATGATATATCATTATACGTTCATATCAGCAACTATGTAGTTCCACGTATATTTATTCAGATTCTTATCTTTTACGTTTTTACAAACCCTGTTGGGCATTTAAAACTAGTTGATTTATTAAACAAAAGGGGAGTTATCATCTGTGATTTGTGAAATGAACCGATACTCTCTGAAGCTTCAGGGGGGAGCCGAGTTAGTCTGTACAGGATAACTTAAAAAACAACAAATAGTCTGGTAGCACTTTATAGACTAACAAAACATGTAGATGGGATCATGAGCTTTCGTGGGCAGAGCCCACTTCTTCAGATGACTGTAATTTTACTTTTTTTTTTTTTTGCGAGAGTGTAGCATAATCTCTGGCTGTATAATCTGTGGGATATGTAGATTGTAGTGGGTTTTTCACTCTGAGGCCCTTAGGTATGATGTTCATCTGTTTTCATTTGGAAAGGAAGATGTCAGTTTGGATCTGTATGAGTTTCTTTGTGAAGCTGATGAATTTCCATTCCATACAGCTGAATGCAGTGCCTTGCATGTCCTGAAGCTTCAGGGGGTAGCCGAGTTAGTCTGTACAGGGTAAACTTAAAAAACAACTAATGGTCTGGTAGCACTTTATAGACTAACAAAACATGTCGATGGGATCATGAGCTTTCGTGGGCAGAGCCCACTTCTTCAGTGTACGATAATCTCTGGTCATTGCGTACTTCAAGAGCTTAGCTCTAGTGTATTTAGTGTTTATTCATAATTGGAAGAGGAAAACAAGCTTTTCTGCTTAACAATTCCCAATCGGTTTCTTAATTTCAAATGAACTTGTCATTGAACTGAACTATTTAAGAAAATATTCCCTCTGCACCGGCACGAGAGTCCATAGCTGTCCAAAACTGGGTTAGCACGTTAACAACTCTGGGTCCAGATGCTTAGCCAGTGACTTCCCCCAGTTCTGTGGCTTGACTTTTTTAAAACTTGGCAGCAAATGTCTGCTGCTGAATATTATTTTTGCAGTTAATTTAAATGATAATAGACTGTAATAATTTTCAGCCTCAACCTAGGCTGTCAGTTTCAAATTTCATTGTAAATTGATTTTTCTAAAAATATTAAATCCATGTTTAATTTAAAAAGTCCCATTTAAATCAAAATGTCAATTCATTTTTTTTAAGCATTGATTCCGCACCCTCCCTTACAGTAGCTGTTGCTAGATTTTGGCTCCACGGACTCTCTGTTTTTTCTGCAATGGATTCGAGGGCTTGGCGCTTGGCGCTGTTATCTGACGATTTTTCCCAGTAGGATGAGCATGCTGTGGCCCACCGTAAACAGAATGCAATTTCCTATTCCAAGTCTGTTCTCTGGGGCTAGAATTTCATCCTGGACAATCAGAATCGATCTGCACAGAGGTAATTCTTTCTCACCTAATGAATTAAAAATTAACCCACCAGTTGGTTTAGTTCAACGATTTTCACCAGCTCTAATCTTCTAGTATTTTCTATTACAAATAGTATTTCTTCCCAAGTATACAAGCTATTACTTGACTGGAATTGCTGCATTTCAAGCATGTTCTACTCCTGCAGGCTGTGTAAATATTTAAGCAGTTGATGTTTAGTTGGATTATTTTTTTAAATAAGTGGTTTTAGATTTTGCATGTGAATCCCATTGCTTGAAGTTAAGCCCACACTGAAGTGTTTTGCTGAAAGGGAATAGATATAGGTAAGTGCTAAAGGACTGTGATGGGCGGGGTTCCCAGTGCCTGTCAGGACACCCCCTCTTCCCATAAATGCGGTACACAAACCCAGAACGGAGCTTGCTCTTACATCTTTGTTTGCATCCCACCCGTAAACCATCTGGGAAATACTCAGCTTTAATCATCCTCTGTAGTTCTGCAGCAAGGAAATGTACGCAGTCATCCAAACACATATGGCACACTTGCCATTTTTATGTTCTCTAGGATGTTTCTATGAGGATCTTCTTCAAAATAAGGATTAACTGGCCCTTGTTTAGAATGGCCAGTTTTGGTGGTGGTTTAGCTGGTCACGTGTAAATGCAGCCCTAGCTTAGGGGTGATCCCAAATTCAAATTGCTCCAACTTTTAGGCTAATGAGAAGAAATAACACAGGTTCAGGTCAGACAGCAACTCGTGTCTAGCTGAAAAGTGAAATCCGGAAATAAAAATAGAATCAGAAAATCCCAGGACTGGCAGAAACCTCAGGAGTCATTGAGTCCAGCCCCCTGCCCAAAGCAGGACCAACCCCAACTAAATCAACCCAGACAGGGATTGGTCAAGCCGGGACTTAAACACCTCTAGGGATGGAGATTCCACCCCCTCCCTAGGGAACCCAGCCCAGTGCTTCCCCACCCGCCTAGGGAAAGAGTTTTTCCTATTATCCAACCTAGACCTCCCCCACTGCAACTTGAGCCGATTGTTCCTTGTTCGGCCATCTGCCCCCACTGAGAATAGCCTCTCTCCAGCCTCTTTGGAACCCCCTTCAGGGAGTTGAAGGCTGCTCGCAAATTCCCCCTCACTCTTCTCTTCTGCGGACTAAATAAGACCCAATCCCTCAGCCTTTCCTCATAGGTCATGTGCTCCAGCCCCCTCATCATTTTGGTCACCCTCCACTGGATCCTCTCCAATGTGTCCACATCCTTTCTGTAGTGGGGGGCCCAGAACTGGACATGATTCTCCAGATGTGGCCTCACCAGTGCTGAATAAAGGGGAACAATCACTTCTCTAGATCTTCTGGCACCCCAATATGCCATTAGCCTGCTTGACTACAAGGGCACACTGTAATACCCAAGTCACTGTACCATGTTGTAAAAGAACCAGGAGCCCTGTGGCACCTTAAACACTAACAGAATTATTTGGGCATCAGCGTTTGTGGGCAAAGACCCAGTTTGCCGCTTGGGTCTTTGTAAACACTTTTGCCCAAATAAATCTGTTAATCCCTCGGGTGCCACGGGGCTCCTGGTTGTTTTTGTGGGTCCAGACTGACATGGCCACCCTGAGACCGGTGCCATGGGGGAGGCCTGCAGGAGTAACGGGCAGTAACGAATATGTGGTTGACCGTGTTGGGCGAGGCGGAATGGAGCTTAGGTAAGGAAGTTGGCGCAACGTGCGGATTTGCTCATCTGCGGTGATCTCAGGGGAGCAGGCAATGTGCCCAGACTGGCCAGCTGTGAGGTTTTCTATGTACAATATAGGGGCAGCTAGCCAAGAGCACAGGAGCCTGCAGTATTTGTGGGTGGCGACTTGAGCTGCCGCATTCGCTTCCAAATGTGAGCACTGAGCTTAATGTCACTGAAATGGCTGAGAGTCCCCCGACCTCAGGTCCTGGCCTACACAGGCGTGAGGTCTGACCCTGCCCATTGCATTAACGCGCATGAAATGTACTGAGAGCCATTCGTTCCGTCGTTCGGGGGTGAGGCTGCATTCCAGGTTATTGTGTCGTTGACTCCTCCCTTTCTACTCGGCGATAATGAAACGGCTTTAGGAATCAGTGCGTCCTGGCTGGCTCACAGTCACAGCAAAGCCTCAGCTCCTAGCTTGGGCCCACTTTGTTTACCAGTGTGTTTTCTGATACCCAGGTTGAGTCTGTGCGGGTCTGTATGGGATGTCCAACATTTTGCAATGATTAGTTCCACCGACACGAGCTGACTTAATTGGAAGTATTCACAGGCATAGAGTTCATATGGTCTTTGCAGGACTGGGGCTTCATGTGGTTCAGTTTTCTCCATAGCATCAGGGCTGGATTAAGACTTGCTGAGGCCCTAAACAATGTCAGATTTAAGAGGCCCCCACAGTGTTACCAAAAATGTGTTCTTTGGAAGAAGTGGGTTTTGCCCACAATAGATCATGATACTGGATATTTGTTATTAGTCTCTAAGGTGCCACAGGACCACTTGTTGTTTTTAAAGTTACTGACCAACACGGTGACCCCTCTGAGACTCCAAAAATATGTATTATTCTAGCAGAAAGGACAATGGAAAATAAAGGTAAAGTTTTATATTTGCATATGGACCGGCACATAGGTGAGGATGCAACTAAAAACTAGCAATTTGTTTTGTATTTATTGTTTTGTATAATCTGAGGCCGTAAACTGTAGGTTACTTCATTGTGCATACATCCAGCCCTGCATAGCATCCTTATCCCAGGCAGTCTTGGAAGGGAGTAGAAAGCAAAGTCTTGATTTCTCAGTTGGATCTACTTGTACACATCTCCATGACTGCATAGACTATCGGAGGAGAGGGGGGTTGAATTAGGTGCAGTGTTCTGGGTGTGCATCTGCCCAGTGAGGGTTGGTACTGATGTTGGGCTCCAGATAGGGAGTTTGAGCCCCCAAATGACTTGCATTGGCACGGGCTGGAATCTGTGAGAAATTCCTATGTAGTGGCCAGACTTCTTCGCTTTCCCACAGGAGGTAAGCATCCTCTGGGATCAGCCCACAAGATTGGTTTCTAGAAGCTTTCAGCACATACTGTACTGGAGAAGAATATACTTGTTGTGTAAGACTTCTACCTTTTCAGCTCCCTCTTAATGGATAAGCAAGCAATACATCTGAATGAATTGTATATGTTCCCCAAACTGCTCTCAGCTTTGAAATAATTCACTTGGAAGCTTTAGTCAATATGAGTAGAAACATTTAAAATATCTGCGGGCCTTTCTGTCAATAAAAGATAGCAAAAGGCTAAAGAGGTGAAAATAGACAGTAATGCTGGAGATGTATTTGGTCAGCAGCAGCATCTGCGAGAATTAAGTTATCTGTGTCTAGGATGGAAAGCAATGTTTGGGACACTGAGATCTTTCTACGTGGATGTGCTGAAAACCTGCAGAGGAGTTCTGAATACAGCCTGCATGTGCTGTTGGGTGATGGGAAATGAGTAAATCTTATTAATCTGCCATGATGTGTTTTGGGATGCAAATGGTCTCTTAAGAACCCTCGACTCAAACAGTACAAGGTATTGCAGGGGCTAATCAAGTCCTTTAATTGCACCCCTAAATGCTCATGAAGCCAAAGAACCGTTTAGAGCATCAGAATAGCAACTGCCTCATTCCACAGAGGAATCCGACGTTAATATGGCTGGGGTTTGGCTTTAAGGCAGTCGTATTGCCTAGTGGTCAGTTACATATTGGACTCCACTGTAGGGAGAAAGATAGAACGTCTGGAATCAGTGTTGCCAGTATGTAGACACACTTCTAACATTTAAAGATTACGTGACTATGTGAACAAATACATCATCTATGGGGATTTTAATTTTCAGAACTAAGTATTTGTGTATGAAACCAGCATTTTTATGTATTGATTATATTATCCCAAAGGGCATTAAATTATACATTCTCATATATTGTACTGCTTTATATACCTTTGAAATGAAGGCATTCCTATAACACGATTTGCTGTACCTTAAGGGATTTGGAATCATCTGAAGTAAAACATAGTGCTAAAAGAAAGGTGTTGTAATTGCAATTTTGCATGCTGTGCTCAGTTCTCACATAGCCTTTAAAGAAGAAGGTGTCCAGTGGAAAGTATTCACAAAAGAGTGACAAGAATGATTTGAGATGTGAAAAACTTGCCTTTCAGCAAGAGGCGAAACAAACTCCATCGGGTGTGTTTAACTAAGACAAGAGGGGAGTCAATTACTTTCTACACATTCCTGCAAAGGAAAAGATTTCCGATAGTAGAGGGCTCTTCGAGCTCAGAAAAATAAAAATGCCTAATGAGATACAGGGTCTAGAAACTGAAGATAGGCCATTTCAGATTAGAAATAAAAAGCCAGAGGAATTGCCAATTCTGAAGGCATGTCAGGGGTTATGGTGAATTCCCCATCGTTTGGAGACTTTAGCTCAAGATGGCATGTATGTCTCCAACCTCCCCTCTAGCTCAGCCAGAGTTCGAGGTGGGAATAACTGTGAATTTCTCCAACTTGGGCCAGACAGGTCAGACTAGATCATAATGGTCCCCTTAGTCCTTAAAATCTATGAGCAGGCAGGTGCAAATGGATCTGGGGTCTGGGTTTTTTTTCATTATTTGATCCAAGTTCTGACATCTTGTTCTTAGGCTTGTTGACTAGCAGGTCACTGCTGAATTGATGCTGTCCAGGGTGCTGAATTGCACAGTTGGTCAGTGTGCGTAGGTGAGTTGCTTATCTTGCTGGGTAATTTAATTGAGTGTTGTGTGAGTTGTGTGTCTCCATACACAGATGATTATACAGACTACACCAGTATACATGTCATACAGTAGACACCCATAAAAAGTGGCTTCAATTCTATCGTGCTATCCAGACTGTATTTCTGGACGGCGCATGACAGCTTGAAAATGAACTGAAAAATGCTCTTCTGTTGTTCTGTGCAGCAATAGCAGAGATGTCACCATCTGACACATGCTCCTCCCGATCCGCACATCCCTGGTATACTGACTTTCAAGCATTCTTGCCATGCACCCTCTGGTCCCATATTCCTTTCTGGGTCCAAGTCGCCCCCAAACTAGTGCACTGAAGTCCTGTGTCAGAACGTAATGCCCCGAGGCCTGCTGATGCTGTTAAAAGGGCTACCCTCCTCCGCAGTGAGGACCAGACTCACATGCTTGGCTTTGGCTCCCAAGACAAGTTGATTCTTTCCATGAACACTTGACTGGCGTTATGCTACTTTAACCAGGCCCCAGCACCCTGCCCTCTTATAACTTGCTCCCTTATAAAGAGCCTGGTATTGGTGGTGAACGTGGAAAACCCTGGCCAAGGCACTTTGAAATGTGGATACACCTCTCTCCCAAGTGCACTGACATTTCAGGCTTTGTCTGAGTTAAATGTTACATGCCCAGCACTTCCGGTGTAATGATAACGTGGGATTCCATGGTATCTTCTACATCGCTGCAGATTTGTCTTTTGTGCTGGTCCAAAGCGTGGCATTTGACGGCATTGGCTTAACAGTGGAGGATGTTGTCACAAGGGGATGTTAGAATGCTTAAGCTGGCCTGGCCCATTTTCTTCTAGCACTTAAATCTGGTCAAAGTTTTCGTATTTTTAAATAAATCATTGATTAAAACGTCTTTAAATATTGGCAACCTGCCCCCCCACCCCCATGAAGTGGAAATGCTCCTTTATCTTTGCATCATTTCCAGGTTTTGTCAACCTTGAAGTATTTATTATTTTATTTATTTAAATATTTTTACCCCGCCTTTCTATTTAAAATATTCAAGGTGGCTTACAAGAACAAACAAAAAAAATACAAATATATATAAAAGTTTAAAATATGAGAATTTAAAATATGAGACCTCAGAGGGACATAACCAGCTAAAAACATAGAGAGAGGAGGAACACACACATACAGACTCAAACATTCATAAAAGCATGAATAAAAAGGGTGGCTTTAGCCTGACGCCGAAACAACGCTAGCGTTGGTGCCATGCGACTATCCCGAGGAAGAGAATTCCACAGCCTGGGAGCAAAGCTGAGAAGGCCCTGTTCTGCGTAGATGTTAATCTTATCTCCACAAGTGGGGGAACAGGAAGCAAAGCCTCCCCAGCTGACCTCAATCCCTGGGTTTTGTCCTTTTCCTTTCCCCTTTCTTCCTTCTATTTTCAGTGGCAAAAGAAAGGGGGAGGGGAACTGAAAACTGATTATTTTCATGAGCAAACTTTTTGAGGAATCTTTGGAGTAAGTGAAAATTGTTCCTTTTCCAAACCTAGGGAACCAAAAGATGACATTGAAGTTTTTTTATGAATCTCCCCCCCGCCCCCCCATTGTCCGACCAGCTAGACTCCCATCCGATGTTTAGCTATCGCATCCCACAAAGGATGTTCTCTAGTCTAGCAGCCTTGTATGTGTGTCCCTCCTGAGCTGAATAACCATGAGACCCGAGCCGCGGAAGTCTTGCTGAAGTGGGCATGCGGACTAAGGCCGATCAAAAAGCGGTGAGGATTTTCTGACTAACCTTTCAAGCTGTATTAATAACAATGAATAGAATCATAGAATACTAGGACTGGAAGGGACCTCGAGAGGTCGAGTCCAGTCCCCTGCCCTCATGGCAGGACCAAATACTGTCTAGACCATCCCTGATAGACATTTATCTAACTTACTCTTAAATATCTCCAGAGATGGGGATTCCACAACCTCCCTGGGCAATTTATTCCAGTGCAGTGGAATAGTATGTGCAGCAGACTGTTGCAAAGGAACACTTTCATTTCAATGTTTGATTTTGGGAGAGCGGCAGCATCCCCCCATTCTCTTCATCTCTTGTGAAATTAAGCAACAAAATGCGAAGGAACAGCAATCATGTTCTGTGTGTCTCCTTTGCAAATCCACTTCTCATTGAAACTTTTCTGCCAGGATCTGGTGGGGAGCTCGCCTGAGTCAGAGCATGGCCCTGGCAGAACAGCTTCAGTTCTCACTGCCTGGCAGTTACCCAGTCAGAAACGAATCAGTCCTGCCATCATTTAAAGGGGGAGGGGAGAGAATAGCTGCCTCTTCCACCAGAGGAGAGTCCGTCCCCGTCTAAGGGAGGCAGGGCTCCAACAGATGGAAAAGCATTTTGGCAAACCCCAGCTGACCGGGTTTATGACTCTATCCACATCCGTGTCTCTTCGGGCAGGCGTTCTGCTGCATTCCTTTGCCAGCCTGCTTGTGAAAAAGGGGAGAAAAATGGCTGCTGCTTTCTGCATGCACCTGGTTACCTTAGTAACTGAGCCTTGGTTTAGTGGAAGTGCCAGGCACAGGACAGCTGCCACCTGTCCGGGGCGAGGCGCAGCAAGCAGCAGGTCTGAGATTGCCACCAGCTGCCCATGCGAAGGTAGCACTTCCTTTGTGCCCAGGAGGCAGGGGGAGATGGACACTCAAAGGCTGGTCAGTCCAGTTTCCACAAGTATCCATTTGCAAACCCATCAATAGACATTTGTGTCACTGTTTCCCTCTGCGCCACCCGGAGTGAGCACAGGGGACGGACAGGAAGCCCCTGGCCGTGCCTAGGCGATTATGATGGGTAATACAATGGAATTATGCACTGTTCTTGCTTGGGCATAAAAATAATGGAGAGCCAAATAAAAGTAGGTTGTGAAATATACACAAGCGAGTCGGAAAGAGACCAGAGAGGCGTGAAGATTTATGTCCACAAGAGGGCACTAAAGTGAAAGTAAAATTCCAGTAGGAGCTTGCCTGTACTGTTGCAAAATGAAAGTAACTTCTGCTATTATTTATGACCTGATAATTGAATATATTATTTAACTGTCACATCTTTTATACATTTTACCCGGTGTATTGTGTTAATACATTGAACTAAGGCTTCATCTTCCTCACAAATACAGTTGAGCAAGCTTCAAACTTGTTTATAGCCATTGGATTTTAGCCACAACACACTGATGCAATTTTCTCTGTTGCATACTGAGATAACAGCTAATAATCTTTCTCATATGATAAGCCAAGACATTCATAAGAGATTAAAAAAATAAGCCGAACGGTATTTAATACAGTCAATGCATTAAGATGTCAGTTCCAAATTTAGAACAGTTTGATTTTACAGGTAAATTAAAGCTCGCATCCCACAGATTCCAAAAGGCTGTGGACTATACCCAGGGGTAGGATAAAATACTACAATGTTATGTTTCACTCTCAAAGCATTTGACCTTCCAGGCCTTTGGTGTAGGAAGGACCATGGGGGACGTTTTACACATTCTATAACCCTTTTCGGCATAATAGAAAGTCCAAGTACCAATGCCGGGGCAAGAGAAACTGATTAAATGCAGACGCGTGAGAAGTACGTGTTCCAGGTTAAGAAAAAAAGAAAGAAAGAAAGTGTTTAAAAATAATTGCAATGGGAGTTACAAGCAGAAATAGGAATCTGCTGTGTTTGAGAATTGATTGTACAGCTTTACTGCTCCCCGTTGTGTGAGAAATGGGTGACAAAGTTTACAAGCCAGGCTAAGTATTTCATCGGTCAGCTCTGCCATTCAACTGCGTGTGACTTAGCTTGGGTAGAATTATGCCTTTGTGAGAAGAAATACTGTTAACTCAGTCCATGCTAAATGTGTCTGTAGAGCATGACTCATCAGAGAATCGCCCGATGGCTTTATGACTCCCTTGCATAAGGGTGGTTGATAGAGAAGTGTTGCCTAGTGGTTAGGACTGAAGCTGGTGAAATGCAGGAGGGCACGTTGGTAGAGGACCCGCTATCTGTGAGGCTCTCCCTGGGCCCCTCCCTGGTTTGCCCCGTGGTCGCCGTCCAGGTAAGGCAGGGTGAGGGGTGTCTGCTCTCCGCACGGCCCCTCCTGGCGTCTGCATGTAACGAGGTTGTTCTTCCCTCTCAGGCAACAACCGCATCCCCCTGGGTATGGCCCAGACTCCCAGGGCCAACCGGCCCACAGCTCTCCCCCGCCGCGGGTAAGCACACCTCTCACAGAGAGGGCCGGCTCCCCTCTCGGCTGCCTCTCCCTCCCTTCCCTCAGGCCGGCACCCTGGGGCGGCAGAGTAGGGAGAAATTCCGCCTTCCCTCAACTCGTCTCCCTGGAGCTGCCAGCAACAGGGCTGCTCTCCTCCCTGGTCTGCCCCCCGAGCAGCTGCTCCCCAGACTTTGAACTCTCCCTGCGTGTGGTGCATTGGCCGCAGCTGTGGCGGGGCTGGTTGAGCTCAAAGCACTTCTTTAACCCCTGGTTGCCCAGGGTGAGATTTGTTCGTCATCACAGGAATCTTTAAAATGTTGACGATCACGAGCATCAAAGCAATTAGTTTCTAGAGCGGCAATTGTGATCATAGCCAGTGCCTTACAATTGTGATGCCCACAGGCTCAGATCTATGGTCCGGGCACATGGCTGGGCTATGTCAGCTGTGCGGGAGGATCGCCCCGGGGCACAGTTGGCCCAGCTACTCCCTTGTGAGCTTTGTTCCCAGTTGCAAGTGTAGGTAGGGTTGCCACGTGGGGGGAGACCAAAGTTGTTGAACAAAAACCAACCAAACAAAAAAAGACTCCAAAGACTTATTAAGCCAAACAAAAAGATTTTTTTAAAAATAAAACAGCATTAAATCAACATGTCCCCTTCGAGTGCAGGGATAAGAACAGTGGAGTGGTGGAGCACTAAGACCCAGAGGAAGCATTGCTTCCCCTAGGTCTTTTGGCCAGCAGCCATTTTGTGCCGGCAGCCTTGGGGAACCAGGTAAGCATGGGGGGCTGCAGGTGTTGGGGGCCAGGAAGGGTTGGGGGGGTGAGGCTGGGTGCTGAGTGTGTGTAGGGTTGCCAGGTGCCCAGCATTTTCACCTCCTGGCCAGGGAAAAATTCAGAAAATACCCAACAATTTAGGTGTCCAGTATTCTCTGAATTTTTTTACTGGACAGGAGCCAAAAATACCGGACTGTCCGGGTGAATACCAGACACCTGGCAACCCTAAGTGTAGGCGATAACTCTGGGGGTACTCCAGGCAGATGCACCAACAGGAAAAAATAGGGGGTGCTTTCCACCCACTAGCAGCCCCATGGATCAGTTCCTGCCCCTCCCCCATACTTCCCACCCACAGCAATCAAGGGTTCAGCAGTTTGCAGGAGGTGCTCAAGGGAGGAACAGGAAGAGGCAGGGCAGAGTGGGAGCAGGAAGAGGCGGGGCCTGGGCAGAAAGAAGCAGGATGGGGCGGGGCCTTTGAGGCAGAGAGGGAGGGCAGCAGGGGTAGAGCACACCTCTGGCACATCACAAAGTCCGTGCCTGCAGGCATAGGGAACGCGGCTGGCTAAGATGGGGTGTAGCCGAGCTACTGGCTTCCTGGCCGTGCAATGGATCTTTCTGCTGTTTTACATTGCAGCACCTTCATGTGTGGGGGACCCCAAATATTCTGGGGTTTAGAGTGACCTGGGGGGGCCTCACTCCTGTGCCGAGCTGCAGTCAGTGATCTGGGCCCGTACCCCAGTGCATTGCGGCAGAGTTTTGTGGCTGCGTTCTCTGGTTGTTGCATGTTCAATAACCCGGTTGAGCATAGTCGGCATTTAGGGATGCAAATAATGTGGGATTGGGTCCTTGCTAAGTCGCAAACGTGACTCCTGTTTTCTTCAGTGCCTTGTCTTCAGGAACATGGGTCATGTCGGGGGAGGGGGTCTCAGCGTTATGCATAATATGGTGCAGTGGGGAAATTAATTTGCCTAATCATGACTCGTATTCTCTTCAGTGGTCACGCGCTGGCTCCTCAAAGGAAAATGTCCCTACTCTGTATGGAAATGACATGCGGAGGTTGTGTGTTACAGTGTGGGATTGATGGGGTTGTTCAAATAGGTATCATGGAAGGGCTTTCCTTTTGTGTTGCAGGAGTCTGGGGGCTAATGTGAAACCTTTTAGAGCCTGTGTATGGCAAGAGCTGGTTTATCAACCTGTGGAACTCCTTGCCAGAGGATGTTGTGAAGACTAGGACTTTAACAGGGTTCTAAAAAGAGCTAGATACATTCATGGAGGGTAGATCCATCAATGGCTATTAGCCAGCATGGATAGGGATGGTGTCCCTAGCCTCTGTTTGTCTGGACATGGATGATGGGAGAAGGATCACGTGATGATTACCTGTTGTGGTCACTCCTCTGGGGCATCTGGTATTGGCCACTCAAGTCAGACAAGACACTGGGCTGGATGGCTCTTTGGTCTGACCCAGTCTGGCCCTTCTTGTGTTCTTATTTGTGGCCTGGTGAAAGATGAGTTGTGAATGGAATGGCAGCACTACGCTTGTCTGGAGAGAGGCACCTGTAACAATATTGACAATCAATAATGTTGCTAGTTTTGCTCAAGCATGAGCCTTTTCATTAGTATGGAGAATGTAAAATTAAACAAACAAAAAAAGGGATTTTTCACTGATTTTTTTTTCAACAACAAATCCACCTTGTTTCAGCAAAATATCTCTTTTTTGTGTGCAGTAAATTTGATTTTTATCTCAATTTTAATTTTTTTCTTTTCAGAAAATTGCAATGAAACATTCATGTTTTGGCCTGGCTCAGCATGTCTCTGCCCATCCAAGCTGCTTAATTGCCCCATGGACCAGTGGCTGACGAGGCTCATACCTCCATTCTCCCTGCTTGGAAAATCAGTCCAGACAGACGACATTTCCCATGTGGCACTGTGGTCCAGAGATTCCAATTATACAATATCTGGTGGAGAGTGATGCATTATGGGATATGAAGTCTGGCTGGGTATCCTGGCCCTTTGGGGATAATGGGGACATGAGTTATTCCCAACTACAACTCCCATGGGGCACCGTGTGCGCAACGGTTCACATCAACCTGAAAAGAAACGTTTTGACAGTTCTCAAGTAATTTTCTCCAAGTTCTTTGTCACATGATCGATTTAGGTATTTTACCTTTTTGATCCAAAGCAGGATAAAAAGAAACCTTCAAACCTTGGAATTTCTCACAAGAAAGGAAATTCATTTCCCCATCAGTCCCATAGAGAAGGAATACAAACAGGGGAGAAATGCCAGCATTGGGCGTAGTCATCATCCAGTGCTCTAGTCTAGTGTATCCTGGAGTTCATGGCGCGGCGCTTCCTGAGCGAGTAGCTCTATCGCTTCACGGTGTGCGTATCCCTCTGGTTTGGCACGAGGGGAAGCTACCTGGGCATTGCCCTTGCGCTACTCCTTCCTCACTGCCCATCCTGACCATGTTCGGCTGAATCTCTGCACTTAAGAACAGATTCAAGGTTTCTGTTTCCCTTCTGAAGTCACAACCGATACCCCACAGCTCAGCTTTTAACACTGGTCCCTTTGTTCTTCTTTCCAGAGTCAGGCTAGTTAAATGGGCTAAATCCAATTCCTACATTTATCTCTTAGGCCGTTACTCTGCTCATTGGAGTCAATGGGAGGTTTTCCGTACATGTCAGTGGGCTTTGGATCAAGCTCTCGAGCTTCTTGGCAAGGAATAAACAAGAGACACACCCTAATTGCCATTTGATCTGCTACTTGAGCTCGTTAGAAAGTCTTCTGCATTCCAAGCCTTCCTCTGCTGTGATGCACACAAGAAAACAGCCAGCTAGCTTGATGGCGGAGGAGGATAAACTACTGGGACAGAAAAAAATGAAACTATCAAGACATTGTCTATTTGCATCATTCCTGTGATTGGAGAATGCTTTCTCCCGAACCCTTGTTGTAGTTTTTTACTTACTTAGAGTGCTGTACCAGTCATTCTGTATTTACACTGTTCCATTGGCCCTACTTGTTCCCACCGGGGGCTCTCGTATTCAAGTTTGTCCTGACATTGGAGTAACCACTGTGAGCTCCCTTTTTCCTTGACAGAACTGGGGATCTGATTTTCATTTATCTGTATCCATCATGTTCCACATGGTGCACATTTAATGTTGACTGTTTGACCACACATTGATTTTTGGGCATGATATTCCAAGTTATTCCATGTTATTCATATCCGCTCCTGCTCCCACTTCTGTTAGGGCATGTCTACTCTGGGAAATTATTTAAATGTGATGATGGCTGAGGCTTTTTAAAAACAACTAACAAAATCATCCAAAGCGCACAATTGGGTGGTGATGGGGGATTTCAACTATCAAGTCATCTGTTGGGAAAGTAACACAGCGGGGCACAGATTATTCACTAAGTTCACTAAGTTCTTGGACAGCATCGGAGACAATTTTTTATTTCAAAATGTTGAGAAAGCTACTAGGAAGGTGGGGACGGTTTTTGATTTGATTTTAACAAATAGGGAGGAACTGGTTGAGAATGTGTAAGTGGAACGCAGATAGGGTAGAAGTGACCATTAAACCATAGAGTTCGTGATTCTAAGGAATGGTGGAAGGGAGAAACAGCAAAATAGAGACCATGGATTTCCAGAAGGCAGACTTTAGTAAACTCAGAGAGCTGGTAGGTAAGGTCCCATGGGAAGCAAGACTAAGAGGAAAAACAACTGAAGAGAGTTGGCAGTTTTTCAAAGGGACATTATTAAGCAAGAACTACATAGGAAGGATAGAAAGTCTGGCAGGAGACCACCTTGGGTCAACCGAGAGATCTTACATGATCTAAAAATCAAATCAGAGTCATATAAAAAGTGAAAACTAGGACAAATTACAAAGTATGAATATAAGCAAACAACACAGGTATGCAGGGGCAAGATTAGAAAGGCAAAGGCACAAAACAAGCTCAACCTAGCTAAAGGCATAAAGGGTAACAAGAAGATGTTCGATGAGTATATTAGGAGCAAGAGTAAGACCAAAGACAGGTAGGCCCATTGCTCAGTGAGGAGGGAGAAACGATAACAGGAAACTCGGAAAAGGCGAAGGTGCTTAATGACGTGTTTCAGTTTTCACGAAGAAGTCTGATGATGTAGGAATGCCTAACATACTGAATGCTAGTGTAAATGAGGTAGTTTAGAAGTTAAAATAAAAGGACAAGTTAAAAATCACTTAGAAAAGTTAGCTGTCTGCAAGTCACCAGGGTCTGATGAAATGCATCCTAGAATACCCAAGAAGCTGAGAGAAGATGTATCTGAGCCTTTAGCTATCGTCTTTGAAAAGTCATGGAAGTCGGGAGAGATTCCAGAACACTGGAAAAGGGCAAATCTAGTGCCCATCTATAAAAAGGGAAATAAGAGCAACCCATGAAACTACAGACCAGTCAGTTTAACTTCTCTGCCAGGGAAGATAATGGAGCAAGTAGTTAACAAATTCATCTGTAAACAAGGTGATAGGTAACAGCCAGGAAGGATTTGTAAAGAACAGATCATGGGTCAAACCAATCTGATAGCTTTCTTTGACAGGATAACAAGTTTTGTGGATAAGGGAGAAGAGATGGACGCGGTATACCTAGACTTCAGTAAGACATTTGATACAATTTCGCATGACCTTCTTATCAATAAACTAGGGAAATACAACCTAGGTGGGTGCATAACTGGCTGGATAACCGTACTCAGAGATTACGGTTCACAATCCTGCTAGAAAGGTATAACAAGTGGGGTTCCACTGGGGTCTGTTTTGGGACCAGTTCTGTTCAATATCTTCATCAATGATTTAGATGATAGCATATAGAGAACGATTATTAAGTTTGCAATGATACCGAGCTGGGAAGGGTTGCAAGTGCTCTGGAGCATAGGGTCATAATTCACAATGATCTGGACAAACTGGAGAAATGGTCTGAAGTAAACAGGATGAAGTTTAATAAAGACAAATGCAAAAATACTCCTCTTAGGAAGGAACAATCAGTTTCACATATTCAGAATGAGAAGTGATTGTCGAGGAAGGAGTGATCTTGATAACTCTTCAGCAGAAAAGTAGGCTTGTTTTTTCCGGATTATCTGGGTCTTAGATTCAAATTGAGGAACCATCCTTTCTGCAGCAAACGTGAGCGGCACAACCATTTTCAGAATGGCTGGTGCTCCTTCATCATTTCCTTTACACCCTTCAGTTCTCAGATGTGTGCTTCAGGGAGCGTTGACCTGGATTTGACTGGAGACGCTAACTCCATAATAGGCTGATAAGCTTACAAGGTTGTTCAAAATGGAAATCTCTGCTCCTGCGTTGCTCAGTAGCGCTGTGCGCGAGCTGATCTTTTTAAAGGTTACTCAACTAATATAGCGGATAAAGGCCAAGATGTAAAGCCTGCTGCACTACAAAGCCAAGGTTTTGCTTCTCCTCTGGCTGTGCTCAGCAGTGACGGCGCTGACCGGGAACGTGGGATTTGTGTGTGCTGGGAAGAGCTTTTCCACACGGGCTATTGTCTACCCAGCAGAGAGAGAAGCCACACAAAGAAGAGGCCGTACCTTTGCCCTGGCTGCAATAAACAGATACGCTGCTTAAAGGAGTGCTGGCGATGAGCAAGGTGAGTAAATGGGAGCCTACAGGTGAGGCCCCAAGTGGACAGTAAGGCTGGGGAGGAAAGAGTATTGTCCAGGCCTTTAAAACAGCCTGCAGAAAGGACAGCAGCTCATGAATGCCTGCAGACTATCGGCCTGTTGTTTGGCTGCTCTGTCCTTTTGCACCCACAGGTACAATTCATGCCACTGTCTGTCTAAGTGCCTGTCTGGGCCCACAGGTCAGGTACCCAGACATCAATATAGCATCAATTTCCCCTGCACGTAATGCCAGGCACAAGAAGGGAGGCAGGTTCTGAACGAGGGGGAGGAGAGGGTATCTCTACTCTTCTTGCATTTCCTTAGTACAGCTACGTGTGAGGGAACCAGAGTCCAGCCGGTGGTGTCATACCCCCACGAATGGTGCAGGGGGCGTCTTACCCACGGGGGGGAGGCGAGGGAGAGTAGTTGGAACAGAGCAACTCAACGACAGCCTGAGGGGAGGAAGACAGGCGCTCGTTGGTCTCCTCCCGCCTGGGGCTGTAGATCGGTGCCGAGCGGTTACATTTCAAAGCAGCAACCGATCGACACGGACGAACCCAGCGGGGTGCAAGTTGAACTCTGCTTTATTGTCTTAGTGGCAATCGCTGATGTGGCTGCCTCCTTGCTTCGGCAGTGCCTGGGCTGTAGAAATTCTTACATCTCTCCCCAGTTGAGTGGCGCAGCAGGGCTGTTTTTAGGCTCAGCTACAGTCAGTGCTGACGAATGTTGCCAGGTTGGCTTTCCTGTGAAAGAGGCACCAAAATCTCGCTGCAAACAGGGATACAAGAAACCAGGTGAGTTCATAGAGCACCTTGGAGCAACCCTGTGGAGTTCCCGTTGGCCTGCGCTCTGGTCACGAGCCCCCCCACGACTTGTTCAGCCTGGGGGAGGAGGAGCTTAGAAGGGGAAACTTACCCCAGGAAGGGGGGAGAATAGGCACAAGGTGGAGGGTAACAGAGGCAGCCCCGTGGAAGAGGAGCCAGACACCATGTCTGCCCAGTAGGACGGGAGTATCTTATCCAGGAGTCTTTGAAATGGCCCTGGAGCCCCGTGGAGAATGAACAGCGGTTTACAACTGGTAGAAGCCAGTCAGGTCTCTTGGTCAGGCCCAGCATTGTCAGGAATTGTTTTTTTCTCCACTCCGTCAATCCAAAGCACGAGGTCTGCATCCAATTTGGGAGCAGCATTTACTTCATGGAAGTCAATAGAAAGCAACTTCTGTTGTCTGGTTTTAGGACCAACATGACTGACTCCTCCATTCTCTGTCGGATTCCTCAGTTACTCCCAGTTGGAGCATGCTTTGTAGTTTTTTAACAGGGTCTCTTAACCACTCAGGTGCCTGGAAGTGGCCCTGCCAGCCAGAACGTCTGGGGTTGGATGAATATGGTGTCCGAGCAAATGGATTCTCCTGGAATGAAAACATCTGTAAAGTCCTTAGCCAGCCCTTTTTACAGTCAATCAGATCCTTCCTGTTGTGCATCTCCTGCTGCCAGGCTCGACAGTCCACAAAGAGGAGCCCATCTTTTCCTTGTCTCCTCTCCCGCTAGGTATCACGGTT
>CM057848.1:1597640-1612735 GCA_030068395.1 Apalone spinifera | reverse complement strand
AGAGCAGAAGAATGACTTCTTATCTCTTGCTCACAACACTCCTCTTAATGCATCCCAAGGTCATGTTTGCTTTTTTTGCAACAGCGTCACACAGTTGACTCCTATTTAGCTTGTGGTCCACTTTGACCCCTAGATCTGCAGTTCTCCTTCCTAGACAGTCACTTCCCATTCTTTGTGTGAGACTGATTGTTCCTTCCTTAATGGAGTGCTTTGCATTTGTCCTCATTAAACTTCATCCTATTTGCCTCAGACCATTTCTCCAGTTTGTCCAGATCATTGTGAATTATCACCCTATCCGCCAAAGCAGTTGCAACTCCTCCCAGCGTGGTATAATCTGCAAACTTAATAAGCATCCTCTCTATGCTAATATCTAATAGTTAGATATTAGCATAACTATATGCTAATAGCTGATGAAGATATTGAACAGAACCGGTCCCAAAACAGACCCCTGCGGAATCCCAGCATCACTCGTGAACCATTAGTAACTACTCTCTGAGTACGGTTATCCAGCCAGTTATGCACCCACCTTACAGTAGCCCCATCTAGGTTGTATTTCCCTAGTTTATTGATAAGAAGGTCATGCGAGACCCTATCAAATGCCTTACTAAAGTCTAGATATACCATGTCCACCTCTTATCCACAAGGCTTGATATCTTATCAAAGAAAGCTATCCGATTGGTTGACATGATTTGTTCTTTACAAATCCATGCTGGCTATTACTTATCACCTTATATTCTTCCAGATATTTGCAGATGGATTCCTTTGTTACTTGCTTCATTATTGTCCCTGGCACAGAAGCTAAACTGACGAGTCTGTGGTTTCCTGGGTTGTTCTTATTTCCCTTTTAATAGCTGGGAACTTCTGCATTCTTCTGGAACCTCTCCCGACTTCTATGATTTTTCACAGCTGATAGCTAAAGGCTCAGATTCCTCCTCTATCAGCTCCTTGAGTATCCTAGAATGCATTTCATCAGGCCCTGGTCATTTGAAGACATCTCACTTTTCTAAGTAATTTTTAACTTGTTCTCTTTTTTATTTTATTTTTATTTTAACTTCCTACCCCATTTCCACTGGCATTCACCATGTTAGGCATCCCATCACTATCAATCTTCTTGGCAAAAACTGAAACAAAGAAGTCATGAAGCACTTCTGCCATTTCCAAGTTTCCTGTTGTTGTTGTTGTTTCTCCCACTTCACTGAGCAGTGGGCCTACCCTGTCCTTGCTCCTATTCTTGCTTCTAACATATTTGTAAAACGTCGTCTTCTTATCCTTCATGTCTCTAGCTAGAGTGAGCTCATTTTGTGCCTTTGCCTTTCTAATCTTGCCCCTGGATACCTGTGGGTTTTGCCTATATTCATCCTTTGCAATTTGTCCTAGTTTCCACTTTTTATACGACTCCTTTTTGATTTTTAGATCATGCAAGATGTCCTGGTTAAGCCAAGGTAGTCTCTTACCATACTTTCTATCTTTCCTATGCTGTAGTATAGTTTGCTTTTGGGCCCTTAATAATGTCCCTTTGAAAAACTGCCAACTCTCTTCAGTTGTTTTTTCTCTGAGTTTTACTTCCCATGGGACCTTAGCTACGGCTCTCTGAGTTTACTAAAGTCTGCCTTGCGGAAATCCATTGTCTCTGTTTCACTGTTCTCCCTTCTACCATTCCTTAGAATCATGAACTCTGTGATTTCGTGATCACTTCCACCCAAGCTGCCTTCCACTTTCAAATTCTCAACCAGTTCGTCCCTATTTGTTAAAATCAAATCTGGAACAGCTTCTCCCCCACTAGCTTTCTCCTCCTTCTGAAATAAAAAATGCAAGAGGCCCCCGGCCAACTGGGTAGGATGGGCTGCAGCAGGGACGGCAGTGCCTGCCACACAGCATTTCTAAACTGCTGAAAGCTTAAAAGGCAGCCTCTCAGCACCTGGGTTTGAAAGACATCAGCAAGATGCTGCTTTTACCGGCTCCTTCCTGCCCTGGGGATCTGCGAGGCAGCCATCCACCGTGGCTCTTCAGCCCCAGGCTTCTTTCTATTGATTTTGGGTTTGGGAGAGTTCAAATGCAGGCTGCCTAATTGAACAAGCAAATTCGTTTTTGAGACGATAGCAGCGAGTAGTGTTGCTTGGAATTCTTAAAGCCGCATGTCCATTTTCTCTGGCTTGATATTCTATTTAGGAATAAATGGAGAGCAATTTGTTCTGAAGGCAGAACTCTTCAAAGGAAAGAGTTTGCCGTCTACCTGGAGACCAATGCGAATGCATAATTTAAGCAATAAGCATTTTGTTGTGTATTGTTCTTTGAAGTCGGCTAAGATCTCTCAAGACAGATGCTCCTGTTAAAGCTTTGACACTGTGTTTCCCATTAACTTCTTGGCAAACTTCATGGATGGGTTACATTGTGATGGGGAAGCTGAGGCCCTCCACGGAGACCTCAAGATAACTCAGAAAATCTTTTATTCTGCAGTGATGCGAACGTGGAAGTTTTACAGAGTTTGCCATTAAGACAGCCTAATTCACGGGTGTAATTATGGATCAACAGAGAGTATGTTTGGAAGAGACATCAAGAGGTCATCTAGTTCCATCTCCTGCTGCTCTCTTTCTTTTCTCTTTTCTATCTCCCCCTCTGCTTTCTTTCGGTCTGTCTCCGATCCTGGCTTCCAGTCTTCTCAGGAGGGCTGGTTGCCCTGGATTTTGGCAGAGGGTTTAGACAAAATCACTTGATGGTGAGTTGTGTGTGATCTCTCCTCATTTCTTGGAATGTGTTTATGGGACGGGAGCAGAGAACGATATGGGCCACAGGATCGATATGCTTCTAGTCGATAGGGGAAGCCCATCTGCTCTGGAGTCCTTCACTTTCTCTCCCATATTACACTTCCTGGGTCTCTCTAATAAATGAAGGACCAGGGTTTAATGGCTTTATCTTAACGTCACATCTCCTTTCCTATGGCACGTTAATACCATAATGTCTTTAGGAGAAAAACCTCTACAATGGTTTAAGACTAAATTTAGCCTTTCAACATGAGCTAGTGGTTTGGACAAATAGTTTTGAGCCTCTGGGTTATTTATCACTTCAATTTGGCTACTTGCTATTGGTTATTCATGGTGCACGACTGGTCACCTGAGTCACATTGTATTCTTTTAGATCCCTGACAGCACAAGTGAGTCTTTCCAAACAAATGAAGAATAGTAAATTGCAATGAACGCTCAAATCCAGCAACTCATATGAGAATGTGGGCACGTACTTCGAGAAAAAAAATACTCATTTGCCAACACCCATGGAAGCAAAATCCCTTTCTCAGAAGTATTCCCACACCATGAATAATGAATACCAGGAATAACATCAGTGAAGTGTGCCTCTTGAGGCAAGGTTTACAATAGCTGTTGATCAGTATTTGACCAGCTCTACTTTTTACTCACTGTTCAATTCTGTGAATAGTATTGTCATGGGTCCAACGCTTCTCTGAGTTTGGTTTGTAGAGTCAAACCTCCTACAAATTCTTGCCAACTTTCCAGTCTCTTAGTCATTGGTTTTATTATTAATATATGCAGATTTTGGAAACAAGAATCTTCATCTAGGTAATTCAAACACTTAATAATAATTCTAAACCAGAACCTAAGGCCAACATTACAATATTTCCCATGAAATTAGTTCCAAAAGTAATTATGACCTTCAAATAGCTTCATTTTGATATTATAAAGTTGTATAGAATGTATATTGTATTCAAATATTAAACATTATATGTAAAATAGTAGTTATATTACTATATTATATGTAGTATATAGTATAGTTTTGCTATCATGTAGAATTCTAAAATATCATATAACCCAATAGTCAACATGAAGCGTTTTTAACTTATTAAAACAAAATGTTTTGACATTATCAAAATGATACATTTTGACACAAAACCAAAATGAGATAGTCAAAACAATGCATTTTGACTTTTTTGCCTTCAAAACTGAGAGGTTCCCACTAAAATATTCTGATGAAAGTGCAATTTTTGGTGGAAAATGGTTCTGTCACTTTTTTCCACCACCTCAAATCAGCAGCAATATTTGTTAAGCATCCACATAGTACTTGATACTCCACTAAATAAGAGACTTGTTCCTAGTGGAGAGGAGCAGGGATGGAAACGCCAACACAAAGCTCAAGGACCATTGTAGCTAGTGCAACTGAGACCATCCCTTAGACTCCCCTAAGTTATACTGAGCAATCGTTTAGCCATGGTCAGAAAGCTAGCCAGACAGGTTCCCCAACCCGCTTGGTCCTGCACTGGATGCTGCATGGACAGACCCAAAAATCTGGCCACGTATGCACCTTGGGTTTCAAAAACACTCCACCTCCATCCTTGCCATGCACAGACACTGGGAGAAAGTTTGTGTCAAAACTTTACAGCTTCAGTTAATTTTCTTATCAAAACAATGACTCAGATCCCCTCTTGAAGCCCAGGGGTGTGACTCCTGCCAGTCTACAAGAGGGTATTTCATCTTTATCTACGCATGTTTCATCTAATCCCCAAACTGCCTCTCTGCCCCATTTCCAGAAGATCATTGCTGACACTGGATGTGCACAGTAGAGACAGACCAAAGTGCTACAATACTTGCACAGGAAGAATAATTAAGAACGATTAGTCATATCTGATGTTTATAGCTCAGGGGGAAAAAAACCTCAAGCAGGACTTCCCGGAGCTGTACAATATCCCGAAAATGACAGAACAGATTGTAATGAATGAATAAACTATTTAAGACACTAATTAAGATTCAAGAGGCCATTGTTCCAGCTGAGGGTACCAGCAAAGATGACAAAATGTTTCAGAGCTATTGTATCTGTGGTTTACAATGTTATTTCTGAAGGCAGAAAATGGAAGAGAGAAACAAACTGCAAGAGAACTGCTCTGTACATATGGGACATGCAGTGATCATTACAGAAATATGTTCATGACAATCCACTCAGTGAAGGACATTTTCTAAGAGCATCTGATGTCGACTGCATTTGTTACAGGAAAAAAGAAAACACAGTGAATTCTATCAACAGGGATCAAAGAGCAATAAACTGTGGAGTCAAGCTTTAAACATTCCAGATTCAGTGCATATAATGGATGGTGTCTGGAGAAAGAATAAGAATGTTTGTACTGCTCAGTCTAGTACATCGTTCCACAGCCAGGGTATCTCAGACCTTGTTGAGCAAAGGAACAGGGCATTTGCCACTAAGCAGCCAAGAAACATGCTGAAGTCAAAAGAACTCAGAAGTTGCTCCCATTTATGAAACACGCCAGTACTGCCAACTGCCAGAATGCGGATAGACTGGTACTGTAGACACACCTAGGAAATGTCACTGGTTTGAGGGATACTGCAGGTTCCAGCAACATTCCAACAGGGCGCAGGGAGCTCTCAAAATGCTAGAAAATGTGGTGTTGGAAGAAGCTCTGATGTGTGACCAGCCTACAGAGCAAAGAAAGACGCCGTTACATTTGTTCAAAGACTCCCGAAGGAGATTTGCCCAATCTGCCTAGATGGGTTTCCGTTTTTTACTTATATGAGGGTGTGACAGGGGAATCTGAGGCCACCTGCTGAAGGACTTGTCCTCCTGCCACACCCCACCCCTAAAAAAGGCAGTAGAGAAGTCCTCCAAACATACTAGAGTGGCTACAGGGGAAGCAGCCAATCAGGGGCCAGGAAGGCCATATAAAAGGAGCTGCAGAGCAGCACTTAGTAGTTCTGTGCAGCTCCAGGAGTGAAGACTGGCTGACTGGCTGCTGAAATAGTGGCAGTGCAGTGGAAAGCTCAGTGTAAAGAGCTGATGGCAAAGAAGTCGGAGCCCTGAGGGAAGGGCAAAGACCACACGGCCATGGATAAGTGGCCCAGGGAATTGAAGCAGCAGTGGAATGGACATAGCAGACAGCTGCTGTCTACAGGGTCTCTCGGCTGGGGCTACACTAGAGGGCAGAACCAGATTTCTCCCCCCTACATACACACACTGGGAGAAGTGGCCTATATCCTGAGGCATCCCAGATGGGGGGAATTGGACTATAGTGACCCAGCTGAAGGGCAGGGAGAGGGTGAAGATGCTGCCTCCAAGAAGGAAGCCCTGGGGCACCCCTCTATTCCAGAGCAGGAACTAACCGAGAGGCACCCAGAGACGTCCTGTTGGACTTGTACCCTAGAAGTGGGTTGTTTTATTTTGGGTGAAGACAGAAGTCACCAAAGAACCTCCATAAACAGAGAGTGCAGGAACACACCCATGGCCACGGGGCGCTCACGAGAGATGCGCGCAACCCTGTTACGGAGAGTCAATAGTGGCTCAAGAATACATTGTGTTTGGAATTCGGACGACTGGTGTTTAGTGAGAATTGGGACCTTCTCCCTGCCCTTCCTCCCAGAATGTAGCTTGGCTGTGTACAGGAATCTTGACTAATAGTTGCTGTGCTGGGAATGAAGCCTTCTAGGGAGTACCCCGATCAAGTACCACGGGGAGTGCTAGAGTCCTAGGAGAGAGAGCGCTAGGGCTTACTGGCAAATTGTGACTGGCTTTGTTAAGGTAGGGGTTGTCAGGTAGTGTGTGGGAAGATTGTTGACCTGGCCCTAGGTCCAACAAGCCTGTAAGAAGAGAAGTGATCTAGCAGGTTTGAACTCTCACTTGAACGTAGGATTTCACTCCTGGCTAAGGCAGAGAATTCCTAGGTGAGCATAGGCAAGTCATTTTGTGTGCTCTGGTCCCGCGCCGGTGAGCTGCTGATTGCACGATGATGGTGCCATAAGGGTTAAATCCACCCAGTCCCAGGAGGGGGTTGGAATGCACGGCAGTGAGGTGCAGGTAAGAGTCTGTAGCCGGGTGTCTGCATCCACTTCTCTCAGCCACTGTCAGTTGCAGCTATCCCCGAGACTCCAGAGTTTCCGTCGCTGTCTGTGTTCTGCTAAGGCCCATGCATGGCGGGAATTTTGCTCCAAAATGTGGATGGAGACGAATGATTGTAACTTGTCTGAAGACAATGGTTCTCCTCCTCCCCGCAGGGCGGGAAATGCCTGGCAGGTGTGACCTCAGAGGCTAGCCCCGCTGCGGCGGAGGAGTATGGCCCGAGACCTGTTCTTCCCATGCCATGGAGAATGTGGAGCCCTGAGGCTCCCTTATGAGGAAAAACAGGTCTCATGGAATCAAGAGAGGCAGCCGATCCCGGTGCTGAGCTGTGCGTGCGCCCCCCTGCCTGTGGTCTGCTCCCATCTGAACAGCCCTGAGGTCACCATGGAAGAGAAGAGGGGTGTCGTGGTCGCTGCATAGGCTGACCCCTCTTAGTGCCTCTGCATGCCCCCCCAGCACACCCCTTACAAGAGCTAGGCCCACACTCCCACTTCTCTCTGGGGTGGGCTGGAAGCCAGCTGGGATGCTGGCAGGCCCAATGGACCCAGCACGTGCCAGAATTTCCCTCCGGGAGCCTGTGGACAGTGCCTGCGTGGCTGCTCCATCACAGGTGGATTCACTCTGCCCGGTGCCTGGAGAAGCAGATTTCCAAGAACAGAGAGCTGCACATGGGCCACCTGCCCCAGGCTTGGCATCCTCCTCCTGCCCCTGGGAGACCTGACGTAGCCCTGCGCCTCCACTTCTCCCGCTCCCCCAGTTACAGACCCCTGGCCCCTCAGCCTGCAGGAGCTCACCACGGGCCCCCTCCCATCTCTGCAGGGCTGCTCCTTAGCTATCCCAGTGTCCTTTGCTCTCCAGATGCTCAGCCCTAGGAAACAGCCTGTCCCCAGGGCTGGAGCAGTGTCCTCTCTCTGAACGGCTACCAATGTGGCTATTGTGTGCAAGGGGGATTTGCTGACTCTCAGCCATTGTAAATCTGCTCCTGCCCAACGTCTTTCCCTCCTCCCCCCGCCATCTGACCTAGCTATGGTGCCATCCAGCAGTGGGAGTCATGCCTGTTTTCCACCTCTGGGTTTGGAATGCCGCTCCAATGTGCATTGTGCACACGACCTCTTGGTCTTCCGGGCTTGTGTTTCCACAACTGTATAGCTGTCTCTTATTGAACCCTGAATGCTGACTTAACCGGGGCTATGTTTCCAAAGTAGCCCTGTTTGGACCCGAGTCTGGGGCACACAAGCACAGCGGGGCAGGGATGAACGTCAAGGAACACGCAACACTGAACACAGGTTTTGAGAATGGGAAGAACGGGGGGAAGGGCTATCGCGGCTGATAATCAGTTCTGTGGGTTAAAGGGCAAACGGTATTCATTGACCCTGCATTTCCTGGAGCGTTACGGCTCCTAGGTCCTATTGACGTGATCAAAATGGTAATCGTTGCCTGGTGCTAATCTCATGAATGTAAACAAGTAACATGCAAGCTGCCAGCAAGATGACAGACTGAGGGCCAGAGCCCGACACCTTTCCGCGTGTTGGATGGGGACTTTTCCACAAGTCCTTCCGCTGCCATAGAGTCAGGGGATCAGAATCTCATCGGAGATGTTTACATTAGCAAGTAGATTGGGTGAAGTGTAGTGATGGGAGTCGGGTGCTGACGATATTTTGCACACTTGCGTTTGCACTATTGGTAATTTTAACCCAACTTCAAAAGGAACATGTATTTGATCCTAAACAGCTGTGATAATGGATTGCTTTGGAAAAAACCCAGCTCGTTGCTTTTAGCTGTATGTACCAGTGTATCATAGGTCTCCCTGAGTGACCTATAATTGATGAGTTCCTTAAGCTGTCAGAATTTACAGCGGCTAAAGGACTGCCTGGGGTAGAAGCCTCGCTATGAAAGTATCAAACTTAACTTCCATTAAACTGAGTAAATTATATATGTACTCCACCGATGCAGCAATAGCTGGGAGGCAGGAAAGGCAGCCATTACTCATAACTTCTGTGCCGTTAGTAACTTGGGCTTGAATTTTAGGCTTTGGTTTCCTTCCATAGTCTCCTATTTCATAGACTAGCATGCTGATTTATAGGCGTGTGCCAAAACAATAGCATCTGCCACTGTGAAAACTTATGGGCCAAATTCTGCCTGGCCTTTAAGTCCTTGGTGAGCCCAATGAACTTGTTTGCTGAGAGTGAACCTGGATGGCACATGGGCTCCGGTGAGCACTCGCTAATGAACACGGCCCATCACTATTTTATTAATTGAAGAACACCGCTGGACGGGCACCTCCTTTTTCCACCTCTCCACGTGTATAGCTCGTGATATGGAAAAAAAGCATGTTTGTAGAGCTATGGTGCACAACATTGCAATCCTGCGCAGATCGTCGAACGCAGTCCAGAGACACGGAGACAGGGGTTGTAACTTCCATTGGAGCCAAGCTGAGCTTGCCTAGGTTTTGAATTGAGGCTCGTGTTAGAAACTCTGTCTTACCCTTAGAGCGCTGATGTTGCAGCTGTTGGGGTGGATTCCGACATACTGTTCACTGATATAAATAATGTATGGCCGGTGCTCTAGGCTTCTCCTCTTTGGCTGAGCCGAGCCCTTTGTTTAAGATGTCATTTTAGTTCCGCTCTTTGAACTCCAGGCAGTTTGCTAAGCAAACACTTCAGCTTACAAAGCAGCCAGTCGTATTTACCTCAACAATAGCGTTGACTTCTCCTGTGAACTGTTCGTGCACCAGAGCCGAGAGCTGAGAAGAGAATTGCTCGTTCGTGTGGCTTTCGGTGGATTGCATGAATGTTAAACAGACGTTGGTCCGGCTGGGGAACTGATGGGCATGGCTGGAACTGACCACAGCTAGTGAGTCCGTGATGTGTCTCCAGAAACAAAGATCCCATGTTCTCCTCTTATCCAGGTGTACTTTGAAAAAGCCCTTACCCTGCAAATGCTGCAGCAGGATGTCGGAACTACTCCGTGTGAGAACAATTCCACTCATGCTCCAGAGCCTGCAAAATCCGGGCCAAAGAGAGAAGCTCATAGACACTGCACATGGAGCACACCCTGGGCGTGCTAAAAGCCATTATCTTGGGGAGAGCTTAGGGCAGCTCAGCTGTCATAGCTCCATCAATTTCAAAGGGCCCTTGCAATCTACACACGCTGAGGAGCTTCTGCATAGAATTCACCATAAGACTGGTCAGACCAAAGGTCTAGCTGGCCCACTTTCCTGTCTCTGACAGTGGCCAATGCCAGGTGCCCCAGAGAGAGGGAACAGAACAGGGAATCAACAAGTGATCCCTCCTTCATCACCCATTCCCAGCATCTGACAAACAGAGGCCAGGGACACCATCCCTGCCCAGCCTGGATCACAGCCATCGTTGGCTAACCTCCATGAATTTATCTAGCTCTTTTTTTGAACCCTGTTAAAGTCCCGATCTTCACAACATCCTTTGGCAAGGAGTTCCACAGGTTGACTGTGCATTACATGAAGAAAAACTTCCTTTTTTGTTTGTTTAAAACCCCCTACCTATTAATTTAATTTGGTGATCCTTAGCTCTTGTGTTATGGGAACAAGGAAATATTTTTTCCTTATTTAATTTCTCCATGCCAGTCATGATTTTATAGTCCTCTATCCTATCCCTCCTTATCCTCTTTTCTAAGCTGAAATATCGTCTTTTTACTCTTTCTTCATAGGCCAGCCATTGCAAATCCCTCATCATTTGTGTTGCCCTTTTGTGAACTTTTGCCAATGCCAGTGTGGTGTGAATTCATTCCTGGGTACAGCTGAAAGCAGACTTTTCATCCAGTAACTAATTCTGGAGCCCATGAGCCTTTGACCTGGGTGAAATCAGGTCCATCTGGCTAGTGGCTGTGGCACCGAATAGCCGTAATTCTGACCAGGTGGGAATCCCTTCCCCCATCCTGAAAAGCTGATGCAGTTCGTGTGTGTCTTAGCCCCTTTTGAACAAAGCGGGCAGGCCTGTGCAGGGCTTTCAGCCAGGAAGAAAGTGCAGAAGAAGCCACTGCGGTGACACAGAGAGGTGTGCTCGGCCATGCTGAACGCCTGCTAAGTGGGATGTGGGGCCAGGTGTGGGGCGGGCCTGGGGAGCCCTTTGTGTCAGGAGTAGGGGAGTCCGTTGGGAATGGATGTTCTCTGCCTGGGGGAGTCTCGCAGCCATGGGCAGTATTCTCTCAACGTGTTTTTCTGCACATTCTGATTGGCCTCCATTCCCCACTTTTCAAGGCCAGGACGACAGAGGATGTGCATTTGATAAATTGCCCTGTTCTCTTCTGAAGCATCCCCTGCTGGCCACTATCGACCGGCAGGACCCTGGGCAGGATCGGATTGTTGGTCTGACCCAGTGTGGCCCTTCTTATTTTCCTTTACCTTGCAAGGAGGAAACGGTGACATGCCCTACACGCACCCGCCGCGCCACCTGTCACCTGGCAAAAATGCCACCTAGATGCTTTCAAAAGCATTCCGATGGGCTTGCAGCCATTTCCCAAAGGCCTTGCAAGGCCAGTTGGTGCCTCCAGGGTCCGTTCTGTTCTCCATGACCGATTAGCATGATGGAGAGGCGCACTGTCCCGGACTGGAGAAAGCAATGTGGTTAGAGTCAATTGGAACAAAGACAAAAGGCCCCTTTGAATCTGGTGTGTTGTTGATACGTGAAGATGGTTACATTTTTGCTGCTCTCTATTCAGTCAGTTGGGGCTGGCAATTTGAATATGCTCCTCGTAGCTCTGGAAGACACAGTGGGGTGTATTGGTGCTTTCATTTTAGCCAACTCTTTTGCAATGCTAGCCTGGTACCTCAGTGAAAATCAGAGGGATGGAAAAGTCTGACATATGGCAGGAATGGCAAACAAAAAATGGATTTGTGTTTATATTGCCACTTCCCTTCTGTGCACTTGTTTCAAATGAAGCCCTACAGCAGAACAGCAGCAGAGAAGCTTTTGGTTTTGGGGCGGGGCGGGAGGGAGATTCGGAGGCATACCATAGCATCCAAATGTGCTCTCGCTTTTTCTCTGACAGCTCCAGAGTGCCATTGAGTTTTGAATAAAACATTAAACACGCCTCAGATAAGCACATTCTTACCACCCTACAAATGTTTATCCTCCAGCCTGCCCTGTGCGGGGCCGTGTCAGTGCCACACACGGACGTATCAGGGTGACAATTAGTGAGGCCCTATAGAGAGGTGATGCTGACAGTTACTTTGATGGAGAACTGTTGTCACTAGCACCTGGGAAGGCTGGCTTCCTTCAGATTCTCAAGATCAATGTAAGAACTGCACCTCCGTGTTAAACTCGAATGTAAAGAGAACGTTCCTGTTCTCCAGTATGCAGCTATGTCAGGGCATGTCATATGTGGGGCCTATTGTGTTCATGGCACAAAGGGCTTTCGAATGAAGCCTGGCTTGGAAGTGCCCAATAAATAGCCTTCCTCCAGGCTCAGTCCTTCAGCGGATACTGTCTCACATGTGCATTAGTCACCTGCCAGCTACCCTCTCGGGCACGTTTATCTGTGCGGCTATTGTGCTGCTCAGAAACTGGCAAGGTCCGGAAGGCAGATATGAAACTCATGGCAGACGATGGTCGTCGGGGGTCCCTGCAGCGAAGCTTTTCTAAAACCTTTTCTAGTGTATTCCCTCTCGGCAATGTGAGGGCAGCCAGATGTTGAACATTTCCCTTCATGACCAATGCTTGCAGCATGGACCCACAGAAAAGGACCTGGGCATAGCAGTGGATGAGAAGCTGCATATGTGTCAATAATGTGCCCTTGTAGCCAAGAAGACTAATGGCATATTAGGGAGCATTAGGAGGAGCATTGCCAGCAGATCCAGAGATGTGATTATTCCCCTTTATTCAGCTCTGGTGAGGCCACATCTGGAGTATTGTGTCCAGTTCTGGGCCCCCTACTATAGAAAGGATGTGGGTGCACTGGGAAGGGTCCAGTGGAAGGAAATGACGATGATTAGGGGCTGAAGAACGTGACCTATGAGGAGACGCTGAGGGATTTGGGCTTACTTAGTCTGCAAAAGAGAAGAGTGAGGGGGGATTTGAGAGCAGCCTTCAACTACTTGAAGGGGGGTTCCAATGAGGATGAAGAGAGGCTGTTCTCAGTGAGTATTGAGGTTCCCTCTAAGCTGCACATCAGCATGGCCCCACAGCTATTTAATGAGCCCCGCCCAGCCAGGGGCTCAAGGCTTCATGCACGAGACTGTCTGGCAAGAAGAGGGTCACTTCTTTGTTAGTGACAGCAGCAGCCCCTGCTGAGGACAGAGAAGCGAGTCTCTCCCAGCTGCTAGGGAGGAGACATAACATGGTGGGATTATAGTTGGTCAAGAATTGTGTTACAATAGCTTCAGAGGGGTAGCTGAGTTAGTCTGTAACTGGAAAAACCTTAAAGAGTAACTAAACATGTTGATGGGATCATGAGCTTTTGTGGGTACAATCCACTTCTTCAGATGGATGGAGTAGTAAAAGTCCAGTTCCAAAATAAATAAGGGATGCAAGGGGGAGGGGAGAAGGACGGGGAAAAATAGTGATTTAGAGTGTGCATTTTATATGAAGCTGATAGAGAAGGTGCAAATAGTTCTGAAGTGCCCATTGGTTGGTTGGTTAAGTCATTAGGATGTGGAAGGCAACATGCTAGCCAGGTGATGTCTTTATTCATACCTTTGTGATGGGTCCTAAACTTGTAAATGAAGTCAAGTTCCAGCCCTTCCCTGTGTAGTTGGCTTCTGGAATTGTCCTGAAACAACACGGTGATTTTGAGATCTATTAATGAGTTGCCCAGGCAGATTAAAGTATCTCCAGCACTTTCTGTGTGTTGCCTTTTCGGAGATCTGGTTTGTATCCATTAATTCTTTCCCGTGGAGACCGTCCAGTTTGGCCAATATACATGGCAGAGGGGCGTTGCTGGCATTCAATGGCATAAATCACATTCGTGGATGTGCAGTTAAATGCCCCCCTGTTGTAGTGGCTGATGTGGTTGGGTCCAGAGATGAAATTGCTGGTGTAGATGTGTGGGCAGAGTTGGCACCGGGGCCGATTGCAGGAGTGGGGACCTGGATTATGATGGAGGTGTGGTGGGTGGTTACTGGACAGAATTTGTTTGAGGGTAGGGGGGTGTCTGTAGGCCAGGATTGGCCTGCCCCCAAGGCCTGTAAGAGTGCGGGGTCATTTTCCAGGCTAGGTTGTAGATGTTGATAATGCGTTGGAGGGGTTTGAGTTGTGGGCGGTAGGTGATGACAAGTGGAATTCTCTTGTTTTCTCTTCTTGGCCTGTCTTGGAGTAGTTCATGTCTGGGGACTCGTCTGGCTCTGTTGATCTGTGTTTTTACTTCTCTGGATCGGTATTTCAGTTTTAAGAATGTTCTGTATGGATCCTGTAGGTGTTTGTCTCTGTCTGTGGGATTGGAGCAAATCCGGCTGTATCTTAGGGCCTGGCTGTATACAATAGATTGAGAAATGTGTCTGGGATGGAAGCTAGAGGCATGAAGTTAAGTGTAGAGGTCAGTAGGTTTCCGGGATAAGGTGGTGGAAATGTGTCCGTCATGTAATTGTACCGTAGTGTCAAGGAAATGGATCCCTCGTGTGGAGTGATCCAGGCTGAGGTGGATATGGGATGATTGAGTTGGGTTGGTCCTGCTTTGGGCAGGGGACTGGAATCGATGACTCCTGAGGTCTCTTCCAGCCCAGCCCAAGGGTTCTATGATTCTGTGATTTCGATATTGTAGGCTTGGTTAGTAGAATGTCAGTAAAACGACTGGCTGAGCAGAGCTAAAATTTTACGGTATAACCTGAGGCCAGATAGAAAGTACATAAGGAAGGAAACTGAAATCAAGTTTGCTGGAAGCTAAAACCAATGAACACGACATTGTGTGGTCTTGCCCGCAGAGAGCACAGGATGGGACAAGCTGCTTCCAGCCGTGGAGGGAGGGAGACTGGAGGAGAGGGGAGGAGATGAGCCCCACAAAGACCAGGGCCAGGTCGTCCGTTCCCCACCTCCTCCTCTCCTGTGGCTGGAAGCAGCTCCCATCCCTTTCCCCCTGCACAGTGATGGACGGCAGAGGCTGGCTGCATTCCGGTGTGAACCTCAGAAATACACCGCCCCAGGTATTGGAGGAGAAGCAGATACAGGACTCTTGAGGGAAGTGTGTGCTGTGTTTGGGGCTTTCTTGCTGTGTGCTGAGCTCATGTCTGTGAGTGAAGGTTGGTGTGTGTTCTTTTTTTGTTTGTTTGTCTTTTTTCCCCT
>CM057848.1:1583096-1594203 GCA_030068395.1 Apalone spinifera | reverse complement strand
GTGTGCTGCTGGACCTATCTTTATACCCATAGGGGCTTGTATCCTCTTTCTTATTTATGATGCCAAATTGTACTGGTCTGTTTGGTGGCGCCAGTTCTTACAAGGGAGTTTCAAGTTAATTTACACTTGCAAGAGAGAGAACTAAATTGTGAGTACTGGACATTCTTTGCTGGGCGGAAGATTCCTCCCCCCGCGGACGGCTGTGTGTTCGTATCAATATTCAGTCAAGGCCACTGTGAACTCGCATGTCTGAGCCTTCTGTTCAAGGCCTTTCAAAGTCTATACTGGTTTTTATGCTCTGTGTGCCCTGCATGCTTCAAGCAAGTAAAAATGGATGTTACAGGGGGGTTCCTGTCTAGCTACATGCTCCAACACTTTGGTTAGTCTATAAGGTGCCACAGGACTCCTCACCCCCTTTGCAGATTCAGACTAACACGGCTACCCCTCCGATACTTGGAAAGGAACAGAGTCTTATGTCTCCCCTCTCGCCTTCATTGGGCTTGATGTTTATTATCCAGCATTTTTTTGGAATTCCTTTCCTCTCTTTTTACTCTGTCATACAGACAGGGGAAGCGCTTTGCTCTTTAGAATTACTTAAAAGTGGCTTTTTGCCCAGAATTTCCTCAAATATTGAGATTTGGCCAACGTGTTTTATCCTGCATTGTTTATACAACTCGTTGCTTCTTCCCATAGTCTCACTTACCAAACCCACACGCCACTCTGGTGCACACTGGGGTTGTTGGCACGCTAGCAGTGCTCCTGGGCCTCGCTGGCTGCATGCGTGTGCCTGGGTTAGCACTCACTAGCGTCCCAAAGCTCACTGAGCATTACCCCTCACAAGCAGCTAGGTGGCAAACACGCCTGGCCTGCTTTGGCCGATATTTTGGTTGGATGGCTCATGGCTTGGCTTGATAATTAGTGAGGAAGTCTGTGGTCCATTGCTTGACCCCATGTCGGTTCGTATGCAGTGTCCTCAAGAGACCACGTAACCGATGTCAGCCAAGATTCTTATGCGGAAGGAACACGTTTCTCTATAATACCAGTCTCCCAGCCCCCGGCCCATGGGCGATTTTCTATTCCCCTAGACCAGTGTCTGGGCCACACAACCACTTTGAGGAACCTGTTAACTGGCTGCTCTGGTTTAGTTACCGGTGCCACAGCCGCAGAGCTTTGCAGCTCCCGTTGACTCGTGTTCGCCATTTGCAGCCCAGGGGCTGCCACTTCCTGCAGCTCTCCGTGGCTGCAAACGGCGAATCGGAGAGAACAGGAGCCACGAGGCTCCGTGGCCACAGCTCCGGTAAGTAAACGAGCCGGCATGGCCTGTTAACAGGTTTCGCAAAGCGGTGGCATGGACCGCTCTGAGAAACACTGGCCTAGATACCCATTTACAAATACACGGCTTTTCACATCACTGAAACCCATCCCATCCATTTGTCCCAGGTCCCTGACTTCTTCTGTTCCTACCTTAGCCTTGGTGTGGCTACTAGCATGCCAGTTCCGGATCCAGGAAGCTATTTCTCCAGCCGAGACTAAGGCAGAGCAAGTGTACCGTGAGATTGACGAGTTTCCTTGCGCCATATGGTTACCGCAGCAAGGAGTTACAGGATGCTTAGCGTGAAGTGAGGAGGAGTGTGGTCCAGGCCCTGTGAGCTCTGCCACTGCTAGAATATTAGTGGTTAATGCGATTGGGGATTCATGCATTGTAATGTTGTTACTGTTATCAATACAGATTTATGAGCTAGCCAGCACATATTCGTCAAGAGCACAGTCCTTTGCCAGGTGCTTCATTGCCTAACCCAGTTAGTCCGGCAGGGACCAGTCTTGTCTGGAGTGATCAGGTTTACAAGGGTGGGGGCCGTCCAGTTGAACTGCCCTCTGCGGGTGCTCGTTAGCACTCCGTCTGCCGTTGGCAGTCCAGCCAGCGAGGAGCGAACAGAGCACTGTGGAGGCAAAGGCGGCACGTCCCCGCGCTGCCCGTTGGCCGTGGGGGGAGGGAGCGAAGTGCCCATGGGGGTGCGTGCAGGGCTGGGCATGCCAGCTTGCCAGTGCAAATCGAGTTGCGGGGCTGGGCACGGCTGGACTCAGCCTGCAAGGTGGCTGTGTTACTCTCCCGAACGCAGGGGTCCCTGGCCGACTGGTGGCCATCTGTAGCAGACCAGGGATCGGACCTTCTGAACCCGAACCCCGGGCCAGCCTATGCCAACGTACCCCATAAGACACTGATCTGCCACCTCCACCAGTGCGGTCCTGACCCCAGGCATGCACCAGTGTGTGAGTGACGCTGTCTCCCCCATCCCCTGCCGGGGGGGCTGCCTCGGGGCTAAACTAGTCCTGGGGCTGCTCTGAATAGCACTGGGGAAGAGCTTCTCCCCACCCCAGAATCCCCCAGTGCAGGTTGGGGGATTCCCCTCGCCCTCCTTTGTCGCTTTCCCTAGCTCCCAAGAGACGCCATTCTGCATCCGACATGCAGGCGTTAATTACCAATTTCAATACCTGCTATGGACATAATGCACATATAATGGTGTGAAAGTGCCCCCCCCAGTGTGTGTGTTCCACACATTTTCAGTGCGAGTCTCTATCAGCCTGGCGAAGAAGCAGAGCTGGGGTGTTTGCACAGCTGGAACAAGACCCGCCGCTTGCACCCAGCTCCAGCGAGAGACGCGCCTCTCTCCTCTTGATTTCATTTCTGCATCAGGCAAGATGTGCAAGGTGCCCGTGAGGGCAGAGCGGAACTCAGCCTGCACAATGCAGTGATTTTAATCTCGCCGTATAAATGGCCTGTCGAGTGAGTTACGTGATCAGCTATTCAAATATTGATGAGACGTTTCCTCTTCGCTCCTCTTCTCAGCTGGGCAAGTGCTGCGCTTAAGGAAATCACTTTGTCATGCTCTCTGGCCTTGCACGTTTCTCTCTCCCTCTCCGATCATTCCTCCAAGTTTCCCTGCATCCCTTGACTTGGCTCCCGATGTTACTAAATCGAAATAGCGTGTCCCCACTACGGGGCAGCCTCGAAATGAGTCCGAGGCAGGCTCCGTTAATGTGGATGCTCTTCCTCAGCTGAGAGCTGCAGGGAGCTGTCATTCAAAATTAGTTTGAATGACTCTGGGGAGTTGTTATTTCGAAATAATGCCACCGGCACATCCACATGGCTGCTATTTCGAAATAACTCTTTTGGAATGAGCGTTATTCCCCATGAAAAGCAGGAGGACAGATTTAGAAATAAGTGTCCTGTTATTTGGAAATAACAGGCTTGGGCGTGGGGCGGCTCCGTTTATACATGTGACCTGAAGGGGGGTTATTTCGAATTAAAGCCCCAGTGTAGACCAGGCTCGGTCACAAGGCGCATGACAGGGAGCAACGGCAGAGTCTCCGCCCACAGCGAGTGGCTAGGAGGGGGCGTTTCTGGGGCTTTTCTGGGCCACGTGCTATCCAGTCTGCTGCTAGGAGAGGAAGGGAGAAGAGTCCTTACGGCCCTGTGCAGTCTTGGGCAAACACGGCACCTGTCCATGGCTCAGGCTCATGTAGGATGGGGGATCAGGTCCTTCCTTTGCCCCGCCCCTTTCCTGTGTGGTTACACAGAGAGCTCTGTGGGGCAGCAGGGGCCGCATTGCTAGGTGTCGGCCCCACACCCAGCGCCATGGGGCCTGGTACCAGACCCCCCCCAGGAGTCGCTGTCCCACAAACACCAGGGAGCAGGAGGGATGGACACTGCTGCGTTAGCCATGGCCAAATGGCTGTGCCATAGAGACTGGCCAGCCTCCGATATTTTCTCGTCGAGGGTGGAGAATACTTTTTTCTTCCCCCACTCCCTAAAAGAGCTGGGTGTTAAGAACAAAACCCTTCCCCCCCCCCAGCGATGATTTGGTGCCCAGCCCTGAGGGCAGATTCCGGGGGCTGCAGGCTCCGGCGTCGAGGCCCCCGGGGATGGCAGAGTTGTGTGTGCGCCTCCTGCTCTAGCGCTGCCCGGCTGCGGAGCCTGGAGTTGTGCTTTTCGGTGGGGCGGCAGCCGTTGTGCTGTGCCCCTGTGAGATCGGCGCCTTGGCCGTGTGGCGTGGGCCAAACGCTGCCTTCTGTCATGCACAGCGCACAGGCCTCTTTGCAGAGCGTTCCTGGGCCCCTGGCCCGATGCGCAGACTGACAAGACAGTGCCTGGTCTCGGCTGGGGCCAGATATCACACAGGGACCAGACAAAGCAACACAGCTGGCTTGTGTCCACTTGGGGTAAGGCCATGCACCCATTCGCACACTCTGTTTCTCGCCTCCCTCGCCCCCTGGCCTGTAGCACCCAAACCCAGTAAGAGGGTGAACACCTCCATAGAACACAGCCCCGGTCCCCTCTGTGGATTGCCTGGTCTGTCGCTAACTCCCCCAGCCCTGTGCCTCGTGCATAGCCACCAGCAATACGAGAGCACTACAGCGGAGTGGCTTGGAGGAGTCTACAGCGTGTGAGCGTCTTGAGCCATGAATAGGGGGGAGGGTTCAATTCCCAGGACTCCCTGGAATTATTTCCCTCTCCTTACCTCTTGCTAGCGCCAATGAAAATAACAATCCATATTCTCGGTCAAACCAGAGTGACTCTAATTGTTTCAACCAGGCAACTGGATTCAAACATACGAACGGCCAGATGGGGTCAGACCAAAGGGCCATGCAGCCCAGGGTCCTGTCTCCCCACAGTGGCCACTGCCAGGTGCCCCAGAAGGAGTGAACGGAACAGGGAAGCGTAGTGGCAACAGCTTGCAGGTGGAGTTGGGGAAGTTTTTGAAGGGAGTTACATGATGGGGTTAGCAGGGATATCAGGGACTGGACCAGACTGTCATGCAACAGAAATGATTAGGGGTCTAGAACAGCTTCCATGTGAGGGGAGTTTGGATTGGGACATTTCAACTTTGAAAAGAGAGCACTATAGGGGACATATGACAGAGGTCTACACAATCATGACTGGTGTGGAGAAAGTGAATAAGGAAGAATTGTTTACTTGTTCCCATAATGCAAGAACTAGGGGTCACCCAATGAAATTCATGGGCGGCAGGTTTAAAACAAACCAAAGGAAGTTTTTCTTCACACAACACGTAGTCGACCTGTGGAACTCCCTGCCAGAGGAGATTGTGAAGGCCAAGACTGTAACAGGATTCACAAAAGAGCTAGATAAGTTCATGGAGCATAGATCTACCAATGGCTATGAGCCAGGATGGACCGAGACCCAAAACCAAACCCTGGAGGTCCATTCCACTCCTGTGTTCCTAACTTTTCAACACATTTCAAAATGACACTCACTCAACGATGCACACCACTCAACGTCCCACCCACTCATCCTAGACCGGGGTGCACAGAGCACGCCCGTGCAGCCCGGTTCTGGCTGGCACTCCTGCCCGCCACGTGGATGGCATGAGGCGGGGAAGGAGGCGTGAGCACAAGAGCAGACCGACTGGTGATGGTGGTTGTCAGCTCCCTCTGCAGGAAGGGTGCCCCAGCCAGGAGCTGCCCAGGGAGGGAGAGAGGGCTTGGCGCAGGCGAGGGACCCAATGGGTGAGTGGGTAGCAATGAGGAGAAAGCTGCAAAAGGGGAAGATAAGCAGGGCTACATGTCACTCAGGGTGCAGGAGGTGACTGATGGAGGGACTGATGGAGGGATCTCCCCTCAGTTTCAGCACATGGAGGCATGCCGGGGGTACCTCATTAGCTCACCCTCTCTGCTGTAGTGCTCCTTGTTACCATGCTGGTGCACCGTTCCCACCGCGATGCGCCAACGTGTGCTGAGGATCCATCCCCGGGCGAAGCCGGGGAGTCCGTCCATGGCGGATGTGTTTGTGCCGGACCCTCTAGAGCGTAGTAGGGCAGGACAGCGATGTAGTGAATTCAGGATTCACCGGTGCGGAGTCCTGATGGGTCTCCTGCTCCATCAGTGATGATCAACATTTGGCTGTCTGCGTTTTTGTATGCTCCTGCCGCACACCACTCAGCTCTGCGCAGAGAAGTAGCCAAATAGACCTTGCAAGATCCCCAAAGGCCATCGCCACTATGCATATGAACCACTGACCATGTAGTATGGATTCACGTTGTCCCCTCGACCGGCCAAAGAGAGACGCCGAGGTGACCCCACATTTAAACAGTCTGATAACCACCGTACATCTCATCTTGCATGTTAACAACACGTTTGGCATCCCCCCTTGTACGTTCCTCCTGACATTTCAGACAAGCATACCTTGTATTGTGCTTTTACTTATGTTGTTTCTGACAAAATCTCACTACTCATCACTTTTTGTCAAACTATTTAATTGGGTGCTAAGCAGGGGTGTCCTGGTGGAAGATGTGTACGTGATCCGTGTGTTTTAGCAGTGCCAGTGCCGAGTTTCATGTCCTGGACACTGACTTGCAGGCAAACATCGGCTTGGGACAGGGCCTGCCTGTTACTCAGAGTTTAACTCTTGCTAACCTTGGTTCAGGACTCAGGCCTTATGCAAGGCCCGTATTTCAGGCTCTTTCTTTCTCTGACATTGAGCAGAAATGGCGAGAATCGGTCCTTCCCGAGAAGTGATTGCAGCCTGAGGCCCTGCTCCCAGGACAGCATGCCCAGGTTTAAGTTTCTGGGGTGAAACTCCCCAGGAGGTACGGACGTGTCTGCAGCCATGGTACAGTGTAGCTGTCTACACTGGCTGCTTGAATTTGCGAAAGAGCACTGACTTTGTAATGTACAAACTCAGTGCTTCCTGTGCAAATACAATGACGCTCCCATTCGGGCAAAAGCCCTTTGTGCAAATGCTTTTGCGCAAGAGGGCCAGTGTAGACAGCTAAAAAGTGTTTTGCGCAAAAAAGCCCCGATGGCTAAAACGGCGATCGGGCCTTTCTTGCGCAAAAACACGTCTAGACTGGCACGGACGCTTTTCCACAAAAAGTGCTTTTGCGCAAAAGCATCCGTGCCAATCTAGACGCTTTTTTCCGCAAATGCTTTTAACGGAAAAACTTTTCCGTTAAAAGCATTTGCGGAAACTCATGCCAGTCTAGACGTAGCCCACGTGTCTGTGGTAGAAGGGCTCAGGGAGGCCTTTAGGCATGGTAGATATGTTGGTGGCTCATTTAGAGGGGTTTTCCTAATTATATTTTAATAAAAATAATGAAGACAAAGAGAGCCAAGAATTTCTCCCGGTGTGAGGCTCTGTACAAGTTAATCTGAAATGAACACAAGTTCAGATGAATGGTACAACAGGAGACGGTGCTTGGAAGAAAAAAAAAAAGCCCTTTTAATTTTGCGTAGTGTTTTCCAGTGTGTGTTTTTCCCCCACTTGACTGCTCGAGAGCTCGCCTGCATCCTTACAAGCCATTAGAGAATTCCTAATGGAAGCCAGGACTGATATCAGACTTTTTCATATGGCTTCTGACTAGTTTCTGCACAGTCGTTTGTTCCCTTGGAAACACATTCATTACATCTGCTCTCCACATTCTCTAGCATCATAATGTCCCTTCCGTCCAAGCCCTTAACAAGGCCGACTGACTTTGGCCGTGGTAGCTGTTCAGAAGTGGAGTGAAAAAAGGCCTGAGGGATTTGGTTAACAGACCTAATATGTGTTTGTCACTGCAGACGAGACAGAAGCTGTGGGCTTGAGTGTAAACAGGCACACAAAGTATTTTTTGTCCTTTCCTCTGGAAAAACATAAAACAGTGACTGCTTGGGATTTCCCTTCTCCCACCTTGCCACAGGAAATGGTCGAGTGGCTTAAAATGCAGCAAGGGAGGTTTAGGTTGAACATTAGGAAAAACTTCCTGCCTGTCAGGGTAGGTAAGGCCTGAAACAAGTTGTGTAGGGAGGTCGTGGAGTCTACATCATTGGAGGTTTTCAAGAAAAGCTTACTAACGGCTGTCAGGTGTTATTACTTAGTCCTGCCGGGGACCGGACTAATGACCTCCCGAGGTCCCTTCCAGTCCTACACTTCCATAATTCTTCCAGCTCGTGCCTCCTACCTCAAGCCCTGCTGCTGAGAACGAGTCAAACAGCCGGTGTTTCTGCTGCTCTGCAGTCACCTTTTGCCAACCACTTTAAGGGGAGGAGGCAGAGCGCTACATAAAGGTCAGATTCACCCTGTCATCTCTCTACATGGAGCTGTGTAGACTCGCGTCCCTGTTGCAGCTCTGAGGGAAATGGCTAGGAAGTTCTGTGTGGAACTCATCTCAGCTAGCTCTGCCTGTTGTAACTAGTCACCCTTTCCGACTCTTGTATTCTTCTCCTTTTCTCCCTTTCCCTCCTGATTTACACTTGCCTGGTTTGGGTGGGCATATATTACTGGAGGCCTCCTCACCAGACCTCATCTTTAATCAGATTAACGTTCAATTCCTGGAGACTCCAAGAACAATTCTGGTTGTTACTGGGTCAGGACACAATGTTTTCCTCTCACTTTAATCAACTCACCCCTCTTTGGTCTCCTGTGTTTTTATTAAAAGAACCCATGGAAATAACAGAAGAGGGGGGATATTTACTGATGCCGCCTCAGGCAACCATATAAATAGACTTGATTGTGTGTGCCCAATAAGGACCATGAGTGTTAAAAAAGAATGAAAAATCCATGATTTCAGCAGGAGCATGGAACATGTTCAAAAAGTGTAGGAAGTGGCTCTCCCATATGGAAACATCCAATAGAAGTAACAGAAAACGGTACTGCAGCTGTTGAACGCAATCTAGCGCTGATTTAACCAACTGAACAATGGACTCTTCTGCTTTATTCAGCTCTGTAGGCTTGGAGATGTCTGGCGAGGTGGGGGAGGTTGCACAAAGGAGTCATCTTCCAGAAGCCGGAGCTGGTCCGGCCCCTTTCTTGCTCTCAGTAGGAGGGAACGAAGGAGCACAAAGAACCCTGGACCTGACAAGTAGCCAAGGACAGAGAAGTCTTTGGAGCTGCCCTTGCAAAGAACAAGGTTCAGAAAAATCCCAAGGCTGGCAAACAGTGCTGGGGGCCTCCAGCGTTCGGTGGAGTCCTGCCAACTTCTACCAGCTCTGAGTTGGCTGCCTGAGTTCCCCTTAACTGCTCTTGGACATATCTGGTCAGTTCTTCTTACGGGGCCAAGCATTCTGAACAGCCTCCCTGCCTTACATGCACTGCCTCAGACCAAAGGTGCCACATGAAAGCGGTAGGAAGACGTCAGGAGCCGTGAGGCTTGGCGTTAAGTCTATTCGATGCTGATTTTGAACAAAATATGGTGTCCTTTTGCTTTGCCGCCTTGGTGTTGGGTCAGCAGCGGGTCACCTTTTCAAATTTGTCTCTGCAGCAATAAGGGCCAACACCCTTTCCCTTTATTAGGTTTTAATGAAAGCTGAGGTCCCTGCCCAAGTCAGGAGCTGGAGCATTCAGAAGAATACCAAAGGTGAAATTCGGGCCTCCTTGAAGACCACGGCCTTGGACGTTAATGAGGCCAGGATTTCACTCCAAATATTTCAAGAATTGGAAACACTATGAAAGATAAGTCAAAAAGTTTGCCCTCCCGTAAGAATTGTTCAGCTTAAACTGGTCTCTTCCCTACTGGTGACCCATGTTGACAGGCTTAGTCTGGGTGGGAATTCTTTCTCCGAACCCCTGAATCTGTAAACAAACGGCTTTATTTCAACCACTACATTTGCTCTTTGGTAGTTTACAGGCCTGGTTTCATTCCCCCGCGGGCCTCAGTCTGGCACTCAGGTATGCACTATGCATCCACTTTTATATGGAGAGCTAGCAAAATACGTCAGTAGCAGCAACTGGTTTATCTGGGGTTTATAGGGTGCCTCTGAGCAAAGCTCTCACTGTCTGCCCATGGAAAGCTGAATGATAGCACGGGACAATCTCTCAGCAGATAATGGTTGCCGTACTTTTTACAGAAGAACATGTAATCTTCAGATGTACAAGAAGACAAGGATATTAATGTGATCTACTCTCTTAGAGTATGTCTAGACTTGCAGCCGATTTCAGAATGAGGTTTAACAGGTAGTTCGAAATCGGGCTTTATTTTGGACGCCCATATCACTGCTGCGTGTAGACGCGGGCAGTTATTTCAGGCTTGTAAATGTCAAAAATGGTGCCCGACCGGGACGATGCAAATCAAGCGTGGAATATTTAAATCCCGGGCTTGATTTGCGATTCTGAATGCCGACATTTGCAGCCCTATTCCGAAATAGGCTGCAAGTGGAGACATACCCTTAGACAGCGAGGAGGAGAAAAATTGATTTTAAAAATTGTGTGTCACGAGAAGTGTGTGTGATATAAATGAATTCCCATCCTCAAACACCCGTCTTTCTAGACCTGAAAGACTCTCAGAGCACTCACACTGGGTTGACCAGGTCTGCGTTCCATATTCCTCTGGGGAGATCCAAGCAATATTGTTTTCTGCCATTGGAATGATGTCACGTTGTGTGGGTTGCTCAGTTCGAGTTAAGCTGAAATGTGCCTAGGAAGGACGATAACATGGGAAGGTCATCAGAGTTCTTCTGTCTCTTCCTCGGTTTAATTTTCATCACAGCCCTTTGGAGATCAGCCATCCCCAGGGCCAGGGACAATGCATGGGAGAGGGACAAAGGGCCACATGGCCCCCCAAATACTGTTTGGGGAAGGGCAACGGCGAGTGACCAGAGCCCGGTTGGTGCGACTGCCCTGGGCCCTGCACTTTGGGGGGTCCTGTGGGGCCCAGGAGACTAATGGGGGGACTGGCACTGGCAGTATGTGGAAGCGGAGCGACCAGCCCCAGCCACAATGCCTTCTGTCCATAACAGGGAGGGCTTGCTGGCTGCTTGCTGTTCCCTCCAGCTTCTGTGTCTTTTGGCAACTCACTAGCGAGGCACGGCAGGGTTTGCCTGTTGGGGCAGGAGGGTGCCACGCACTCATCCAGATGCACCATCACTGGAGCCTGCAGCATGGGCTCAGTGCTACCCCCCACCACCAGACCTCGTTAGGGCTTTGCTCTCGGTTCCATTTCCCACAAGCAGCGCTCTGCTGGCCCACTCTGGGTATCTGTGCTGCTGTTTGCCAAGACGCTCAGAGGGACGTGGTGTAAGAGAGCCTGGGAAAGCAAAACCTATATCCCAAAACCCCTCCGTGTGCACACTGTGTGGAAGTTTTCAGAGAACTGTCCACAATAACTCCAAGATCTCT
>CM057848.1:1551206-1563714 GCA_030068395.1 Apalone spinifera | reverse complement strand
AGTGTGGGGGGGGGGGGGCACTAGGACCCCGCAGCAGCTGGAAAAACAGAGAATTGCTACCTGAGCACTTGGAACCTGGGGGGCGGCGGGCAATCAATCAATCAATACAATACAATACAATACAATTAAATTAAATAATTAAAGGCCTGGTCCCTGCCGATGACGTGCAGCCTGGGGCACACACGGAACTAGCTGACGCCATCTCGGCATCGTTAGCCGTTCCCTTTGAGTGCTCCTGAGGGCCGGGGAGGTCCCGGAGGCTCAGGAAGGGCAAAGGTAGCAGCTGCCTTTCCAAAGGGAAGCAAAGAGGAGGCAGCGAACGGCAGACCAGCCCGTTCTGGTAGGAGTAAAGTCAGCAGGACTCATGGGTAAGCAGTGTGTAAGGACCTGGACGGTAACAGGGTTATAAGGAGTCGCCCGCCTGGATCTGTGAAGAACAAATCATGCCCAGCCAACCTCAGTTATGTATTGGTTGGACAGGGCTCTTGCCTAGCTGATGAGAGAAGCAGAAGACCAGGATGCTGCTTGAGTTTAGTGAGGCGCAATCCCGTGTGACGTTCTCGTTAAAAAGCCTCGGGAAAAGGGGTCTAGATGGAATTACTCTGCGGCGGGTGCACCAGCGATGGGAGGACTCTACGCCACCAGCCCCGTGGAACCTCGCAGTGACAAACACCTCACGAGTGGGGCTTGCTCATAACTCTGAATATAACGTTCTTTCCAAAGCAGAGCACCTGGCTGGGCAGAAGAAGAATTTTGGTTTTAACAGTCTCATTTTCGCTGAAGCAAGAATCAGGTTTCTTACTTGGTCGAATCTTTTTTTGTTTTTTTAAACTTTTGCTTTATTTTTTGAGGGGCTAATATTTAACAGAGAACTGCGCCATCCAGCACTTTTGGTCTCTGCTGCCTGATTGCACACGTCTGCTTCCAAATGAGCCAGAAGGCTGAGGAGTCAGTTCATCGCTCAGGTGTTCAGAACTCTGAGGTTCTATTGTCCTTATCAGTGGTTTGCTGTCCAAGCAGGAGGTCGCATCTAGTGGCATCCCGCAGAGGTCAGTCCTGGGTCAAATACTAAACCCATATTTTCCTTAAAGATTTGGGTATGGTTATAAAATCTGCACAAGACACCCAGCTGGGAGGCTGCAGTTCATCTGAAGAAGTGGCTTGTGCCCATGAAAGCGCATGATCCTATATATTTTGGTTGGTCTCCATGGTGCCACAGAACTGCTTGTTTTTAAAGTTACAGACTAACACGGGACTCGGTTGATAAAATAACTGTAACTGCAATTTTAACCCACATACCTAGGGCACGTCTAGACTACAAGCTTTTGTCGACAGAGGCTTTGTCGACAAAGCTTTTGTCGACAAAGAGCGTCTAGATGACAGCCAGTTCTGTCGACAGAGCAAGCCGCTTTGTTGACATGAGAGTGTAGACGCAAAGGACAGTGGAGATGCAATAACGCAGAGTTCTGTTGACAAAACGCATTATTCCTCGTAGAATGAGGTTTACTGCTTCAACAAAACAGCTGAGTTCTGTTGACATTATATCAACAGAACTTGGCGGTAATGTAGACGCAAATATAGTTTTGTTGTCAAAAGTCCACTTTTGTCAACAAAACCCTGTAGTCTAGACATACCCCTCGTGTGTTTACTGAGCAATGCAAGTGGTACCTAGACCACAGCAACAGTTAAGACCAAGAGACCTCTACAGCATTGGCAGGGAGGCAGCTGGCTTGTAGCTCAGAGGGTAGAGGCTCTTATACTCCGCTTCAGAAATTGCAGGTTCAAATCCACCTGGTGGCGGTTACACAATGTCCTTTAAAACAAATCAGACATTGGATTTAGTACCCATTGACGTTGTGTTTTTAAAACTAGCATGTGATTAGCACGAGATAAATCAATGGGGTTTGGCATTGGATAACTGACAGATACCCCCAAACCATCATCAATGGGGGGAGGGTTTCCAGTGAGGTTCTCTAAGTACAGCACTGGGCCAATGCTATTCACCGTTGCCCTCAGTGCTCTGGAAGTAAATAGACAAGCATGGCTGATGAAAGTTGTGGGTGGGGTGGAAAATATCAATAAGAGCTGGGCAGCTGCTGGGGGAGATTTGGATGGCTTGGTAGGCGGGGCCGCCGTAGACAGAATGCTTTCTAAGCCAGTCAGATGACAGCATGTATCTCGCTAGGCTTTGCACACAGGCTATCGCTACAGCATGAGGGAGGGGGGCATGTACTGGGCTGCAGTGACTCTGACATGGATTTTGGGGTCATAGTGGATGAACAATTCAACACGCACTTCCAGGGCCAATGTGCGCCTTGGAGAGCTGGAGAGACATGCAGGAGAACAGTGCATAGGAGCAGAGTTGTGATTTGACGTCTGCCGAGTGGCTTGCTAGCGCCAGTAGTGGGGTCTTGCCTCCAGTGCTGGTATCTGCCTGTTTAAAAGAACGTTGAAAAATTGGCAGAGAATGGCTGCAAAAGCTGATTCAAGGGCTGGAGATAATGCCTCGCCGTCAGAGACTTAAAGAGCTCCGGCTATTTATTTTATCAAACGGAAGACTGAGACGTGACCTGACTGCAATGTAGAAGTACCTTCAGGAGGAGAAAATGCCAGGGACTCGCAGGAGGAGACAGACCTAAGTGGCTGGAGGCTGAAGTCATAAATATTTAAATTAGTAATAAAAGCAGAAATGTTTTTAACAGTGAGGGTGATTAACTATTGGAACAAATGATGAAGACCAGGCTTACTACACGGGAAGGGCAAAGTAAGATACACAGCTCCAGTAAATTACGTAGCTGGAGTCGACGTATCTTAAATCCCCGTCTGCACTGCCAGATACCGTCGGCTTCCTTTACCCCGATGAGGAATAGGAGTAGGGGCACCAACGGGGGGCGCCTGTTGAGTTTGATTTGGCAATCTATACTACACCCGTTCAATCAAACCCCGGAAGTGGCAGTGTAGTGTAGACATAATCTCAGCACAGTGAGAAGATCTGCTCTGCTAGACTTGCTTGAGTCCCATTGTGGATTTGATGGGATATCAGCAAAGGCAGGGGGAAACGTCCAGAGGGGGGAAATGTCGGTCGTTTATCATGAGCTGAATTGCTCTGAACTGTTTGAATGTTTGGTTTTCATGCAGTGCTTGAGCTTACCCATGGACAGATTAGAATGTTTTTATTAAGCCGCTGGCCTATCCAGGTGAAAAAGCTCGGGTTATTTTATCCCTTCCTTGGCATAAGGAGTTGAAACTAAGGAGATGGTTAAGGAATATTATTATTAATAATAATTTATTTATTTAATATTTCACATAGTTTATTTGTTCAGAACTTTTTTCTTGGAGGGGAGGGAGATCTGACTGCACAAATGGTTTCATCTGCTTTCTGAAACAATCCAGCATGTGCCTTGGGGTTTGTTTGTTTTTTCATAGCAGAGCATTGCAAGGCAGCACTGCAAAGATGGACTCACCCTATTTTATATTCAGAACAGAGAGCTTTACAAGAGGAAATGTCGTGATGTAGCTGCTGTTTTATTTTTAATGAAAACATTTCTCGGCATTGAAAAAAGAGAGGTCACCTCCTAGCTCTTAGTGCACAAACCTCCACACGCACCTGGAGATGGGAAAACATCTGGAGATGAAAAGCACTGAGGGATGGGTTGGAACCAAACAACCCCTCCCCAGAGCATCCCAGAAATATTTAAATAGCCCCGCAGTAAACCCTAGGCTGCTTCTTTGGGCTCTTGCTCTTGCTAGTTGGTATGTTACTGGGCTCTCTCTTCAGGGTTGCTACCCTCCTTGAGTGTTTTCTTCAATCCTGACATGCTCAATGATTGCTTCTTGGAAATTGAAGTCAGCAAATTTGGTTTTTCAAACAGTTCCCTTCTGGATCTCAACCATCGATTTCAGGGTTTCCTCTGACTAGTCACTGGCAATGTGTAATACAGAGAGTTTCACACATAGATCTGGTGGCACTTCGAGTTTAGTATTTTTTCCAATTGTAAAAACAAGTTTCCCATAACTATGATGACATCTGAATTTCCTTGGCAAACTTATTTGATGTTTCCTTTTCCCTGAAAACAGACAATTATTTTCCAGGTGATTATTTAGCCAATGAGAAGTGTTTTTAGTTTGCCAAAGTCCAGTCTTTTTTTTTTTCTGATTCCTTTTCAGTCCACAACCCTTGCTATGCTGTCATGGTATCGACTGGAATTCCTCAACAGTTAAGTTTGACCTTTAGGGCATTGAAACGGTGAAGTGAAACTGATCAAAAATGATCAAGTAATTCAACCACTGGAACATCAACTTCGGAGTGTCCTGAGCTTCTGCTTGCCAGAGGCTGAGGGTAGTCAACAAGGAATGAATCACTTGGGGATAGCCTCTTCTGTTGCCCCTCTCAAGCACCTGGCATTGGTGCTGTAGGAAGAAAGAATTCTGGGCTAGATGGACCTTTGGTCTCACCATTTATGCAAGCATGCTCTGGGTCGTATTATCCCTTCTGATCTAAGAACAAGCTCATGTTTTGCCCACGTTCCAAGGAGTGACCACAAACACACCAGTGAGTTGAGAGACCTTGAACCGCGTGCTATGTACTGCCTGAGAGGCCCAGAAACAGAGCAGAGGGCTGGGGTGATTTGTTGACAGCGTTGCTAAGCAGATGGGCTGCTTTGCACTAGTCTGAGTTATTTCAGGGCATGTGGCTTCATTCCAAACTGCCGTCTCCTGGCAGAAGAGAGAACTTCTGTGTTTTTAAAAAGATCGTGGACTTCAGCTACTTCACACACAAGTCACAACTCACATTTCAATTCACATGGTTTCTCTCTGAGTAAAAATACTTCTGCAACACGTTGTTTTTTTAGCAACTGTAGTTAAAACTGCCTGCACGAAAAGGTTCACTCTTCAGGCACCTGGAGTTGACAAAGATCTCATTTTAAAGATCTTTCCTGCCATATGTACACACAGACATGGGCACAGGGGGGCTGTGCATATCGATAAATAACAGTTTGAAAGTATCGTATCATTTCTAGACACTTTAGAGCTGCGTGTACTGTTAAGTCCATGCCGGCAGTTTTTTATTCTGACATTGAAGAAAAGTTATTTCTAAAGAGTAGATGCTTCACTCTCATATGTGAAGTCAATCATTTTAAATGCAAGAGAACCTTGATTTTGCTCTGTTCTTTGCCTTTCTCAGGGACTTGAGCCGTGTGTATACTTGCATGGAAGTTTGAATAGATACTCAATTCCACCTAGGTAATTGCGTAGCTAGAGTTGATGTACCTTGATTCGAACTTTGGCACCATCTCCACAGCAAGAGATCGATGAGAGCAAATGCTCCTGTTAACTTCCCTTACTCTTCGCAAATCAAAGGGTGCTGGCGTCGATGGGGGTACCATCGGTGTTCAATTTAGCAGGTCTTAACTAGACCCACTGAATCAAATTCCAGAAGATTGACCACTGCAGCGTTGATCTTCTAGGAAGTCAAGTCCAGTCCTTAGTGTAACATTCCTGCATCGGTGTGGCCATTGTCACTGCTGTGACAGCACCTGTTGCCAAATCTCCTGTGCGACATCACAGTCAGTGCTCACACACACATTCCTCTTCTCTTCTGGATAACCAAGCACAGCTCAGCTGGGTTCCTGGCATGGAATGAAGCCTGGCACCAGATTCCACCCATGCTACAGAGACGTGGTGTTGCTGCTTTGAATGTGCAGCTCCTAAATCCGATCATTTTAGAATAATAGAATCCTAGAACACTAGAACTGGAAGGGCCCTTGAGAAGTCATCGAGTCCAGTCCCCGGCCCTCACGGCAGGACCAAGCACCATCTAGACCATCCCTGACAGGTGTGTGTCCAATCTGCTCTTAAATATCTCCAGTGATGGAGATTCCACAACCTCCCAGGCAAGTTATTCCACTGTTTAACCACCCTGACAGGCAGGAAGTTTTTCCTAATGTCCAACCTAAACCTCCCTTGCTGCAGTTTAAGCCCATTGCTTCTTGTCCTACCCTCACAGGTCAAGGAGAATAAGTTTTCTCCCTCCTCCTTGTACTCATTTAGGTACTTGAAAGATGCTGTCATGTCCTCTCTGTCTTCTCTTTTCTAAACTAAACAAGCCCAGTTCTCTCACTCTTCGTCATAGGTCATAGGACCTTTAATCATTCTAGTTGCTCTTCTCTGGACCTTCCCCAGTTTTTTTGCATCTTTCTTGAAACATGGTACCCAGAACTGGACACAATACTCCAACTGAGACCTAATCAGTGCCGAATAGAGGGGAAGAATGACTTTGCATGCCTTGCTCCCAACAGTCCTCTTAATGCACTACTGTTAATTAGGTAGCATTTTCATCAGAGTCACAATTTGCCAAGTTCACAAACATGTAGAAAATGGCCATGTCATCTGCATCCAGTGTCTCTCACTAAATCACGAGAGGTTTGCAAATCTATTTAAAGTTTAAAATAGAAGGGGAGGACCCAAATATCAGATGGCAACTGAGTTTGATCTGTCTCTCCACATGACAAGTTGGCTTGAATACTATTCATAGCGTGAAACCAATTTCTTCTCTTGTTTGCACAGAGAAGATGGAGGCTTCTCCTGCTTCATCTTTACACAGTTTCTCTCTGTGAGGTTCCCTGGCTCAGACAAATGAGTTAATTATAAGAATATATGAACCAGCTGTATCCAGCTTTCAGGATGCAACCTTGATGGCAGGGGCAGCTGGGGCTGGCGATCCCTTCTGAGAATCAGCTCTGTGGTTCGAGGTATTTCCTGCAATGAATTCTTGTGTGACCAATTGCCTCAGTTCTGCCCACAAGGTGAGGCATTAAGGGCATCCACAGAAAGTCTGAGAGGGTTTTAGGAGCAGCTAACAGGAGTTTTCAAGGGCATTCCCCAGGAAAAAGAGGCACAGTTACATTACCCTGGGGATAAGGTGTTGTTGATAATGTATGAATGTTTGAGTTTGTGGTGTGCTTGCTGCTTCACTGAAAGGTAGGGTTTGGTCTTTTTGGTTGGAAGACCATGTGCTGAGCCTATTTATTTTTTTGGGGGAACCCTGTGCTGAGGCTAGCAGCCTGCCAGGCAAGGCTGATAGCTTGTTAATGAGACTTTGATCCTTAATCCCTTTTGCACCCATCAACCCTTAACCAAACCACAGATATGCAAGTAGAACAGGAAATGTTTAGTTGCACATAAGCAGATTATTTCTTTATTTTGGGTTTTCTTGGACCTTCTCTGTGCTGATCACATGTAACTATCCCCTTACACTGGAACTGTCCAAACTGAATCCTGGGTAACCAATTCTCTCCCAGGGGCGAGCGAGCACATGTTGGTGGACCGACCTCAGCTAGGAATTACATCTCCCAGCTGCTGTGTAGATTTGCTATGTGTGAATCTGGGCTCAATTCCTGTAAAATAGGGTCATATCCCATTTTTTGCCTCTTTGGTCCATTTCTGTTTTATGTCTCTAAGGGTGTGTCTAAACTACATCCCTCTGTCGGTAAAGGGATGTAAATTAGACATTTGCATAATTGCGTCCTGGCGCTGTTTCAAACAAGCGCCATTTCAAAACTGAAACCACAGTTTAGACACAGTTTTTCTGACAACGGGGTGATTTTTCGAAAGATCCTGTACTCCTCAAAAAATCCCCGCTTCATTTGCACTTTCGAAACTTCTAATTTACGTCCCTCTGCCGACAGAGAGGTGTAGTTTAGACGTAGCCTGAAAGGGAGGGATTACCTGTCACTGTGCGTTTACACCTAGTGTGTGGAGCCCGGCCTATGGTGAGTGCGCTACATGTTACGCAAATACCGACAATAAAGCTGAGCCTATGAAAACATCTCTGTGTGAAAAGCAGGGAGGGAACCCAGGAGAGGAGTTGTCCTAGTAAGGGTGTGCTTCTTCTTGTTCTGGCCTGTGTTGAATGTCAACGATTACTAAGCACTGTTTAATCACATTTTCTGAGCAAAACTAAAGCCAGGATACGGAGGAGCATTTGGAAATAATAAATGTTTAAAAAAAACAGCCCTGAGAAAGCAAAGGCTCGGTCTGAGGCTTGTAAGTGGGTTTCATAGGTTTTTTGTGAACTGTGCTCCAAAGCTGGAGGAGGAGGGAAGGCAGCAGCTGTGTGAATGATTAGAACTGGGAGAGCTAATGGAACCCAGAGGGTTCTTTTTTAATGCCTAGTGTTGTGACATTGCACAGCAATGTTATATATTGACCAGAGTCATTTCCTGCTGACACAAGGCCTGCTGAGAGGGCAAAGTAGCCAAGATGCTTATCAGTTGGCTACCCCATTAATTTATTTGCAATATTGCAAAGCGGAGCCTGGCTGAGTCTCTTGGAAGCTTTGAACATTATTTACAGAAAAAAAGTGTCTTCCAACAAACAGCAGCCCCATAGCAGATGATCACATGGAATAACCCTGTAGCACAGAAAAATAAAACAAACTTCCTCATTTATCTTGCACCTCATATCTGAGTACAGTTTGCAGCTATATCAGCCCACTTAGGATGTGTCAAAACTACATCCCTTTTTCAGTAAAGGGATATAAATCAGGCATGTCGATGTTGGAAATGAAGCCAGGAGTTGAATTTCCCATGCTTCATTTGCATAATGGAAGCCACCACTTTTTTTTTCAAAACAGGACTTTTTCGAAAAACACCCCGACAGTTCAGACGGGGATCTTTCAAAAACAAAACCATTTTTTTCGAAAGATCCTGTAAACCTAATTTTTTTAGGAGTACATGATTTTTTGAAAAAGGATTTTATTTTCAAAAGATCCCTGTCTAAACTACCGTGTGTTTTTTTTTTTTTCAAAAAAGCTCCGTTTAAAAAAAAAAAAGCCGTGGCTGCCATTATGTAAATGAAGCACGGGAAATTCAAATCCCGGCTTCATTTGCAATATCAACGTGCCTAATTTACATCCCTTTACCAAAAAGGGATGTAGTCCAGATGCACCCTTAGAGACAGACGTGGTGGCATGTCCTGGAAATTGGCAGATTCAAGCTATTTTGGACCAGATTACTTGAAGAGCAATATCTGTAATTATATTTTTACACAATTTAATCACAAAACAGTGATTTTAAAATTCCAGGTTCATATGGCAGGTATTAGCTGTTGAAGATCTGAAATCATTAAGAAGAAAAACCCCAAACATTTCCCTTCTTCAATTATGAAATTTAATAAGCTGTGTGAGAGGCTATAGTAGTTAAACAGCCTTTGATCCCAAACTTGCTTCCATAGAATACCAGAGAGTAGAACAGCAAATATTATTTTTTGATTTGCTGGTAGCTCTAAAAATTAAAAAAAAAAATTGCTTTAAGTTGATCTGAAATCTTTGTTTTCAAATGTTCAGTAAAAGGAAAAGTGGGGAAATTCGTCAGTTCAGAGAAAACATTTCATCTAGGTTTTTAAACTTTAAAGATTTTTTTAATGAAATTTCAAAATTGAAATAATTTTGAACTGAAAAATCAAAGAGCTCAGTTTTGAAAATGTCAAGCAAATAATTTAGATTTGTTTCTGGATTATTTCATTTGATCTTTTTGACCAAAGCAATGTGACAAATGTGGCACAAATTGGCTACATGTTTCAGTCGATCTGAATCTGCGTTGTTTGCTGGGAAAAAAAGAGTTTCCTGAAAACAATTCACCCAAACTTACCTTGAATCAAAGGACAGGACCACTTGTGTCTAGGCAGAGGGTTGGCTTCAGCTTAGTGTTGAAGCAAAAACGCTCCTCTCTGTTTAGGCAGCTAACAAACAGCTTTATTAATTAATAAAGCACAGCACGAGCCAAGCGTGGTCCCAGCAAAAGCAGGCCCAGTAAGGCTGACTAAAACAAGCAATCCTAGTATCTTTATACCCTTAACCAAACAGTCTGACATGAGGGCATCCAATTACAGAAATCATCAATTAGACTAGGAAAAACAAAGCCTTATCAACAAGATGGCGGACAGGAACGAGGGAGTACACCTCCTGTCCCAACCAGCCCAATTAACACATACCAATAGCCCATCCTGTAGGCCTTTTCTCACGGGGTGATAGAAAGTTCACTCTGGGCTACATGCTTGAGAGAAAAGCTGCAATGGTTTCTGTTATACAAGATGGCTTCTAGCTAAATATGAAATGGTTTCTACAGCTTCTACAACTGGGAAAAAAAGAGTTTCCTGAAAACAATTCACCCAAACTTACCTTGAATCAAAGGACAGGACCTCTTGTGTCTAGGCAGAGGGTTGGCTTCAGCTTAGATAGAAGATGCCTAAGAAGGGACATGCCACAGGTCTGTACCATTGTGAATACCTTGAGAAAAGTAAATAGAGCAGTATTATTTACTTTTTCAAACCATATAAAAACCCGGGGTCACCTCATGAAATGAATCACCACAGGATTAATGTAAGACAGAAGGAAATGCTTTGCAAGGTAGCACACAACTTACTCATGAGGCTCATTGCCGAGGGCTGTTGCCAGGGTCAGGTTAAGGCCTTAGGCTATGTCAAGTTTAAGAGGCCCCACAGCATTACTAAAAATGTGTGTTATTCTAATGGAAAGGACAATGAAAATAGAAATAATAAAGTTTCTATATTTGCATATATGCCGGTGATGATGATGGTGATCGCTCGTTGTCAAGTATGATCATCTGCCATCGGAGTTGTGGACCCTCAGGTGGCTGATAAGGCCGATCCTTGAACCTCAATTTCTGTTATGGTCAGAACAGATGTTTCCAGGGACGGCAAGAGGCTGTTGGCCATGATTAGAAGCAAGTCTATCCTTCCTCCTGTGCCTCTTCTCCTCCTCAGCATGTCGGTGGGCAGGTTCAAAATGCAGGGAGCCATCGCGTAGGGCTTTTCTCCAGTTTTAGTGATCCCGGATGAGTGTCTCCCAAGTGTCAACCTCAATGTTGCACTTCTTTAAGTTATCCTTTAGCAAGTCCTTATAACATTTCCATTGTCCTCCCACATTACGGTGTCCTTTCAGCTGAGAAAACAGGACCTGTGCTGGGAAGTGATGGTCTAGCATCCGAACAATGGGACCAGTCCAGCGAAGTTGCTGACAGATGATAATTACCTCGATACTGGTGGTCTTTGCCTCTTCTAGAACACTGATGTTAGTGCGCCTGTCTTCCCACTGGATCTTCAAGATCTTGCAGAGGCAGCGTTGGTGATACCTCTCAAGGACTTTCAAGTGATGTCTGTAGGTTGTCCAGGTTTCAGACCCATACAGTAGTGTTGGGAGAATGACAGGTTAATAGACAAGAAGTCTAGTGTCTGTTTGAATGTCATGATCTTTAAAAAAACCTGTACCGTAAATGAGCGAAGGCTGCACTGGCACAACTCGGATGATGTTGGATTTCTACATCAATATCTGCCTTGGATGAAAGGCAACATTCAAGGTAGAGAAAATGATTGAAATTCTTCAGTGTCTCTCTTTTGGTTTTAATAGATGGGGCATATGGTATGTCATGTGGAGAGGGCTGATGGAGCACTTTGGTCTTCTTGATGTTGAGGGGGAGACCAAGACTTGCGTAAGCATCACCAAACACATTTAGAATAGTTTGAAGATCTTTCTAAACGTGGGCAAAAGCTGTATTGTCATCAGCAGACTGAAGTTCCACGATAGATGTGGTGGAAATCTTACTCTTAGCTTTCAGTCTGCTAAGCCTAAACAGTTTTCCATCCATTCTGTAGATGATTTCAATGCCAGCTGGGAGCTTCCTAGCAATTAGGTAGAAAATGACGGCAATAAAGACCATGAACATGGTTGGGGCAATGATACAACCCTGTTTGACTCCTGTTTGTACTTTGAAAGATTCACTCTGGGAGCCAGTGCTGCTCAGAACAGTCACTTTCATGTTCTTATGAAGCATCTGTAGGACATTGATGTATTTATCGGGACATCCAAACTTCGAAAGTACAGTCTAAAAGGCATGTCGGTTCACTGGGTCAAAGGCCGTAATTAGATCAATAAAAGCCATGTACAATGGTTGGTTCTGCTCCCGGCACTTTTGTTGCAGCTGCTGTGTGATGAAGATCATATCCGCAGTTCCACGACATGCTTGGAAGCTGCTCTGTGACGCCGGTAAAATTTCTTGACAGGGGCAGAAGACAGGTTGCAAGGACCCCTGCCAAAACTTTGCCTACAACAGCAAGCAGAGAGATGCTACAATAGTTTCCATAGTCTGCTTTATCCCCTTCCTTAAAGAGGGTTACAATCAAGGCAACCCTCTTTTCACTGGGTATCTCCTCCTTTAGCCAGATTTTAAGGATAAGCAGGCTAACAGGCCAAATTAACTCTGGTCCACCCTCTTTAAAGATTTCAGCAGGGATCCCATCAGGACCTGCTGCCGTGTTGTTCTTCATCAGCTTGATGGCATTGTAGACCTCATGCAAATTGGGAAGGTCTCCAAGCTCATCCCTAGAAGGTCATTGGGGATTTGCTCAAGAACTTCATCTTCAGTCATAGAATTACAGAATATTAGGACTGGAAGGGACCTTGAGAGGTCATCAAGTCCAGTCCCCTGCC
>CM057848.1:1509531-1536498 GCA_030068395.1 Apalone spinifera | reverse complement strand
AACCCCACTTGTTATGCCTTTCCAGCAGGATTGTGTACCATTAATAACTACTCTTTTTTTATGGAACACAGGTGGGAGAATTTTGGCAAATGGAGCAAAATAGCTTCACAGTGAACTTTTTAGTTAGTCGGAGAAGTGCTAAAGTTGAAGTATTGATCTGGTCAAAAACTTCCTGTCCTTTTTTTTCCCATGAAGAATACGACTTCATATTTAAATCCAACTATAAAAACAAACAAAAACCTCTGATTTTCTTCTTGTTTGAAGAACCTGATGTTTTGTGAGAGTATAAAGCATCTTATCAGATATCATTTTAAAATATACTTGTCTGCTCTTTCCCAGAACAGCCAAGATGTTAATTTCTCAGTGAACATTTTGGAGAACATTGTCTGAGAGCTTTTGTTCCTTGGATTTTACTATTTACCGATGACCTTACAAATGGAAGGAGTTATTTGGAAGTTATCAGATAAAGTTAGTAGTAGGAATAGAATAAAAAAACTAATATTTGGACAATATGTCTGATACCTCATATTAGTACACTGTCACTCTGTCTTCCTCCAGTGGCTGATTCATATACAGCAATTTCCACATGTGCTATACACTTGAGCTAAAGAAAGAGACCAGTGAAATAGGGTGTGATAATAATAATTTCATAATCATAGTTCCATCTTATAATGTCACGGTACATATTGTTAGAATGGATCCCCTCCATCGCCTCACTGTTAACAATGTTTGTTTCTCTAATGGCTCCCACACTTTATATTTTAGTTTGTTTTCTTAGAGCATTTGACAGCACTTTTTGGCTATGTCTGGACTACAGACTGTGATTACTATGGATGGAGTGGCCACCAGGGCACTTGTGCTTTTTCTTTCTTCCTCTTCTTCCGAAAAAACTCCCTCTTCCCTGTCCACACATACCTTTTTGCGAAAGAGCTCTTTCACCAAAAAGGCTTCTTCCTTGTAGAATGGGGATTACCAATGCTGAAACCCCCCCTCTGTTCTTTCGATTTTCTTTTGGAAGAACACGATTGCAGTGTGTACGTTCCTCAAGTTTTGTAGGAAAAACAGCCATTTTCCCAACAAAACTCTGTAGTGTAGACATGCCCTTTGTGACGTCAGTGTTAGCATTTTGTTGTGGGTTAGCTGCACTTCCTATCTCATGCCTGAACCTCATGCTCGCCTTTCCCCGGGACCACACCAGTGTCCTAGCAGCTACATCAGAAGCAAAAATGAAACTAACAAGGCAGAAGGAAGACAGGCTCACAGAGCGGAAGGATGAGTAGTGGAGAAGACCAAGGACATGTGAAAATATCCTGAATCTTCTATTTAATGGTGGTTCTCTCCACAGGGCCCTTAGTTTGTTTTTAGCATTAGTCGTCTTCAAAAGAGTCTAGCTGACGAGGTCCCTTGGAGCTTTGAGGACTGCAGGACCAAAGAATGGGCAGAAATCTGCAAAGGATCTGCCTTGCTTAGTCTTGTTTATTACCTTTTGCATGTCTCAAATGTGTTAGGTGCCCAGGGGAAAACAGAAAAGCAATGTCCCTTTGCAGGCTAGTCAACTTTCTAATGGCACAAAACCAGACAAGCTTACCCTACCTCCTGCCCCCTTCCCTGAGGTCCTTCCCCTTCTCTGAGGACCTGCCCCTAACTCACTTCAGCCCCCTCCCTCCATCACTCAGTCTTCCCCCCCTCACTCATTTTCACTAGGCTGTTGCAGGGTTCAGGGAGTAGGAGAGGTGAGGGCTGTTGCAGGAGATGGAGGTGCAGGACTCCAGCTGGGGGTGTGAGCTCAGGATGAAGGATTTGGGGAGCAGGAGGTGACTCTAGGCTTGGCCCAAGGAGTTTGGAGTGAGAGAGCAGGTTCAGGTCAGGGGGTGGGTGTGTGGGCTCTGGCTGCAGCTACAGGCTGGGGCTAAGGGGTTTGGTGTGCAGGCGGGGCTGCAGGCTCTGGGAGGTGCAGGAAAGGGATCTGCTTGGGGGCACAGGGTGTGGGGTGTAGGTCCTGGCAGTTGGCACTTAGTTCAGGCAGCTTCTGGTTGGTGACACAGTTCCCTGCCTACCCAGGCTCTGTGTTGCTCTCAGAAGTGGCCATCATGTATGGCCTCTGCATGATGCATGTTGCTCATGCACATAGGCACTCAACATGCAGCTCCCATTGGCTGCAATTACCAGCCAATGGGAGCCACAGAGGTAGTAATAAGGCAGGAGCAGCATACCGGGGCTGCCTCTCTGCCTAGAGGCCAGAGGGAAATGCTGGCCACTTCCAGCACTGCGCAGAGCTGAGGCAGGCAGGACGCTGGCCTTAGCTCTTCTGGGCTGCTGACTGGACTCTAATGGCCCAGTCAGCCATGCTGCCTGGAGCCACCAGGGTCCCTTTTGGACTAGGCTTTCTGGTTGCGTGGCAGGCAGTCATGCACTCCCCTCCCTTCCAGACATGTGGAAACAGTTCCTGCACTCGAGCGTGGCCCTGGGGCCACTGTGGTGAACATCATAGCAACCTCCACGCCAACGACAGGGGGTCTTGTTGTGTGTCCTGCCAATGGCCACCCTGCTTGGAAACAGAACTTAGGCCAGACTTTGCTGTAGGTTTTCTGAGCTACCCTAAAATCACAACCCACTTGCCTCTCTCTAAAGCCCTCTGGCCGAAGTCCCCAGGAGGAATCCCCGGCCGAGAGTCATCTGCAAGTTGGGTACAACGGCGCAGCAGCAGCCACGTTGAATTGCAGGGGACATGTTGTTCTGGATACAAAGGATCATGTCTGGGGCATTCCTGTTCTCAGTGATTCACAGTCAGGCAGGAAGGGCACCATGAGTGGGGGCCCATAGGGATCCGGTCTGGTTCTGGTCAATGTATTCATCAGTGATTTAGATAAAGGCACAGAGAGGATGCTTATGAAGTTTGCAAATGACATCAAGCTGGGAGGGGTTGCGAGTGCTTTGGCAGATAGGGTCATAATTCAAAATGATCCAGACACAGTAGAAAAATGGTCTGAGGGAAATACGATAAAATTCAATAAGAACAAATGCATTTAAGAAGGAACCATCAGTGGCACACATGCAAAACTGGAAAGATCTGTCTTGGTGGAAGGACTGCAGAAAGGGCCTAGGGGCCATATGACCCGCAGTGGACTACAGGCTAAATTTGTGTTAACAGTGTGATACTGTTGCAAAGAAAAAAATCATCATTCTGGGATGTATTAACAGTTGTTATAAGCCAGAGACGAGAAGTCATTCTTCCACTCTTCTCTGCACTAATTAGGTCTCAGCTGGAGTATCGGGTCCCGTTCTGGGTGCCACATTTCAGGACAGATGTGGACAAATTGGAGAAGGTCCAGAGAAGAGCACAGAAAACGATTAAAGATCTAGAAAACCTGACCTATTCGGAAAGATGAGAGAAGTAGGTTTGTTTACTGTGGAAAAGAGAAGACTGAGAAGGGTCATGATAACCATTTTCAAATAAAAGTTGTTTAAGGGGGAGAGAGAAAATTGTTTAAGGGGGAGAGAGAAAATTGAGAGGACAGGACAAGAAGCAATGGGCTGAGAATGCACCAAGGGAGATTTAGGTTGGACATTGTGAAAAATGTCCTACCTGTCAAGATGATTAACCGCTGGAATAAGTTGCCTAGGGAGGTTGTGGAATCTCCATCCCTGGACATTTTTAAGAACAAATGCCTGCCAGGGATGGTCTAGATAAGGGGTGGGCAAAAGGTCATCTGCGGGCCGGATCTGGCCCACAAAGCAAGTTGATCCAGCCTGTGGAGGCCCTGCCACTCCCCCTACCCCCAGGCCAATCAGGGTGGGGAGGCAGGGGGAAGCACCCAAAGTCTCCTCCCCTTCTGTCCCCCACCCCCCCAGAAGGTGTTCACGGCACTTAGAAGTGCCGTGTGCTCCTGGCAGGGCAGGAGGAGATTTCATACACATACCCCCACCCCCATCCCCAAGCCCTGAATGGCATCGTGGAGGGGGAGCACGCAAAGTCTGCTCCCGTCCTGCGAGGGGCACTTCTAAGCGCCACACTCTCCTTGCAGGACGGGGGCAGGGTGGGAGGAGACTTCACACATCCCCACTGCTGCCCCCAGGCCAAATGTATGGCTAATTCCTCGCTGGCAAGAAGGAAATGGTTAATCCAAAGGACTGAAATACATGATTTATCCTCAAGCTGAAAAGAAAGTGAGAAAGGAGAGTTTTGGCATTTATGACACCCGTTGTCATAGAAACCCAAACTTCATATTTCTATAGCACAATCTGCAGAATGCAACAAATTCTGCACTTTGTATCAGTGATGAATTAAGACCAACTTTAGATGTGAAGTACATTGTCAAGTGGTTCAAGCAGAGATTTGTCATATCACTGAGTTGTTATCAGGGTCCTTAGGAGCCATTGCTTGTGTACTTACAAATAACCTCGCGGGGCCTTAAAAAGATTGTTTATTAGCACTTGTGGCCAAGCTCTGGCCGTGTCTCAGGGGCCCTGTGCTTCGGGAGGGTTAGTGTTTGCCTCAGAGGCTCGCAGTGACCCTCCAGGAGACCTTTTCTTTTCTAGAGGCCAGGGCCCCAGCTCCTGAGCCATCCTCATCACAGGCTAGTCCCCAGTTTGGGGTGAAACCCCTCCATAGCCCTGGCCTCCCAGCTCAGTGGCAGGCTCTGCAGCAACATAGGGAGGGTCGGGGAGAATGCAGGCCCACCCCCTGCTCTAGGTTCCAGCCTAAGGACTTTAAGCAGCGGCAACCAATTGGGTTTGTTCAACTCCCCGTCTGGCAGCTACTTCCCTGGGCCACTTGCCTAGACATTTCCTCTGGTACCTGGCCAAGCTGTGCTCCTCCTCCCCGCCGCTTGGCACAGGCGATGGGAGCCACGAGAGGTTCATCTGGGTGGGATGCACAGTCGTTAAGAAAGATGGGAGGAACGGGGGAGTGCACGTGTTCGGTGTAACCATTTGAATGGCTACACGATGAAGGGTGATATTTACGTACGGGCAAGTTTCTGTCACTCAGCTGTTGAGCGAGGTTGGACACGTTTCATTCAAGTGAGGGAGTCTGGGACAAGACCCTCTGTTGTAAGAATACGGCGGGAAATTTGGCATGTTGTGTGTGTATTGGGCCCAACTCTCTAGGGATAGCACATGTGAGCTTAGCAAAGGTGCTTCACTAGTCCGTCTCCAAACTGGATATTGCAGAGGGCACGTTCTCCTCTCTTAGCCCATTACCAGTGGGAGTGTGCAGATGGGGAGTATTGTCACTATCTAGTCTAAGTACCTCTCTAATACAGGCCACAGAGCTTGCCCCAAACCAATCCTGGAGCTGCTGATGTAGAGGAACATCCAGCCTTGGTTTACAAAGGGGCAGTGGTGGAGAATCTAGCACACTATTGGGTATAGAGGCCCAATGGTTCATTACTCTCTTGGTTAAAAATGTGTGTCTTATTTCCCCTCTGAATTTGTCTAGCTTCAATGTCCAGTCATCGGATCAAGTTATAGCTTTGTCACTGTGACAAACCCATTATTAGGTATTTGCTCCTTGAGTAGATATTGACCATCCGTGACCACCTCACCCCCGACCCTTCCCCTGAGCAAGCTAACCAGACTGAGATCATTGAGTCTCTCCTTCTCAGGGTTGTTTTCTAATGCTTGAATCAGTCTCGGGACTTTTCTCTGAACCTCATCCCATTTATCAGCATCCTTGAATGGTGGATGGCAGGGCAGGCCAAATACAAGGGGGAAGCAATTGTTTTGTGCCCACTCAAGACCGTATTTGCAGAAGTAGCCCTGCACTTTGCTTTTAATCCTCACGTTCCGGAGTTCTTTGCAGTACCAATTTTTGCACCAGAGGTCAGTAGGATATTATGGGTCAGGTTGTTGTTTGGGGTGAGGCAAACCTAATTCTGGAGTGTTGGAGGGAGGAGAAAGTGAAACTGCAAAAGCGCGTGAGCATCAGTGGGCTTGGGTGGTAAAGATGACAAGGGACGGAAGATTGTTCTGATCTCCATGAGAGCAGGTGATGTTGTGTTCTGGTAAGCCAGCATGCTGTCAGCCCTGTTGAGTGTCTCGGCAGGCTTGCTCAGGGCTGTCTCCACTGGAATCCCGGTATATTTGCCTGTTGATATTGGCAGTTCCTCCACACGTTGTACTCGAGGGGAGGTGTCAACAGTCAGCATTCAGAGTGAAAGAAAAACGCAAATTCCAGAAGCTAACTCTTGCAACTGGCATAGATGTTGAGGAACCCAGGATATACTGATGTCAACAGTCAACTGATGTCCTGCCAGGTCCTTGCAGGGTTTCTAGCTTTTTTCCCTCGGCAAAGACCTGCCACCTTTGCTGTACGGTCCAAACATTGCATTTCAGTAACTGTTCCCACATTTATAGTGCCACTGATTGCTATGCAGCTGTAAAGGACTGTTGCTTTCGGTTCTGTTATGTATTTATAATTGCCAGCCATAGAGGTGAACGTGACTATTAATTCTTTTGCGTATTATTGGCCTAAACAGTATCATCATTATTTGGAAGAGTTGTGTTACCTATCTCTGCTGAGTAAATGGGTACTTCCCTTTTGTGTGGAATTCTTCCTCAGTGAACGCATGTTCCAATGCTGAAATGTTACAGTTTGGTGTAACATGATTTATAAATGCTGCATTCAATATAGACCAAAGAATCAGAAGGAAATATATGATATCAACCTGTAATTTATTTCATGTTTTCTTTTTAAGAGTGCATTTCCCCTAGAATGCAGTGGTAATTGTTCATGTCATGTTTGATTTCCTTTTTAGATGTGGAAGATAAACAAAATTGACTAGAGGTATTCCCCTCCATGCTAAGAAAATGGATTCACCTTAAGTAGGGTGACACACCAGATGAATTCTCCTGTACCACCAAGCCTGGTCTGTCTCCTGTCTTCCTTTATAATTAATTAGCTGTCAGATTTGCTAAACTTCCATGAACTGACTGCAGAGACACTAGGCAAATTGGCCTTGAAATTAAGACCCAAGCTTTGGATGATCTTTTTCCTGACCTTACAATTCTCATTACTGATTCCTTCGTCACATCCACCTGGGTGGCACAGAAGTGAAACGGACATCTCCCAGATTTAAAATTAAAAAGAAAAGAATTACCTTTCTTATTTTTCAGATTTTTTTTTTCATGAAAAACACTCAAGATTCGTTGCATGTAATTCAGAAGGGTTTCTGCCCTGAGAAGGAAATGGGTTGTTTAGTGCCTCTTGGGCTTGGCACCATCAAAATACTTATTGCTTGGCTGTTGCCAAGTTACAAAGTGAAAATAGAGTCCTAGATTGATTTATCGCTTTTACAAGAGATCATAATAGTGTGGGATATTATTTGGGTAGCTGAGCTGAGCTGGTAAAATATCACATCCAAATTGAAAGTTTAACTGAATTAGCAGGTTCTCGTTAAATTGGATGACATCTGGGAATTTTTTTCTCTGACTGAGTTATATGCCCTGCAATAAATGGCATAGGGCACGGTTTTGTCAAGAGTACAAAATAAGACAGTGAGAGTTTTTTCTGTTTTGACTGATCGGTGTTAGTTGTCTAATAAATGTCTTAACAAAACTTCATTAAAAAAAAATATCCAGCAACCATTGCTGCAGTGTGATCTTCTCACAGCTTTTCCTATGGATGTGCTTTTTTCAGATTGTTATAGTCTGTTAATAACTTGGCAATCAGGTTGACACACTTTTACTCCTTCAGCTATTTTCTAGCAGTTTGGGCAGAGTTTCTTGCTGTGCATTTCTGCTGGAATCCCATGCTTGACTGCTAAAAACAATGAGTAGTCCTGAAGCACCTTAGAGACTCCAGATATATAGTATCAGGAGCGTTCCCACATATATAGTATCATGAGCCACCTGTAGGCAAAACCCACTTCTTCCGATGAGCACTCTTCCACTCTTGACTGCTACACACTCACATGCCTCCATTTTTCCTTTCTCTTAATATGTTTTAAGACACACCTGGATAGGACCCAAGTGTCCAACCTCATTGGCTATCATGCACCTTTGGCTCTATCTTTTAACTCTGCCGTATACACACTGGACTGCTTATAGGACCTCCAGCGCTGATGGCTTTTGTAGTTCATCTTGCCGTCAGTCAGATTCAGCATTCTGTTAATAATTTGGAAGCTTTTCTTCCAGAAGTCATGACAGGTTCAATCTAGTACAGATGACGCTTGTGGGATTTAAAGTTTACATCAATTCTGAAGTACTGAGAAAAACAGGGAGAGACCTTGATGCTGGCAAGACAGTTAAATTTCATCTTCATATTTATTATCATTTATTTATTTTTATTTATAATACATAAGAGCATACCCCACACTTCATCTGCCTTTGCTAGAAATTCCTAGTGCAGTCACTAATGGTCACAAACACAGCTGCCTTACATTGAAGAACATTTACCAGAGAATTGATGCAGTCTGTTGCCTTTGTAGAATATGAGTTCTCAAAAAACATTGTACTCTCAAATATTGATGAATCAAGTTCCCCCAGGAAAGTCCTGCAATCAAAGTTGCTTATAATGGGGTTATCTGTTACTTCCTGGAGCACAGAAATACATTGTGTAACTGTGTGTTGCATAAAAAGCCTAGCTTCATCTTAGACATTTAGTTTAATTGCTTTGTAATTTTGTTGAGCTCCTACTTTTTCTTAAATGACCAGGAGAGTGAATAAGGACAGCCAGGATAGTGTTCTGTTTATCTTTCTTGCTCTCCCCCCCCCCCATATCCATGGGCTTTTGTGATGTTTGGTTAATCCAGTTGGTACCATCTCTCCATAGCACCCTTTCTTATTCTTCTCATGTCTAAATGAAATAGTTGGCGTTTTTTTTTTTAATAATTCTGTTCTTGTTCCCCTGCCTCAAGTATTTATTTACTTATTTAAATATTTTTACCTCACCTTTCTATTTAAAATATTCAAGGCGGCTTATAAAAAAACCACAATACAAATATAGATAAAAATTTAAAATATGAGACCCCAGAGGGACATAACCAGCTAAAAACTTATACGCTACGTCTAGACTGGCATGATTTTCCGCAAATGCTTTTAACGGAAAAGTTTTTCCTTTAAAAGCATTTGTGGAAAAGAACATCTAGATTGGCATGGACACTTTTGCACAAAAGCACTTTTTGCGGAAAAGCATCCGTGGCCAGTCTAGACGCGGTTTTGTGCAAGAAAGCCCCGATTGCCGTTTTCGCCATCAAGGCTTTTTTGCGCAAAACAGTCCTCCCCTGTCTACACTGGCCCTCTTGCACAAATACATTTGCGCAAGAGGGATTATCCCTGAGTGGGAGCATCATAGTATTTGCGCAAGAACACTGACAATCTTACATTAGATCGTCAGTGTTCTTGCGCAAGTTCAAGCGGCCAGTGTAGACAGCTGGCAAGTTTTTCCGCAAAAGTGGCTGCTTTTGCATAAAAACTTGCCATCTAGACGCAGCCATAAAGAGAAGGGACACACACATACAAACTCAAATATTAATAAAAGCACGAATAAAAGGGTTGGCTTTAGGTTGATGCCGAAACAACACTAGCGTTGGCGCCATGCGAATATCTCTAGGAAGAGAATTCCACAGCCTGGGTGCAAAAGCTGAGAATGCCCTGTTCCACATAGATGTTAATCTTATCTCCACAAGTGGGGGAACACAAAGCAAAGCCTCCCCAGCTGACCTCAATCCCTGGGCAGGTTCATATGGGAGAAGAGGGTCCTTCAGATACCCTGGACCCAACTCATTTAAGGCTTTATAGGTCATAACTAAAACCTTGAATTGTGCCCGGAAACAGACCGGAAGCTAGTGCAGCTGCTGAAGCACTGACATAATGTGCTCCATATAACTAGTGTTAGTTAAAACTTGAGAAGCCGCATTCTGGACCAGTTGAAGTTTCTGAAGGCTCCTTAGAGGCAGCCCCACATAAGGTGCATTACAGTAATCCAGTCGGGATGTAACAAGAGCATGGATCACTGTGGCCAAGTCGTGCTTGTTCAGGAAGGGTCGCAGCTGGCGGATCAAACGAAGTTGCCCAAAGGCACTCCTGGCCACCGAAGAAATCTGATTTTCAAATATTAAAAAAGGGTCCAGGAGGCCTCCCAAGCTGCGTACCTCTTCCTTCAGGGGGAGAGTAACCCCGTCTAGAACAGGTGCCATGCCACATTCCCGAACAGATGGCCTCCTGATCTACTGTGATTTCCACTGTCACTCTCTTAGCCCCGTGCATGTCTGTTAAATCATCAGCTCTTTGGCTTCAGGTATCAGCTGTGATCCTGCTGGCAGCATGGGCGTGTCCGAGTGGGCCCCAGCTGTGGGCGTGGCATTCAAGGGGAGAATGCTAACATCACTGCTAAGGGGCTGCGTTGATGAAGAGGTGGCACGGTGCTATGAGTTGCTGCTAAATGGTATTTGAAATTCTGATGGGATTCCCTCCTGCATGCACCAGCCACGGCGCTAAGTGGGGATGGGAAATATGCAAATGGTTTGCTGCTGCTGTGTGGGCTGAGGATACAGTGGTTTGTATGGGAAGTCCAATGTTATCTGCTTGTGGCGCATGGTCTGACCTGGCGTGGTGTGGGCTTTCCTTCTGAGTGCTGATGTGATTAAGAAACTGGCTTGGAGTTTAGTCTTCGGACCCTGGCCGTGCAAGGCAGGGCCAATCTTAAGATAAGAGTCCTTTCCTGATCAGCCTTGTGAGAGAACGGCCGGTGGTGTCTGTCCCTGACTGCGAGGGCAGCGCTCCCAGGTGGGCAGAGGCAAAGGCGAGACAGTTGGGTAGGTCTGCCTCGGGAGCAGTGTCCATGAGAAGAAGGTGCATAGCCTTGGGGACTTACAGAGTTTCACGTCTTCCTACAGGTGAATAGAGGGGCTGTGCCTGAGTGGGAGAGGGATGGGCAGCAGGGCACCCCACCGGTGAGTTGGCACCACACTGGAGAGTTGGTGCTACTCCGGCGAGTTGGCGCCCCACAGCTGAGCTTGTAAGGAAGAGCTGGCAGAGGAAGTGAAGGGGCCAAGGCTCAGAGAAAGGTTCTGTCGTTCTCATTTTCCATTTCCCCTCTTCCTTTCTTCCCTCACTCACGTTGGGACCATTGACCTTTTGTCGATTTTTCTTGCTGCTTCCCCATGAAAAAACGGCATTGGGTAAAGTCAAGATTGATAGGTTGGATCATCACACCCTCTCCCTGTGGGGTCGGGGCTCTTCTCGTGGGAAGGGCGCGCACTGTCGCCTGGAGAGCGGCAGAAAGGCCCTCCCAAGGGATGGGCGCAAGTTGAGACCTCCAGAGAAGTGACAGCATTGACGCTGCTCCAGAAGGGGTAGATCTCTGATGGCCAAGCCTCGGTCTCCGCCCTATGGACAGTCTGTGAGCAGAGGCCCTCCGAGGGGAGGGAGAAATGGAAGCCCCTCCCCAGGGGGCACAGTAGACGATGCTTCTCTTTCCCCTGCTCTGTGCAAGGGGTTATGGCCAGAGTCTCTGTGGCCCTTCCTGGCAGCCCCCAGGCCCCTGCTGAAGGAACTGTGTGGAGTGCTCTCCCATGCACCGCGGGACAAGGGAAAAGTTCTCCTTGTGGGGGAAAGTGGCTCATCACCCAGAATTAGCGTATCCGTCTCTGAGTGCGAGCAAGCACAGCCGCCACTGCCTGCTCTGCCAGACCCAGCAGCGAGGATGGAAGCTGGGAACCCAGCCAGCCACTGCGGGAGCAAGATTTCAGTGTTTTGCTGGACCCAGGGCAGAGGGAGAGTTGGGGCTTTCATCCAAAAGGGGTGCCACCCACGTGGGAAGAAAACTCTTCTTGCTCCCATCGGTGGCTAACGGGCCAGGCCCTGGCCCTTGGTTTGGAATTGGAGTTAGTGGGTTAGATTTACCATGGCACTTAGACATGATCTTCAGTGACTATTGTCACTGACTTCACCGTAAGCAAGGGATGTGCCTTCTAAAAACCCGGTCGCTTGCAGATGCAATTGGCATTCCAGCCAAACTACCTGCAAAAGTTTGAGATTACAGCTCTTGGTAAATTTTCAGTTCTATCCTGAACAAGAATAACTTCCTTCCATCTCTCCAGGTCACTACTGCATTCTTGCAGTTCATCTCTGGTCTCCGACTCATTTGTTCTGAGCCCAAACCACGGAATTGGGAATAACTGTTAATTACATTTTGCGTTATTAGTTTTGGATGTAGAACTCCTCCATAAGCTGCAACCTGGAAGCATGGATACTTCAAAAATCAGGAGGCAGGTGAGGTCTTACAAAAATAACTATGAATTCATTTGATTTGAATTTTTCCATGGAATATTTGAAGTTATGGGAGGGGAATCAAAGCTCTAAATATTTCAGACAAAATAAAAAAATCAATCCTGAAATGTCATCAGGCTACCTCACGGGAGTGGCAGTTTGAATGGTTAGGCTGGTCTTGCTACATCTCCCATGATGCATCTGTCTCCCTTCTCCCCAGGGACGTGGTGGACCATGGAAGCTGAAGTCCAGCTTGGGATCCCAGCCCACAGGGGAGGATTGGCGCACAGGCACCTGGACTGCAAGCCCCCAAAGGCACTACCGCAGAATCTCAGAGCTGAAACATTTTTCATTTCAGCTGAAAGGGTGTCTGGGTTGGTTGGTTTGAATTAACAAAATCAAAATGTCCCACAGAAGGCAGCAAATTTTCCTTGTACCGAGCAGGCTGCAAATTCTACTGAACTTACACTTCAATAGAAAAACCAGAGCCAAATCCCTCTGAGCTGTGTGAGAGGAGGTGCTCTGGATTCAGTTGCGACTTGGAGACACCGCACGAGTGGTCCATTCCGCACGAATGGAGCCTGGGTCATGTAAGTGTGTAGTTAGGGACTTCAGAAGCACAGCATGCGGACAGAGCCCGCTACAGTCATGCCTCGCATACGTATGCCTCCCAAGAGGTCGAAAGATGTGCCATTGGGGTGCTTGGGGGCTGCTTCTACTTGCAGCTCCCAGAGACAGGTCGGAGGTGGTGCCAACAATAATTTTGCTCAGGTTTCAAAATACAATAATTCAACTGGGTCCCATGGGTTGAAGGGAAATGTCCATGTGCGGCATTGGGACAAACAAAACCAGATTTTTGCCCTGTTCGTGCAATGGTAAGAAAAGGGAGGGGAGTCACTATTGATATTTCAATATAACCGGTAGTAATTGTGACTCCAGGTGTTTTAGGAACGTTGATCAGGCTCAGTCTTCGCTTGTTCTTCCCTGATGCCCCAACCAACTCCGGACTTCCCCCAGCTGGCCCTGCGGCGTGGTACTGAGATGAACCATCCTGACGTGGGGAGGGGAGAACATTTCCTCTGCCACCAGCATGCTGTCTTTGCAAACAATGCACATGGCCCCTCCCATGTGGGGTAAATTTTATCCTCTCTGCCCCTCCCTACCCCAGGGTTTGCCCCCTTCTCTGCTGTGTGGATGTGCCTCTACTTCTGTCTTATTCCAGGTTTCTATACTCTACCTCTGTGTTTGCCTCTAGTCCCCTCCCTTTTCCTCTGCCGCCACCTGTTTGCCTCTTGCACCAATTCTGTCCTCTCCCCTTCTCAGATTGCCCCCTCTGCTGCACCCCTTGGGTGCATCTACACAGCAAAGTTATTGCAGAATAACGGCTGTTATTCCAAAATAACTCTGTGAGTGTCTACACAGCAATTCTGTTATTTCAAAATACTTGCAAAATAACGGACGGTTTATTCCGACTTCTGTAAACCTCATTCTACAAGGAATAACGCCTATTCCAAAATAGGCATTTTCAAAATAAGGCATGTGTAGGCACTCCACTGCTGCTATTTCAAAATAGCCCCTCACCAGGGTCATTCTAAGTTGGTCCTTAGACTAACTTTGCTGAATTTCACTCCTGATACCAGTGGTAACAGAAGATCTTCTCCCTGGCCGTCCTTTCTAATGCTGGCTTGCAGCACCCCAGAGTCCTGATTTCAAAAAGAAAAACATGTTTTATTCCAGTCGACATTTCTGCATGTGATACACTTTGACCCAGTGGATAATACTGTGTGGAGTAAATTATATAAAGAATAAAACAATGGGAAAACATCGGAAAGACCTGGCCTAGATAAGACCCAGAGGAAGCATTCCTGTTTTCATTTCTCACACCCGTTCAGGCTGAATTACGAGTGACATTTAATTCCAGGGTTGTGCTTTGGGATCGGCGTATGCAGGCAGAACATCACCTACTCCAGGGGCGCCACATGGAATTGAGCTGATAACCAAAATGTTTATGCGGTGCAGGTAAGTGGCCTACAAAGTGGCAAAGTGCTTACACGGCTCCCGCTTGCAAGCACTGGCCATTTGATTTATTGTCCCTGCACAGAAACGGCTTCTAACAGAGGGCCCAGAATGGACCTGGGGGATGTTGGTAGGAATGGATAAAAGGCGGATGATTGGCAGGCCCGATAGCTGATAGTGTGCGGGATGAAGGATGAGCTTGGGCATGTATTGTGGTTACCAGTAGGAATACAGCAGGGAATGACTGTCACTCATGCTGAATTCCAATGCGATATTTCCATGCGTGTGAGACTCTATCCGTGATTACGTGGTTCTGAGCCATTTCCATTGCCCGGCCACAAAGGTTCTGCAGCACTTGGCGCTGCACAAACAGAGCCAAAATGGCCTCTCTCTTAAAGGTATTGCAGTCTATAGACGAGACCATACTGGTTGGAATGACAAGTGGGGACATGCTCCAAGGAGCAGGCTAGAAAGCTGAACTTGCCACAGCCGCATTCTGCAGGATGAGGTTCCTCACAGCCAGCCGGGGGATGGGGATCTGGGATCCCAATGGGAGGCCGAGTGGGAAGTTTTGGCCATGTGGATGATAGAAGAGTCCGTATCTTAGAGATGTTCTGCAGAGAAAATCTGCAAGGTTTAGATTTAGCCTGGCTTGAGGACAGAGAACCTGGCCTGAGCCAAAGAAGGTGACCCAGTTATGGGCCTGCGTGAGAGGCAGAAAGGTGGTGAGCGCAGGGGCTGAGAAAGGAGATAGCAGGGGGGTCTGGAGGGGATGACAAGGCCCTCTGCTGTCGCTGTGTTCAGCGTGAGGTGATGGCCAGCTATCCAGGAGGAATACCAGCAAAACAGGCCCAGAGTTAGTTTGGACAGAAGCAGACACATATTCTTCCTCACCACTGGGATGCCTGGGTTCACTAGACATTTCAGAGCCGTTCAGGGTTGGCCATATAACTTGCTGATGGCACTGTACTGTGCAGGGTTAAGAGCTAGGATTCCCATCACCCACAGCTCCTCCTAGCTCATGAAACAAAGCTAGCACTGAACATCGTTGGCCATCTATGGTGCTTGCTGGATTTGCCCTTGAAAGGGCATGTTTGCAGATAAAAATGCCTTTGCTTTTGAGAAGGTCACAGGCCCGAGTAGGTAGCTGGCAATTCCTCATCCTGGATGCACAAATAGTTATTTAGACACCAGAAGAGCCACATACACATGCAATCCATCCAATTACTGTCGGAATAAAAGGAAATGTGGAAAAAGTCCATGGGCCTCTCTCCTTTCCTGAAAACTCCACTCAGCCATCGGGGTGTATCTAGATTACAGGGTTTTTTCAAAAAAAGTGTCCTTTTTAAAAAAAAACTTCCCCTGCTTCTGGCATGCTGCTGCGTTCTTTCAAAAGTAAATCGAAAGAATGCGGCAGTTTTTTGCTACCGCAGAAAACCTCGTTTTATGAGAAAGAATGCCTTTTTTCAAAGTGCTCTTTCGAAAAAAGAGGCTATGTAATGGAAACTGTGCTTTTTCGAAAGAGCGCATCCAGACTGCCTGGGTGCTCTCTTTCGAAAAAGCGGCTTGCTTTTTCGGAAGAATTGGTTATAGTCTAGATGCTCTTTTTTGAAACAGGCTTTTTGGAAAGTATCTTACTAAAAAGCCTCTTTCAAAAGAGGCTTGCAGTCTAGACGTAGCCTCTGAAATATATTCGTGAGGCCCTATCACAAAGTATTGGCAGAAAGGTTTCTCCTTCACACTTCACTTCTCAGTGTGAGCAATTCTTACCTGGGGGGAACAACCAGTGTGCGTATCTCCCTTGCATTGACAAAGAGGGCTGCCCTGAATGAGCATTCACTGTGTAAAACTATTACTCGGAGAGAGACGGATTTGTTTGGGGGTTTGATCCCATTTGGAGATACTGAGTCCTAGAACTGTGTCTTCCCACAGCTGAGCTGGTTTAGTGTCTGCATTCCTCTGCAGGGTGCAGTTACCCCAACTCTGTGCCTTGTCTGGGCGGGACCAGAGGATCTGGCCCTGCTGCAGAGGGTGGTGGGGGGCACCAGAGAGCAAGAAGGTGGGTGTCAGTGTCATGATCAGCACACTGGGGAACAATGCCAAGGGGGAGAGGTAGTTACATTGGAGGGCAGAGATAGGGTCCAGAGTGACCTGGACAAATTGGAGGATTGGGCCAAAAGAAACCTGATGAGGTTCAACAAGAGTCCTGCACTTGGGAGGGAAGAATCCCAAGCATTGTTACAGGCTGGGGACCGACTGGCTAAGCAGCAGTTCTGCAGAAAAGGACCTGGGGGTTACAGTGGATGAGAAGCTGGATAGGAGCCAACAATGTGCTCTTGTAGCCAAGAAGGCTAATGGCATATTAGGTTGCATTAGGAGGAGCATTGGCAGCAGATCTAGAGAAGTGATTATTCCCCTTTATTCGGCTCTGGTGAGTCCACATCTGGAGTATTGTGTCCAGTTCTGGGCTCCCCACTACAGTAAGGATGTGGATGCATTGGAGAGGGTCCAGCAGAGGGTGATCAAAATGCTGAGGGGGCTGGAGCACATGACCTACGAGGAGAGCCTCAGGGATTTGGGCTTATTTAGTCTGCAGAAGAGAAGAGTGAGGGGGAATTTGAGAGCAGCCTTCAACACTCTGAAGGGGGGTTCCAAAGAGGCTGGAGAGAGGCTGTTCTCAGTGGTGACGGATGGCAGAAGGAGGAGCAATGGTCTCAAGTTACAGTGGGGGAGGTCTAGGTTGGAGATTAGGAAAAACTATTTCCCTAGAGGGTAGTGAAGCACTGAGATGGGTTCCAGGGAGGGGGTGGAATCTCCATCCCTAGAGATGTCTAAGTCTTGGTTTGACAAAGCCCTGGCTGGGATGATTGAGTTGGGCTTGGTTCTGCTTTGGGCTGGGGGCTGGACTCTATGACTCTTGAGGTCTCTTCCTGTCCTAGGACTGGATGGTTCTATGTGATGACTTCTGTGACTCCATCACCCCCCCCCCCACCTGCAAGTGTTCTGCTTTGTGGGAGGGGAAATGGTGCTGCCCTGGGCCAGGGACAGGAGTGCCAGGACCAAGGTGGAATTAAGGGGCTGGCAGGTCACTGTGTGGAATTGTGTGTGACTTTTGGGTCCCGGGTGAGAGACACTGAGCTAAACCTATTTGCCAAGTCCATGGGCCAAAGCCCTCTTAACTCTCTTTGCCTGGCACCCTGCAGAATTCATGTTGCTATGGGGGCGTTTGCTCCCCAGTGACGCCCCCCTGCCAAAGCGCGTTGATGGCAGTCGTGCTGGGAGCAGACTGCTGTCAGCCACAGGTCTGTTGTGCACACACGGGCTAGACAGTCACCAGGGTCCTGGCTGTGCTTAGAACTTATTCCTGTTGGAACTTTCTGGCGCATTCACCTTCCCGCCTTGATGCTCCATCTTCCCTCTCTGTCTGCTCCCCACGCTGCACGCCGCTCGGGAAGGGCCCCGGCTGTCTGTGCCCCAGCTAGCACCATGAATTCACTGCTCTTTGTATTTCTGCCTCTCTCCACGCAGTCCAGAGCCCCATGGCCCTGTGCTGATCTCTCGGACACACAAATTCAGTCACACCCAGGTCAGTGTGCGGTGGCTTGCACAGAGCTGCTTTTTACTTCCAGGGACGACCCAGAGTGCCAGCCCCAGGATCATAAGGAATAGCTTCTCAGGTGCCAGTGAAAACTCGCTCGTACACCTGCCCATATGTGGTCTCTGCTGGCAAAGCCCCTGCCTGGCTGCACAGAGGGACTCCCCTTTTCCCCAGGCATAGACCTCTGAAGTTTCTCTCTTCTGTCACTTTTGTAATGGAGACTTAAGGCTGGTTCATGTGTAGGAGGCAGTAAACCCATCCTGAGGTGGCTGCATCCCAGGCTAACGGCCTGCAGGTTTATCGTCTCAGGAAACGGTTGTTATCTCATCAAGAGAGCCTGGATTGTAACTGGGGACTCTGCTGCTGAAATGTTAAAGATTCACTTTGTAAATGATGGCGGGGGGGGGAACACCACCACAGAAAACAGAAAGGCCTGTTCTACTGCCAACTGGTAATTCTGTAAAGCAAAAGCTAAGAAACGTGTATCTCCTTCCTTCTTTCCCATCCTCTCACATTCCCTGTCCTTCCCGCCACCTCCTTTCCACGCAGAAATCACCTTCCCTCCAGATCAGCAAAGCTCTTCTCCCCTTTGGTGGCAGATTCATGGAAATAAAGAGCTAGAAGGGATCATTGAGTCCAGCCCCCTGTTCTCAGGCAGAACTAAGTATATCAGATCCCCCAATAAGTAAGAACATAAGAACGGCCGTACTGGGTCAGACCAAAGGTCCATCTAGCCCAGTATCCTGTCTGCCGACAGTGGCCAGCACCAGGTGCCCCAGAGAGGGTGGACCGAAGACAATGATCAAGTGATTTGTCTCGTGCCATCCTTCTCCAGCCTCTGAAAAACAGAGGCCAGGATCACCATTTCTATCCCCTGGCTAATAGCCTTTTATGGACCTAACCTCCATGAAATTATCTAGCTTCTCTTTAAACTCTATTATAGTCCCAGCCTTCACAGCCTCCTCTGGCAAGGAGTTCCACAGGTTGACTACGCGCTGTGTGAAGAAGAACTTTCTTTTATTAGTTTTAAACCTGCTACCCATTAATTTCATTTGATGTCCTCTAGTTCTTCTGTTATGGGAACTAATAAATAACTTTTCTTTATTTGCCCTCTCCACACCATTCATGATTTTATAGACCTCTATCATATCCCCTCTCAGTCCCCTCTTTTCCAAACTGAAAAGTCCCAGTCACTTTAGCCTCTCTTCATATGGGAACCGTTCCAAACTCCTAACCATTTTAGTTGCCCTTTTCTGAACCCTTTCCAAGGCCAAAATATCTTTTTTGAGGTGAGGAGACCACATCTGTACACAGTATTCAAGATGTGGGCGTACCATAGTTTTATACAGGTGCAGTAAGATATTCTGTGTCTTATTTTCTATATCTTTTTTAATAATTCCTAGTGTCTGTCCAACTTGTCTTTCTACATCCCCAAAGACAGAGATGCACGGAGCTTTGTTTCTCTCTTTTCTAATCTGGTCTAAATAGGAAGAGTTGGGTTTCCTGGTAGCAAACAAACAATGTAAACTCAGGGCTAGGTGAACGGCTTTGGAGACCTGCACTTTGCGGGCCTCTAGAGTTTTGCTCTTTAAAGAAAGCAACCGGTGTGGTTGTAGACGGGTATTGATGCTTCCTGTCCAGTTTTGGGTCGGAGATTTAATGCATCCTTCCAATCTAATTGGCTGAAAAAATATTTCAACATAATTGATGATAAAATAGTATTGAGACTAAAAAGGCAGGATGGGGTTGAGTCTGTCTGAGTAAACAACGTGCCTCCTTTTCATGGAATCAAATGTGACTTTTGTAACTCGTTTTCGTTAGTGCATTTCAAAAAGCCCAGCTGGAAAGGCACCAAACAATTCCCTTGGCCCTCTTGTGTTAGAGAACAGTCCTGGACCCTGCGATATGTCGGCAATTTGTTCCGTAGCAGCAGAAGGATAAATTGCAATGATAAGAGCCAGCCGCTCCCCCATCATCTTTTTCATTTGGAATGCAAGATGCTATTGATAAACCAGCATAGCAGGGAGGCACGTTATGGAAATGCTGTGATGCAAGAAGGAAATAGCCATGGGAAAATACCTCGCTTTTATTCATCATTGCTACAAAATTAAAAATAACCTGTCCCATAAGCAGGGAAACTAGAGCTCGGTTGTGCATGTGATGTGAGGGCTGCTTCTGTCATGATTCTCCACACAAGGTGGAGGTGAATGCTGTGGAGGTCGCTAGTCCAGTGGGATGTGGCCGTGGCAGTTCACAACTATGTAATACATTCTGCGCTGTCCATACTGTGACCTTTTATTACTTCTACGGTCCCAGCGTAAGCCAGGGCCCCGTTGTGCCATCGAGACATGGCAGCGTAGAGGAAGGGGCAGTGAACTGGAAGAGTGTTTGCTTAGGTACGGGTGGGGCTTTGGCACAGAGCTGACGTGACTCACCCAATGAGGCTGAACCCAGATTTTGAGAGTCTCAGCCTAGTGGTGTCACAAGACAACTCTTGCTGTCATGGTTGTTTTTTTTTTTTGTGGGGGGGGGGAGTAGAGACCATTTCCCCTTCGCCTTTGCACACACATCTAGCTGTCCCAGTACATCTGGACTACAAGGGCATCCTAGAGACAGCCCTGCATGGTTGGTGTTGCAAGAGCCGCAGGGTAGGTTCAGCTGGGAAAGGCTCTTGGGAAAGTAGTTTCCACCCAATCCACAAGGGACTTGCCGAGGAGGGAGGCTGCAGCGAGGATCCTCCCAAACCAGAGCTTCAAAAGGGCTTTCCTCGAACACCACCACACAGTTCGCTCAACCCTGGGGAGCAAATCCATCCTTCCCCCAGGAGTTAGGGGGATCTCAGGCGCCTTCTGGCTTCCCCTTTCCCTGTGACCCTCCACTCCTGCTTTTATCCTGGGAGTTTGACATGCTAGATGGACAGCAACATCCCCTTCTTCCTCCGCTGCACTCTGCCAGCCCCAAGTCCTGGCCCCACTGTGAAGTACCACGTGTCGAGTGCGACTTCTTGGAGCTCACCTCTCTCACTCCAACCCAGAAAGGTGCTCCTGTCTACATCCCGTAACCCCGTTGTGTTAGGTGGGGAGAAATGATAAAGGAGCAGGGGGGTCCCCTAAGAATACTAAACCCTCTGTTTGAGTCATGCCACAGCCAGCGTCTATCATCTGGTGGCACGTTTTAATTAATCAAAGAACCCAGTTTAGGCGAACCGAACACATGACCAATTTATTAAGGGTAAATTTACAAAATAGTGGATTTTGGGGGGGGCGGGGGGGCGGAGGAGGTATTCAAAAATGGTTAACAACAAACAATAAATGGTACAGTAATCAATTCCCCAAAACCCACAAGGAAAAGCAAAATTTTGGCTGAGTCCGATTGGTATGGTCAGTATAATAACAAAAGTTTATAGCAACCTTCTTGATAGTTCCCAGACTGTCACTCAGGACCTCAAATCTCGCAGCTCACCGAGAGCTTTGAGAGACAAGCACTGAGGAGAGCCCTTGGAGTCCTCTTCCGCGCCGATGGTAAGTAGTTGTCAGGGTGGCTGGCGATGGTCTTCAGTGGAGTCTTCTGTATGGCTGCAGCAGCTGTCTTGTTCTGGAGTCCGATGATCTGTAAGGAAAATCCCGCCTCTGGGATGGGCAGCCCCAAACTGTCTGGCTATCGGCCTTTTATGCCTTCTAAGGTGGGCGACCCTTGCTAGGGAGACCCCGCAGCATCCACCCCTCTAAGGAGACCCCGCGGCATCTGCCCCTGCTAGGGAGACCCCGCGGCATCCACCCCTCTAGGGAGACCCCGCGGCATCTGCCCCTGCTAGGGAGACCCCGCGGCATCCGCCCCAGACCCTGTGTGATGTATTTCTGAGGTAAATCCAGTTTAAACTGGAACTTGTTTACCTATTTTCTGCCAGAGGCGGGAAAATCATGATCTGACAGACCCAGGGCATGTGGCTTGTCTTTCGTTTTGTTTTACAAAATGGATGACATTTCCTCCATTTTGATTTTAACAGGGATACCCTAGAATATCAGACATTACAAACCAAGCATTGAACGACTTAGGATTGTACCCTTAACAGTTGCCAGACCTGAATGAGACCATCCCAGGGCTGCAGATAAAGGCTATCACAGCGGCGGATGGTAAAGAATGGATGGCAGCTGGCAATCCTTCTGGCATGTGCTTGGCAAGATACGGGGGGTTTATTTCCTTCTCTTACTTAATCTGAGTATTTATCTGTCCTTGTAGCTGTAGCAAAGTTTCTCTCTCTCTCGACAGACAGACAGACAGACAGACAGACAGACTCTGGTTCAAACTATTCGTAGGTAATGACTAGCTTCAACAGGCCAAAGCCTCACAACAAGGAGAGATTTTACGACTGCAGTGGAATAAAAGACATTGTGGTACTAGCAGGGTTGCTAAAGTTCAGAGGGCGTTTTGGGTTCACCTTGCGTGCACTTAGGGTTCACTGTTTTCTAAAAGAAAACGACAGTGAGAAACAGGAAAAGGGATTTTCACTGCCTCACAAAAGCGAGAGAAGAAACGTGAAGCAACGGAGAGAGGAGGCAGACGTTAAACCGCTGGGCTCCGTCAGTACAAACCCACGTGGGCGCAGGGTCGGCCCAGAGCACCCGGAACTCCTGAATGTCACAGCTAAATCTGAGATCGAACACACAGGTTAGTGTCAGTAATTAGCACATGTTCCAAGGGACCGTTGGGGGGAAATGGCCTGTTAACACCGCAGTGGTTAGTTACTTTATAAAAAGCAGGTTCAGCTTTGTCATCTCGCTGCAGACACCGGGAGCCCTGTCAGATCAGGTTAATATTTAACAAGACACTCCACACTCACAGCATTTATGTTTTTAAGGGAAAAGCAGCTTCTTTTATTTATTATTGTCTGCAGGAACTAAAGATGAGACTACCTGTCGCAAGATGTGTGCCGCAGCCCCGACACAAACGAGACACTCTACAGCCACGTCATCAGCTGGGGAACGTTTAGAGCTGACTCGTGATCTTACAACACAACCATGTTAAGCCTTTCAGTCTTTGCATCTTTATCGTTTGCACACAGAAGGCCACTTTCTCCACTGATATAAATTGGGGGGCCACTGTTAACTTCTTCACAACAGCAAAAAAGTACAGCAGCCAAAGATTGGCCTTGGATGTTTCTTTATTCCTCTGCTGTGTATGAAGAATGGAAGTTGTGCTCTCAAATGTATTTTATATGAAAATGTGGTGTAGGCAATATAACTCTGTTTAAAATGACTTTTTATGTCCATACTGGGTCAGACCGAAGGTCGTCTCCTGTTGTCTCTCAGTGACCAATGCCAGGTGCTCTGGAGGGCAGGGGCAGATATAGGGCAGGGCGAGTGAGGCGGCCGCCCCAGGCCCCGCACTTCAAAAAGCCCCGCGCATGCGCCGTGGCAAAGGGGGGCCCCACAAAACTGTGCTGCCCTGTGCCCCGCAAAATTGTCATCTGCCCCTGCTGGACGGAGAGACCAAAACAGGGAATCACCAAGAGCTTGTCTAGACTACATTCCTCTTTCGAAAGAGGGATGTAAATTAGGCAGATCAAAAGTGCGGATGAAGCATGGATTTAAATATCCCGTGCTTCGTTTGCATATTTGCGTCCGATCGCTGTTTCGAAAAAGGGTGTTTTGAAAGTGAAACTGCAGTCTAGACACAGTTCTTTCAAGTTTCCCCCCCCCCTTTTTTGAAAGATCCCGTACTCCTGAAAAAATGAGTTTTCAAAAGAACTGCGTCGAGACTGCAGTTTCACTTTCGAAATACCCTTTTTCGAAACAGCAGTCGGACGCGAATATGCAAACTAAGCACGGGATATTTAAATCTGTGCTTCATTTTCATTTTTGATCTGCCTAATTTACATCCTTCTTTTGAAAGAGGGATGTAGCCTAGACGTAGTCCAAGTGATTCCCTCCCCTGTCACCCATTCCCAGCTGATGGCAAACAGAGACTACGGATACCATCCCCGCCTGCCCTAAATGTATCTAGTTCTTTTTTTAACTGAATTATAGTCTTGGCCATGACAACCTGGTCTTGTAGAATTCCACAAGGTGACTGTGTGCTATGTGAATAAATACTTGCTTGTTTTAAACCTGCTGCCTATTATTTCATGGGTTGATCCTACTTCTTGTGTTATAGGAGTAAATAATCCTACCTTATTCACTTTCTCCGCCTCAGCCATGATTTTATAGACCTCTCTCTATCCTAGCTCTCCTTAGTTGTCTCTTTCTGCCTTTGGAGCTGATCCCAAACTAGATAACACTGGACTTACCTACTGGTTGTACCTCAAATGCTTTCAGGGCGTTGTACCTCACTCCCGTACACTCGATAGAAGATGCTGGCTGATTTTTTAGGCACACTACGCTGCTGAATCGCAGGCTTCAGAGACAGTCTTTCCAAAGTGACACACATTATAAGCCAGCTTGTTCAATCCGCCTAATGGTCATTTGGCAACCAAAGCTCGTTTGCAGCTTAGAAAGTCTCACGCTGGAAATGAACGTGCTGTGTAACCGTACACGACACAATAGCACTGTGACCTTTACAGTCCAGGTGCGATTTGATAGCTAAGCTTTTCCAGCTGTCTTGTGCTCACACACCATGACCCACTGACCTTTGTGGACAGACAAGGAGGCAACTCAAAGGAAATGCAGAATATTGAAAAGGTCACAGTGGGAGGAGGGTCACACGCTGCCCGTCACTGAGGGCATCAGCGTGTCCGTCCCAACCGCTTGCTCAGACTGACGAGCTCAGCCTGGCTCAGACTGACAAGCACAGGAGAGTGCTTGGGAGGACGATAGAGCTGCTCGTGGCAGCTTCTGGAATGGAGGCTCGTTGGAGGCCAGGTGATGGGTGCGCCAGCCCCGCTCTGGACCAATGGGCAAGGAGCAATCCCGGGCTCCCTCCCCCTGCTGCACAGGCCCCAGGTGGATGAGCCAAGGAAAGGAGGCAGCCCAGCTCGGCCGGGCTGGTGGCGGAGGAAGAGGGGCATGTGCTGGTGATGCTCCAGGTGGTGCAGCCTGACGACCCAGATGCACGGCTTATGACTCGCTGACGCCAGAGATTGACGGGGAAAGCAAGGCACCAGCAGTGGAGGAGATGCCCAGGATGCGGCTTGTGGTAGGGGGTGACTGGTGGGCTGGGAACACTTTTTGCAGGGTGGGAGGGAGGAGTGAAAAACAAGCCCCCTTGGCATCATCTGAGCCTGCACCTCTGTGCTGGGATGGATGCGGGGCCTGGAGCCGAGCCCCAGGGCTTGAAGTGAGGATGTGGGCGGGCGGGGGGGTGGAGGGGGCATAGCTGGGACTTCAGGGCAGGGTTGGCAGCCTGGACCCTGGGCATGGGGCAGCAGCCATCCGGGCCCGGGTGTGGGGCAGCACAGTCCTGGCTAAACCTTGGGGTGCTGCAGCACCCCTTCTCCCCAAGCTCCCTTGCTTGTGGAAGTGACCCAAGGAGGGTCATGGAAGCCAATGCAGGAACCTCTCGTGGGGAGTTCCCTGGCTTCAGAAGGCCTGGGTCAGAAGCCGGTGGAGAGAGCCTGGAGGCCGTCTGGTCTAGGCCTAGCCCAGGAGCGCGGAGACCAGAGATCGTCCGTTTGTTCGGTCCCGCCAAGGGGAACAGCCCTCCAGGTGTTGTTGCTGGTCCCAGCCAGGAGGCTCAGGGGCTATGAACTGCTCATTTGCATGACCCTGCCAGGGGACAGGAGCCTGCCTTGCTGCAAGTCACTGAATTAGCACAAAATCCTGATGACTGGGTGATGGGACGTACCAGCCCCGGCCTGGGCTAGCAGGTGATAGTCTTTTACTCTTGATCTGTTGGAACATAGTAAGTAATTGATCATTTTATCACACTTGAACTGTCTTCTGTCATTAGCCAGGGTATAAGAGAAAGTAATTTAATTTTAAGTTAGATGTCAAAGTGCAATTGTCTCTACACATTTTCTCTTTTAATGATTTCCCGCTTTTTGAAGGAAAAGCAAGTAAAATATCATGAGAGAGAGAAAAAGTGGCAATTTTCTTCAAAATGTGAAAATAAAATATTCCCCCCTTCCCTCTCAAAAATCTCAATGCAGGCTTTTTTCCCAAGAATGTTTAGCTTTGCATTTTCTGCAGGGGGAATAATAATGATATAATGAAACAACTTTTCAAAGACAATTATTTTGGGGAAAATATGTTCAAACATCTGTGCTCATGGGCACCATGCTTGCAGGTAACCTTAGGTGCACCCAAGACCCGCTGACAGCATCCCCTTACAGTACCGGGCCTCCTGTCCTAGAAACTCCCAAAACCTACCACGCTCAATCCCAAGGAAGATGCATACACACACCTGGACTGCTTCTGCTCAGGAGCAAGGCCGGAATAACATCACAGCACTGAGATATCATGAAAACAGCCATTGCTTTATTATCAAAGGTAAGGACTTAGGCGACACGGAGGAAGGACAACGGAACCAGCCATAGCTACAAAAGTACCCTTATGAGGGGCTACACTGAACTCGAATGGGCTAAAATCTTCATCTAACCAAGTTTCTCACGGACAGGAACCTTTCAGCATCACCCTCCATCTTGGCTAGGACCCAGTTTTCATGAATTGAAAAGCGCTGCCCTTCTGGCTGCTTCAGCGCAGGATAAAGACGTGTCCTTTTGCCTCCTCCTGGTGTTTCCAAAGTTCATTGGTTTGTCCCCAAAGTGAGGAAAATCTCTGTGGCTTGGTCCCCTCTGTCTTCCCGCCCCTCGTTTGTTCCACGCGCAGATGTGGCTCCGTTCTGATGCTTTGCAAGGCTTGATTTACGCAGCCCACATCACGGCAGTTGAAGCCTCTTTCTGTGTTGGCTCCAAACTTCTTTGTCCAGACTCTCTGGATACCGACCTGGACACACAACCTGGAAAATGCCAGCCAGTCCTGCCAAGCACAAAGCTTCTGAGAATCGTTGTGGTCCTGACATTCATTTTAGGTCTTTCACTGCATTGCTTACGGATAACTGCTCTGGCACCGATGCGGCAGGTGTCAGGCATGTTTCAGACTTATCGGGGGTTACGGTTTCCCCTTTATTCAGCTTTCCCCTTTATTTGGCACTGAAGAGGCCACACCTGGAGAATTGTGTCCAGTTCTGGGCCCCCCACTATTGAA
>CM057848.1:1460225-1470649 GCA_030068395.1 Apalone spinifera | reverse complement strand
CCACCTGGTACTCAGCACAGAATTGGGCCCATTGTCGGTGGGTGAGTACAATGCTGTAAAATATGTTTAATTTGGCTCTCGCACACATCCTTTCAAGTTTGTACCAGGTATCTATTGCCATATCCCTTGCTTCCTCTTTGTAATCCTGCCTTCTCCTCTTCCCTTTTCGCTTGCTCCTTAGGCCATTGATTAAAATGTTCATCCTCCTGAGAGATCATTCCCCGCCCATGGCTGCTCAAGGTAAGGTAATAAATCCCACACGGCCCAGCGCCCCCACTGATAAAGCAGCACCAGAAATTCCCAGGGCCCGCCAGCTGTTTCGATTCTGCCTGGCAGTGTCAGGAAAAGTCAGTTCTCCACACTCTGGCCCTGCCCCAGCCCCTCACGCGACATTTGTTTGTCATTTGACATGGAAGCGGAGAAATGCAGCTCTGCTCCCTTTGAGCCACAAGATCTTCATTCTGGGCTCCAGCTGGTATAGAAATACCACAGCAAAATTCTCCTTTCCTGGGCATGGCGGGTTAATTCTCAACAAACCCTTGCTAGCTTGTGTCCCTTTTTTAACCTCTTTGGGTAACCTGAAAATAGCCAAGTGGTCTTGATAGCAACAACGAGAGGCGTTAGCCTGTAAAAACCCCAAACCTGAGAGAACAACAGCCTACGGCTCCCGTCCTAGCTCTCCAGCCACGCCCCTGCACCCGGCTGTCGGTGGGATCTGTCCTGGGGACGTTGGGAGCAGCCCCCCGGAGTGGAGAGGTTCAAGCCTTGGAGTGTGAAGCCAAAGGAGTGTTGGCTTGGAATGTGAAGCCAAAGGAGGGGTGGTTTGCACCATCCAGACCCAGGAGGGAGCAGAGCAGGCACCGCTGAAGGGGGAGGGGCTGTAACCAATGACCGGGTTCCCCGGGACAGTATTGGCCTCCAGCACTGAATGGCTGTCACTAGACGTAACCTCACTCTGAGTGGAGGCAGCCCCACCCGGCGGGGCCAACAGCCACCAGGACCATGGAGCAAGGCGTAGGTGGGGCCTGGAAGGGGCAGGGCTGAGACCAGCCAGTCCTCAGCATCACCCTGACCCCAGAGCAGCCCCTCCAGCCCTCAGAGCCCCATGGAGTGCACAGTGCTGAATGAATCAAAGGGACTTGGGGATCCAGCCACCGCCGCTGCAGTAATAGCCAGAGTCCCGGACCCCTGAGATTCACTGGGACCCACTCCCCACCCCCTATCAGCAGGCCTGGCCCCACCCATTTGGGCTGCCCTGGCTCCTGCAGCAGGATAGAGGCTATTGCAAGATTTCAGCCTCCCACCGTCCAAGCACACATCCCACCTCCAGAGCCCCACAAAGAGCCTGCAGGGTGCTCAGTGGACAAGATCCATGGACCCTTTTTCTCCCCGCTCCCATGCTCCAGGCACACCAATGGGCAGGGAGGGAGTAGGAGCTGCTGCTCTGCACATCCCTCCCAACAGCTTCCTCTAGGCTATCGTGGGGGAATTTCAATGGCCAGATGTTGGCCACTTGGCCATGGTAGCATAGTGCTAGGATGCCGCTGTGCTGGGCAAGATCTGGGCTACCGCCTCCGACAACATGACTGGGAAGAAAGGAAAAGCCAGCGAAGGTCCAGATGACCAACCCAGAGAGATGCTAGGGTTGTAAACACTACGCTACTGATCCAGCTGGGTAAAATCCCAACACTTCCTGTTCCCCTAGTATGTTTATCATGGAGTCATAGAACACCAGAACTGGAAGGTACCTCGAGAGGTCATCGAATCCAGTCCCCTGCCCCCAAGGCAAGACCAAGCACCATCTAGACCATCCCTGATAGATGTCTGTCCAATCTGCTCTTCAATATCTCCAGAGATGGAGATTCCACAACCTCCCTCAGCAACTTATTCCAGTGTTAAACCACCCCAACAGGTAGGAAGTTTTTCCTAATGTCCAACCTAAGCCTCCCTGGCTGCAATTTAAGCCCATTGCCCATTATCAAAAGGCAGTTTTAATAAAGATAAACAGATCTTCATGGACTTGTATTCATGCCCTGGCTCTGATGTGCAATTTCTGTTGAACACCCTGAAGCTCTTACATCAGAGGGTGAATGGCTCTCAGGAGCCTGGGGGCACCAGAACTCCTGCTAAGCAAATCTTAGATGTTGCGTACATTATTTTCTTTAAGTTGCCTACCTGGAAGCCATCACCCCAATTTTCAACCCCCTGCTCCCCCCCGCCAGCTGCCTTCATCAGAGCTTGCAGGGAGACATTCAGCCCTGCAGCAAAGCTGCTCTGTCCTTGCTTTGGCCCATGCAGAGTTCAGCCTCTTCCATTGGAAGAGGAACATCTGCAATCACTCACCCTCATCCGTTTAACCCAGACTGAGGAAGGCTGTTGTGGTTTTGTGAAGAACCGGGCTGTGATTCAGGAGATCTGGATTCAGTTCCCAGCTTGCCTATGTGGCCATGGGCAAATCCGTTACTGTCTCTTTGTGCCTCCATTTCTTCTCTGTCACTTCCTTTCTGCCATTCTTTGTCTCTTTTGTCTGTTCACATCATGGGCTCTTTGGGGAATTGACCTGTCTCTAGACATGGGCCTTTAGAACACCTAGCACAACGGGGAACTGACCTTGGTTCTTGGTCGAGACGGCTAGGCGCGTCTCTGTAGAAGTCATATTTAAAGCCTGTTTTCTATTGCTCCCTTTTATAAACCTCATCTTGTCTTTACTCAGCAAATCTCCCACTGGAGTCGGTAGGATTTAAATTTGGGGTTGAATCCAGGCCTGTTTAATTAGGGAATGTCCCCTGAATTCTCTTAATAAGAGATTCACTGAAGCCAAATATCTGTAGATGCAATTACAGGAAAGAACCTTACCAAGAGTTTAGGGATCTGCCAATAATCTGGGGAACAGGAGAGTCATTAGAGACAACAGAACAATTCCAGCTATGTATTCTTGACTCCTAATACAAAGGAATTATTTTACACTTCACAGCCTTCATTTGCATATGATGAGCAACAATGCCCTGCTATAATGACGTACAACATGTGTTCTCACTCGTTTTCCGTGTTGCAGGATTCAGCACTATGGGGTAATAAAATAACCTTATGTCAAAGAGTATTTTCTCAATCTCATTACACAAAGGGTTTATTTAATGAACTGATTTCAGGTGTTCATAAGCACACGGTAGAATTATCTTTCACAATGGGCTCTTTTTGACCATTTATTGTTTAAAAAATAGATTAGATGCCAACTAGTGGAATGCCTAGTCTGAATTTATAATAGGTAATTACAGGATCATTTTCCAAATATTTCTGGGTAATTTGAAGGGTTTTCAGTAGCCAAGCCTGATGCTAGTTAGGGATGTCAGAACTGATATCATTTTAATTCTGATGTATGCAAACATTAATCTTGTCCCAGCATTTCCTATATGTATATGCACGCAAGTTTTAGCTGGGGCTTTATGGTTTTCTCTTTTCACCTGAAACACAATAAAACGCCAACCTTCTCACACAAAGCTTTGTGTGTATTTTCAAAGATTTTTCTCTACGTTTCAGGAAGCTCATAGCTAGAATTCATGACCATTAGCCTTTCCGTTTATTTAACAGGGCATGTTCAGTTGCAATCACGTTTAGAACAAACAGGAGTAACTTGTTGGTGCTCACCCTTGCATTGCCAATCTCAGAGTCATATTCCTACTATTCACCTATTACAAAACCATTAGCATGTGCTGCTCTGCAATGAGAGGTAGACATGGAATCTCTTTCCTCAACAGATCCCGTTGCTGTGTGTATTCAGAGCAAAGAGGGAGTGGGCTGGTTTCTCTCCCATTTTGGGTTCAGTCAGCTACCTCCAGGGAATTTGCATGGAAGTGAGGGCGGGCCAGGACTCAGCTAGTCTGAGTGAGTTTACTTCTGTTGTTATCTGCAGAGCCAGGCTGATTTGCACAACTAACCGGTAGGGCCATTGCGTGCCCCTGATGGACTGTGAACTCGCGAAGGCACGTAACAGACAACAAGCAGCCTACATTGGCTGGCAGAAGTTGTACTGGAGGTGATGATGCATGAGAAGAAAAGAAATCCAGCCCGACTCTCAGGTCTGATACTGAAGCTGGAGTGCTGCAGTCAAAGAAAAAATAATCACATAAATGAAGACCGCTTGATCTGGAATCTACTCAGACAATAAATGAGGAGTCCCACGGTGCCATTTTATAGTCCAGACTGAGAGGAGACTAGAGTTGCGCTGGAAGGAAAAGACAGCTAAATGCAGCCGTTGACAACCCTCTTACACCAGGTGTACTTACCCCGCGGGGGTACGCACAGATCTTCAAGGGCCCGCCTCAGCTCATCTAGATATTTGCCTAATTTTACAACAGGCTACATAAAAAGCACTAGCAATGTCAGTGCAAACTAACATTTCATACAGACAAGGTTTTTATACTGCGTCAGGTACTGTGCACTGAAAGGTAAGTACAATATTTATATTCTAATCTATTTATTTTTTATGTTTATGGCAAAAATGAGAGAGGCGTTTTTCAATAATAGTGTGCTGGGACACTTTTACATTTTTATGTCTGCTTTTGTAAGCACCGTGGATTGTTTGACAGGCTTCCTGCTTCTCGTCTCTCTCTCTATACATATAAAACATGTTTCCCGTGGGAAGTTAGAGTGACATCATCACATCACAGGCTGGGGGGGTAGGCATGAGTGGGTAAAGTCCAGCCCCCCAGCTCTGCCCCTTCCTCTCCGGGCCCTGTTCCTGGAGCCAAGCCCCACGCACTGCTGGCCCGGCACTCTCTGGTGGCCTTGTGGACATCTGGGACTAGGGCGCTAGGGACTCAGCCTTTCCGGACACCAGGGCAGAGCAAGGCCTGGTACAGCCTCGGCCGAGGGGAGGGGAGGGTTAGGGTTAGCCCGGGGCTGGGGAAGGGCCCAGGCTGGCAGGAGGGGGAGGAAGGGGGCTTGGGTGGTGGCGGAAAGAGGGTTGGGGAGGGGGAAAGCCAGGGTTGCCTACCCCCAAGAGAGGGGGGCTGGCGGGTATAGCGAGCAGGGCGTGCTTTGAAAAATGCTTTCCATTGTTGTGTGTGTTTTGATAATTGCTCTTCAGATTATGTTTTGGCCTAGTTGTACCTTGACACGTGATGTGCAGGCTTTCTGCTCCTTTTTGTTTTCCTCGGGAGAATCTGACTTACAATTTTTGAGAGTTCCTTTGTGCCTTAACCAGGTTTTATTCTACTGCTTAGCCATGGTAGCATTTTTGGTCTGCTTTTGGGGGGGGGAGGAGCAGGGGCGGGTTGTACATTTAGTGTAAGTCTCGCTATAGTGTTTGCAAATAGCTTCCACACACCTTATTTGCATGATGGTCACCATTACCAATAGGCTTAGCTAAATTCACCTCTTGAACCAGGTTCTGTGCTCTGCTCAGGACTACATTAAGAATCGCCTCTCAAGCATTGCGGGTTCTGGGACTAGCTTCTCCAAGAAGCAGTTATTAGCAGTGGCTTGACATTTTATCTCTGCATCCTGTCCTAGGGGGGACATGTTCCCAGGCAATAAGGAAAAGTTGAAATTCCCCATTATTATTACGTTTTATTTTTTTTGTAGCCTCTTTCATCTTCCTGAGCATTTCACAGTCACGGTCACCGTCCTGGTCAGGTAGTCGGTAGCATATTCCTGCTGCTCGAGTATGATTATTGGAATTTCTAGTCAATGAAGTTCTGTGGTGCATCTGAAGAAGTGGGCTGTGCCCACGAAAGCTCATGATCCCATCTACAGGTTTTGTTAATCTTTAAGGTGCTACTAGATTATTCGTTGTTGTTGTTGTTTAAGTTTTTCCTGTTATAGACTAACTTGGCTCCCCCTCTGAATCCTTGAAGAGTTACTGGACTGGACTCTGCTTTCACGGGCATGCCACTCATCCGCCGGCACGAGTTACCCTGTCATTCCTCTATGGTGTGCACCCACTATTTCCAAGGCCCGTTGACACTCATCCTTGCACCCACACTCCCTGCTGCACCTTGTGTCCATACCCACATTGCACACCGGGGACTGGACATCCCCCTGCTTGAGGCAGAATTTGTACAGTGCGTGGCTTGTAACCCAGCGCCCATGCACCGTGTCCTTGCATTGGGCCCTTTCCCGTGGGGCTGTCCTGCGCCGCCCCCCCCCAGGCACCCTGTCCATGTCTGTCCCAGTGTGTGTGTGGGGGGGCATTTCCCTGTTCATGACCCACCACTGCACAGCACCCGTGCGTCAGTCCAGCCTGGGGCAGGCGAGGGATCCCCCCGCAGTCCCGCCCTCTCCCCGCGGACCCCAGGGAAACCTTTTCCAGTTTGTCAGTCTCCTCAAGACTTAGATTTTTTTTCCAGATTTGATGGAGGGCTTGTAATAAAGGGGAGTTCTGGGTGCATTTCTGAAAGCATCAAATCAGGGCAAATTGCTTAGAGACAGGGCTACTTACAGCCCAAGCCTACACCATAAGGCACCAAACCGGTCACTTGGAGCACTTCCCTTTGCCATGCTGGCACAAGAAGGCACACAAGCAATTCCCTCCGACTCTCCAGGTCCTCTGCACCACTCAGCACCACTCCTGGTACAGATGAGATGTTATGAAAACCAATCTCCCAAATCAAAAGGGGCTCTTCTGGTCCCAAACGACCAGCCATATTCCCAGCTCAATGTATGTCACGTTCTTCGCCAGTCCTTTAGAATCTAAAATCTAAAGGTTTATTCATAAAAAGAAAGACAGGGTGAGAGTTAAAAAGGTTAAAGGAATCAAATACAGACATCAATTGCAAAGTTTTTGGTGCAGGCTTGTAGCAAAGGTGGATTCATCAGCTGTCTTAAATCAAGCCTCTGCAGTAGATCTTCTGTTGGGATAGGTCATCAGACCTTGATTAATGCTCCAGTTCATAGCAAAGATCTTCCAGAGTTGAGAAGCAGGATTGAAGACTAAATTGAGAAATCTCCAGGATAACATGATAACCATTGTCAAGTTGGCGTTTCCAGGTGGAGGGTGCAAACTGTTTTCTTTACCTCTGACGATAGAACAAGAAGCAATGGGCTTTCAGCCAGGGCTGTTTAAGTTGGACAATAGGAAAAGCTTCCTGTCCTGGTGGTTAAGAACTGGAATAAACTGCCTAGGGAGATGGTAGTATCTCCATCACTGGGGATTTTGAAGAGCAAGTGAGAAAAACTACTGTCAGGGATGGTCTGGCTAATATTTAATCATCCTTAGTGTGCAGGGGACTGAACTAAATGACCTCTAGAGGTCCCTTTGAGTCCTATGATTCTCAGGGCAAGGGGTGAAATTATATTAATTTTAGTGTATTTTCCTGAAGTCTTTTCTATGTACCTTAAGGAAATCAGACATCTTCAAGTCTTATAACAGCATAAACTTAACATTACCAATACACATACCTGCTCTTGGCATATGTAATTATTGTCCTTCCAAGCACGGCTGTGATAGAATTAGAATAATCAGTGGCAATGTCAATTTTTAAGTCGGTCTTTTTGTTATATAATTGCAGTGGCTGTTCAGTTTGCAGATGCTGCTGTTCAAAAGCTGAGGTTTATGTGCAGTCTTAAATTATGCTCTGGCTAATGAGGAAGGTGTAGGACTGCTTGTTAGTCTCACTCTTTAAGCTGTCTTGGGGCAGGTGATGGGGCTCAAAAAGCAAAAATGGTTTGTAAACTTCTTATTAAGCCATTAATGTCATAACCCCAACTGGCATATACTATTTTCTAATGGTTAGGCTTCAAGAATATATTCCAACAGAGATAAATGGAAATTAACTTTTGTAATGTATAGTTCTTCGAACATTAATGTTTAATTGAGTAGTCTGCTTGCTGGATAGCTCAGAATATTGGGAACTACTACAATGAAGTTACTTCAGGAAAGCAATACAGAGGAAAAAGAATAGGTAGCCCAGTGGAACAAGAGTGTCTCTTCCATTGCAATAGTTGTATATTCCTAAACCCAGGGGACTACTCTTCATCTCTTTTGAACAGTGAATTTTATTAAACCATCCAGTAGTATTCCAGCCCAAATGTCTGGAATTGCCACCATGTAACAGAACTGGACACAGTTCATGAAACTAAACTGTAGGGTTGCATCTACACTACAGCCATAGCTCAATATAAGTTATGCAAGAAGAGCTACGTGAATTGAGTTGCTTATTTCGAGTCAATTTTGAAACAGCTTATTTTGTAATTTGGCGCTGTCTATACAATGCAAAATTTCATACAACCTGCTATTCCGAAACGTCCCTTACTCCTCATGGAACTAAGCTTACAGGGACGTCGGAATAGCGAGCCCATTATATCATATACTGTATATAGTAGCCCAGTGTCTGTGAGTCTGTAACGCTGATGTACATGGCCCCGCCCCTTGGCCGTGTACGTCACCACCCTGCCCCCCTCCCTCCCGGCAGCCCAGCTGAGCAGGCAGCACACAGCCGAGCGCCATGGTGGGAGGAGAAGGGTGAAGGGAAAAGGGGCAAGGAGAGACGGAGGGGAGAGAGAGGCAGGAAGAGGAGGAGAAGAGAAAGGGAGAGTCAGAGGCAGGAGGGGGAGAAAAGAAAGAAAGAGACGGAGAGAGAGGCAGGTGGCAGAGGAGAGCTGGGGGGGAGGAGGCAGTAGGAGGAGAGAGAGAGAGAGAGACGGAGCAAGAGAGCTCAGGAGAGAAGACCTGAAAATCCCGTCTTATGACGGGCTAATTGGCTAGTTTAGAAATAATAGGAACATTGTTAAGACGCAGGATAGCTATTTCATGGTACCTCAGGTATCCCAAAATAGCTCTGCCGTGTAGATGTAGCCTAGAGAAAATTCCTGCATTGTGAGAAAGCTGAAAGAGATGTCCTAGGAGGCCATTTTCCTATCTAATTTCTATGGCACTGAAATATCATGAACTAGAACAGAGCCAGATTTTATTGGCTACATGGGGATTGTCCTGTATTAGTTCTTGCAGAATGAAATAACACCGAATCATGTAATTCAGCTTCATTTGCCTCAATTTGGAGAACTCGTGTTTGTGTATTATTTGTTCTCCACAACACTGACTTCTGTGCTCTCCATGCCCCCAGTACCCTACCCTGGACCCAAGCAATTCTGGGTAAATTATAGAATCATAAAATACTGGAACTCAAAGGGACCTTGAGAGGTTATAAACTCCAGTCCCCTGTCCTCCCGGCAGGACCAAGCACAATCCGGATCATCCCTGACAGGTGTCTAGCCAACCTGCTCTTAAATAACTCCAGCGATAGAGATTCCACAACCTCTCTAGCCAATTTATTCCAGTGTTTAACCACCCTGACAGGAAGTTTTTCCTCATGTCCAACCTAAACCTCCCTTGCTGAAATTTAAGCCCATTGCTTCTTATCCTATCATCAGTGGTCAAGGAGAACACATTTTCTCCCCCCTCCTTCTAACACCCTTTTTGGTACTTGAAAGCTGCTATCATGCCCCCCTCAGTCTTCCCTTTTCCAGACTAAACACATCAGGATTTTTCAGGTTTTTCTCATAGGTCATATCTTCTAAACCTTTAATCATTTTTGTTTCTGTTCTGTGGACCTTCTCCAATTTCTCCATATCTTCCTTGAAATGTGGTGCCCAGAACTGGACGCAATACTCCCACTGAGGCCCCAGGAACAATATGAACAGGAAGCAGAAGAAATCATTCTTATTTACATTCACTCTCATCACTGAAATGATTTTTCAGCCAAATGCAGTCTAGACATGCAAGCCGCAAAGCAAAGCTCTGGTCCGAGGGACAATAGCAATGGAGCATCCTGTGTTGGAGCAGCACCCACAAAATGGGACACATGGTTGCAAGCCAATGCAGGGAAGGGGAGTTTGTTTACCCGGGTCACTACAACTTCACCTCTAGGGGAAGATGAAGGACTCGGCTAAAGAGCGAGGGTTGGCCTGGCTGGGGAACAGGAACAGAGTGGCCGCCCCATGGCCAGGCACCACAGGGAGACATGCAGACTAGAGGAGGCATAGGAGCCTCTAGACGGGGGTCTGCTCAGAACACCAGGGCCAAAGAAGAGCATGACTGAAGGCCAGGTCCTGCGTGGCCGTTGAGTGGAAAGATACAAATTGCATGTGATAAGACTGGCACGTTGGCTGACACCCACATCTCTGTGCAGCATCCACTCCTGGCTCATGGGCAATACGATCTGGAGATTAATTCAAGCTGGGTGAATCTCCAGGCTCCGTGACTTGCTGCCTAAGAATGGTTGTCTCCTACTCCAGCTATCACGCTCCAAGGTCTCAGTCTTGACTGGCCTCTTCTCAGGTGGGACCCCAGCCTGATTATGGGGCTAGGCACACCTCTGTGGCTCTCTGGTGTAGGAGTGGCCCCCTCTGGTGTTCAGATTCATGTCCTCATCAGCCCTGGGCAGAATCTTGCATTTGTTCCTCTTGGAGACATAAGAACATAAGAA
>CM057848.1:1431911-1450193 GCA_030068395.1 Apalone spinifera | reverse complement strand
CGTGCCTAATCTACATCCCTTTATCGAAAAAGGGATGTAGTTTAGACACAGCCCCAGTGTCCTTCTTCCTGTGCTCATGAAGTAGTGGAACACACAGCTCTTTCAGGTTTGTTTCGATAATTGGGTTATGTTCAGTCTTTCACTGGCTCCTTGCCCTCCTGGGTAATCCTAGAGCTCACCTTCAGCTAGTGAACACGGAATGTGTTCATGCATATGAAACAATTTAATTGCCTTTGTTCTGCTTTTGGCTTTTTTTTTTTATTTAGTCCATTCTCTGAGATAATCTTTCAATTTTGAAGAGTTTGACAAGATTTTTTTTTTCAAAAAGTTCAAACTCTCCTGCTCTGCATATAAAAGATGCTCAAAACAGGCTTTACTATTTAAACAAACTTTTCAAATTTATTTAGCTTGAGTTGTTTCTACATTAATGTTTTTTTAATGATTTTTTTCTTGTCTTCCTGAGTTCAGTAATTGTGTGTTTGTGTACTCTTAGGAATTAACTATTCTATATTCTATATTGAAATGGCTACTTATATTATTAATTAGTTTATCAACTCCATTAGAAGGCTTGTTCATGTGTAACACATTTTACCATTTACATATCAATGACATTAGATGTTCTGTATTTAACTAACATATTTGCAAATATGCATTTCACAGATGTATTTGCCATTTGAACATTACAAAAACGTTTAAAAGACTTCTAATTACACATTTTCTTCTAATGTTTAAAACCATAAGTAGATTTTCTTACAAGGAAGTAGATGTTAGTAGACTCCAATGTACTTAGAATTAGTGTTCTGATAACACACTTTATATTGTTTTCACAATCAGACCTGTTCCTAAAACAAAAATGCTTTACAAGATTTGTCGTAAAGTTTACTTAGGAAATAGAATGGAATGTTTTTGCTTAGCTTGAACATTTTGTAACATAATTGGCTAAACATTAAGGGTATGTCTAGACTACAGAGCTTTTAAAAAAAAGTGGCCTTTTTCGAAAAAAACTTCACCCGCGTCTAGACTGCCGTCGCGTTCTTTCAAAATTAAATCAAAAGAACGCGCCATTTTTTTTGACAGTGGTAAACCTACTTTTATAAGCGAGGATGCCTTTTTTTCAAAAGAGCTCTTTCAAAAAATGGCCTTTTTGACTGCAAACAGGGCTTTATTGACAGAACATCCACATTGCCTGGGTGCTCTCTTTCAAAAAAGCAGCTCCCTTTTTCAAAAGACTTGGGGCCGTCTAGATGATCTCTTTTGAAAGAGGCTTATAGTCTAGATGTACCCTAAGTATTGTTATATTTCCAAGTGCCTTGGTTGTAACATACTTGCACTCTTCCTAACAATGGAATAATGGCTTTTTCCATTCAGGTAGGACAAACAAATCCTAGTTTTATACCCTAATAAAATTATACATTATTATATGTTCCTAATACAGTACTTATAAATACTATCAATGGTAAGAAGCTTCAGGGGGTAGCTGAGTTAGTCTGTACAGAAAAAAACAACAAATGGTCTGGTAGCACTTTATAGACTCACAAAAGAAGTGGGCTGTGCCCAAAAAAGCTCATGATACCATCTACATGTTTTGTTAGGCAAACTTACCACTGATAGCACTTTATAAACTATGTGCTAAAATATTAAAATATAACAAAATATTAGCTTTGCTGCATGACTGAATCAATAACTGAATGGATAATTTAGGGCAGTGTTTCTTAAGCTATGTTCCATGGAACACTGGTGGTCCGTGAACAACTCGCAGGTGTGCCGAGACCTCTTCTTTGTTTTTGTTACTACTTTGTTTTTGTCTTTTTTTTTTTTTGAAGAACATTTTCATAGGTGTTCCACATAAAAAAATATTAATGTTTGATGTTCAGTGGTCTCAAAAAATTAAAAAAACACTGATTTAGGGTCAGGTTGATCATTTTGTTCCAGTTACTTTATACTCCTCCAGTGTTGCTAGGTAGATATAATGCCCTCTTAACTAATCAGTTTGTTCTGAGTACATGCGCTGGTGGATCTAGCTCTAAAATGTGCGTGTGTTTGTGTGTGTGATTTAAGGTTGCAGCTGCATATCTTCAACTCACTGGAGACATCACTTGATAATATTCTCTTTGGGTTTCTTCTTGGGTTTCTTCTTTATAGTTCAGGTACCACCTTTTCTAAGTTCCAGCAATAAAAAAAACCTAAAGTTGGAGTTAAGCTACAGAAAAAAAATTAGTAATTTGAGGGGGAAGGGATGTTGTAATTTTCTCTCCCAAAATAATTACCAAGCCAAGAAATTCAACTGAATTGTCTTTGTAATATCTTCAGTCAGATGGACAAAAATTGATTTCTTCCCTCTGTACCTATGATTTATTGCCTTATACCAAGATATGCAATGGCCATTCTCAAATTTCAGAATGCAGGAACACTCTCTCTCATTATATTAAATTTCAGATGACAGGGTATCTTCAACATTATAACTTGGCATTACATCTTGGCCCTGAGGACATGGTGATTAGTGTCAATTAAAGCTGAGGGTAGCCCAGTAAGTCTTGCAGACTAGTCTGTCTTTTAGACATTAATGTGCTAGGTGTGTGGCTTGTCAGGGATGGGCGAAAAGGAATTGGGGCTTCAGGACTCAGTTTCCACTGAGATTATTGTTTATTAGAAGGAAAGGAAATCGGAACGGTGCCCTAAAGCTGGGAGCTGCGAGAGGAGATCGAGTGCTGAATGTCGCATTTCAGAAAGCTGACCTGGAGTTCCCCTCATTGCACATCCTGGCACCAAACAATCTTTCTGCCTTTGATTTCCCCAAGCAAAACTTCCCAAATCCTTCACTTCACTGCAAATGGCTGATGCCTTGGAAACCCTGCACTCTGCCAGCCTAGATCCCAGCTTGAGTGAGTTTAATCTCTCTAGAGCCCATGCAATGAGTGGGTTGGAGACGGTGAGGTCCCTTTGCCCTGCCTGGCTGTGCGACCTTGGTGTACCACGCGGTGGCCATTGTCCCGGTCTGTCATTGGCACACATTACAGCAGACACCACCAAGTAATAAACACCAGTGCGGGTTCGATCACTTCTTCTTGCTGTGTCCCCACCCTCTCCATGGAGCACAGCCTCCTTCCCAAACGATGCACGCTGGGGACTGATAATGAGGCCTGGCTCAGTCTGTCTCTCTGAGGAGCAGCCAAAGACATAACTGACGCTAACATTCGCCTCTCCAGTAACGGCATGGCCTGAGCTGGGGGGTTTCCCACACACCCATCCCCTTCAGCGTTTTCCTGACACGCCCCTGAACATGTACTTGGTGTGGGGACAGATTTGGGCCAAACAGGCCAACGTTAGGCTCTCTACTGGAGCTGGAGACGTATTCCTGACTAGTGCCCAGCCTCACTGTGCTAAGGAGGCGAATCCAGAGCAAAGACACGCTAAGACGTGTTGCCCCTTCCCAGAATCCTGGCTCATTTCTGCACCGGGCTATAAGGACAGGGAAGACAACTGCCTAGAGAGCATCATTCTGTGTGTGGGATCTCCCTTGTCAGGACTGGGTACAGCGGTGGTGCTTCCATCCAAATGCCCCCACTACTCCTCAGTGGGTTTTGCATGTACTGGTCCCATTCCTGCAGCAGTATATTACTGAGCGCGTTGGTGAGGCCTGGGCACATCTCTTCCCAGGGCAGAGTTGAAAGTTACTGAACTGTGGACAGCTGACGTAACACACCTGTAGTGGGTTGGAGTGGCCGCCCACTGACACCGAGGGGGAGGCGCCAGTCCCATACCGCCCCTTACCTTGCTTTGCCCCTCCCTCCCTGCCGGCTTCCCTTGAGAGCTTGGGAAAACACAGCAGGGACGGGGAGACTAAGACTACTATTCATTTTCTTAATTGACCCAGTCAAATCAGGGCAAATAGAACCTGTAGTGACAGAGTGGAATCGGAAGTTCTGATCACAGCCGAAATCTCGGCTTTCCCATATGAGAAGCTTATTGGCTCCCTTGCCTTGCAGCTAGACAGAAAATCACACTTCTGCTTCATTTGCCCTGTTTACCAGGGGCTGGACTAAAGTATTTATTCACTCTTATGGGTTTCTTCTTCTTCTTTCTTCTTTTTTTGCTGTCCTAACCCAAGACAATCATGTTTTACTCCTCCTGTTCTATAAAGCATGTGCATTTCACATAATAGCTGCTCTATGTATATAACGTACACCCTGATAGTAGCGGGCATCGGTGCTCTTGTATAGTATTGGAACAGCATTTGCTCAGGTTTGAGAGGTGGGGGGTATAAGACCGGAAGAACGGCCACACTGGGTCAGACTAACGGCCCATCTCGCCCCAGTGTCCTGTCTGCCAGCAGTGACCAATGCCAGGTGCTTCAGAGGGAATCGACGGAACAGAGCAGTTTTCGTGTGGTCCAGTCCCAGCATCTGGACTCTTAGGGCCCTCAGTACATGGAGTTGCTCATATGCAGGTAGCAGATGGCAGCTTTTGGTCTCAGGTATGGGTGAGAGATGTAAATCCTGGTATTTGCAATCCAGAGTGATAAAGATTCAAAGTAGTGCATGAGAATGGACCCGACCTTACATTCTGTATCTAGCAATCAGGAAAGACAGAGGAATTTGTGAAAATGCTGGCAGTTCTGAGAGACTCCATTCGCTTCTGAGCCATTCCATTGAGTTATTGGACCATGAAGTGTCTGATTACCAGGTAATTTGATGGCATGAGCCATTTTAATTGGCTGAACATAGAAAAGCTCCTAGAAACATGACAGAAATTAAAAAATACAGTTTCAGGAGCTTCTCGCCACTGGTTGAGGTAGTCTGCTGCTTTATGTGGCGCTGGATAACACACTTCATTAGCGTGCTTCTAAATAAATGAATAATTGAATTTGAATATGCGACTTTAGGGTTTTTTTCATCTGAGGTTTTATGAGAATGTCATGGAAGCTGTGTTTTCAAGTGGCTTTTACTATTGCTATACCAGATTCGGCATACCTCATGAGGGAGCTGCTTGATGCATATTAATTATTATGATGGTTATTTTTGTATAGTTTCTCCTGTGAAGCCGCAGTACAACAAACTGACGAGGAGGACATTGTTACTCTTCCTAATGATGTCACTGAACAGTTTGCTATTGATTTGGATAGAGCAGGGTCTGGATCAAGTGTAACCAAAATCACATCGTGCTCGAATGCTCAGTTAAAACATTTCTGGAGCTTGGGACTGGCTGGGATATCTTGCATAGCACAGGCTGAAGAATTTATTCACTGGTTCCTGCATCACACCCTATCGCTTCTGGGAGTCTTTTGAAAGCCATCTAGTCTTGATATAAATGTTGTCATTGATGGAGAACATGCCCCTTGATAAGTTGTGTCAATGGCCAATAAAAATGTCTGCCTCATTTCAGATTTGGCATTTTCTAGTCTGCAGAATTTCAGATTCCAGCCCTTGGGTTGTGTTCTATCTGTGCTAGAAAGAAGAGCCAAGCGTTGTGAGAAATCTTTTCCCTGCGTAGGAACATAGTCCCTGTGCTCACACACCTCTCGGCCTCCTCCGGGGTTAGCTGGACAGCCTCTGTCTCACCCTGTCAGGCAGGGTTCCCTGGAGCTCTTTCCTGTTTTATTTTTCCCAGTTTCTCAACCTCCCTTTGAAGTGCTGACACCCAAGCTGGACACAATGAGTTCATATCCCAGCCACACAGAGTTTGCACTGAGCACAGCTGAGAAGAGGAGACCGGCGGCTCACTAAAGCTACTTTCTGCTCCCGCAAGCCTAGACTGGATGGGGCTTGAAATAGCCCCAGCCTAATGGAGAGTAACGGTCTGGTTTGTTCTCCATCAAAGGCAAAGCCTACTCCTCAGCCTTTGGGCAGCATTTCATCAGCGCTCTGCTCCCAAGGTAGCACAAACCCAAACCACAGGCCACCCACCCTCTAAATAAGAATTCTTGTCCATAAATGTGGGACTCTTTACTTAGCTAAAGGCATGTCTGTGGAAGGGAGGAATTTACCAAGTGTCCCTCCTCACTCTGTAACACTGCCTAGTCCACAGCCTTGGAGACCTCCCCAGCGAAACGCCTGTCAGCTACAAAAAGGGTTGACAACAGCTCTATGTTTCCTTCTTGACCATTGACCAAACTACTAGCCTAGGATGGGGAGGGGGGAACTGTATTTAAGCTAAATCTTGATTTGGGTAAGGCTATGGCACAATTCCACATGTTATTCTCACAAGCCAATGAAGGAAATGTCCAGGTTGAATTGCAATGAGGTTTGTGCACAATTGGTTGATAAACAACATTGAAAGTTAGTTATCAGTGTGTCAGTATCAAGATGGGAGGGCGTGTTTCTTGGGGTCTTGCAGGGATCTGTCCTGGCTCTGGTACTACTCAGTATTTTCATTAATGACTTCAATAATGGAGTGGGGTGGATGCTCATACAATTGGTTGATGATATCAAGCTGGAAGGGTTGCAAGGACTTTGTAGGGCAGGGTTAGAATGCAAAGTGTCCTTGACAAATTGAAGAAATGGTTTGCATTCAGCAAGATAAAATTCAATAAAGACAAGTGCAAAGGACTGCTCAGAGGCCATGTCACACTAAATGGAAGATCGCTGCTGCTGCGATCAATCTTCTGGAGTTTGATTTAGTGAGTCTAGTGAAGACCCACTAAATCAAACAGAGATGGTGCCCCCATTGGTGCCTGGTACTCCTGCCCCTGCTCCTATTGGCCTTCTGTGGGGATCACAGGGAAATGCAAAACAAGGCACATCAACTCCAGCTGTATAATTAACATAGCTGGTGTTGTGTATCTTGTTTCGACCTTCCCTATAAGTGTAGACCTGGCCTCGGGGGGAAAAAGAACTAATGCACAACTCTGAACTGGGCAATGACTAGAGAGGCAGTAGTGCTGCTGAAAAGGAATTGGGAAGTCACAGTGAATCACAAAATGAACATATGTCAATGGCATGATGTAGTTGCTAAAAAGGCTAGTGTTCTACTGGGATGTAGTTATTGGAGTGCTGTGTGTGAGACAAGGGGGTAATTCTTCCGCCCCTAGCTGGCGTACTCTGCTCACTCGGGCACCACACGATGTAAAGGATGTGGATAAACTGGAGGAGATTCAGAGGAGGGCAACAAAATGAAAGGCTTGGGAAACCTGGCCAATGGCAAAAGGTTACACAACCTGGACATGTTTAGTCTTGCAATGAAAGGGAACTGCTAACAATCTTCAACTATGGTAAGGGGTGTTGTAAAGAGAATGATGGGGAAGTATTCTCTATGCCCACTGACATCAGCACAACAAACAACCACAGCATAATCTGCACCAAGGAAGTCTGAGGGTAGATACCAAGAAAAGTGTTCTCTCTATCAGGGAAGTTAAGCACTCGATCAAACTTCCAAAGGAGGTTGTTGAATCCCCGTCACCGGAGGGTTTAAGAACGGCTTAGACAGCCCCCTGTTAGGGATGGTCTAGGTATACTCAGTCTTGCCTCTGTGCAGAGGGCCAGACTAGATGACCATTTGAGGTCCCTTTTTGCCCCAAATTCCCATGAGTCTATGATTTAATAGCAGTGGGCTGAGAAGTGGGATTCAAGCTGCACAGGGTTCCTCTGGCTCCATGCGATAATTCTCGTTAACAGTGAACATGATATCGATTTGGCTGGCAGGAGAAACTGGCTCAAATGCAACCAGCCGGTTAAACAAAGCTTCACATAAAATGTAAAACAGAAGAAGAAAATTAAATTGCAGAATAAAAGAGAGGACAGTGCACACCTGAATAGCAGTGCTTCATGAACATTCAATGCTTCAGATGTCACCACATCTGCCTGGGAAGCAATTTAAGTTTGGCTTGTATCTTAAGATCTAGCATTCATGTTATTAATTTTTAATTAATAGGAGCAAACATGGAGAACCTGTCACCGTCATTATGAAAACCATGATAAAAGAGCAGAACAGAATCCGATCTTGTTAAAGACAGAGCTTCTGTGTAAGGACAAAAATCATTTGTCAGTAATTTTATTTGAAGTAAATTGACGAAATATGTCGGATAATTTACTCAGAGACATGAGTCCTTCTCTGCCAGCTGTAGTCACTGACAGGTGACGGGTGCCGTGCTGAACTCAGTGTCAGCAAAGACCCACTGTGCAGATAGGTGGAGCTCCTGGCAGGATTATCAGAGAACCAGCGCAAATCTTGGCAACAGAAAGCCAAGGAAAATATCAAATTTCTAGCGAAAATCTTCCCTCCTCCTCGGTGACACCATACAGCTTGCCTGATAAGTGTGTATAATAGGGGTTGTTGTCATGACAGCAGCCACCAGATTCTCCCTAGGGAGCCCCACATGTGCGAAGACGCCATCCTTGTTAGCACTGCAGGCTCGTAGCTCTTTGGTCTATCACAGAGCCTCTACTTCCATGCACAGCATCTGGGATGCTGTGGACTTTCCCATCACAGGCGGCTCCCTGCTGCCCCTTCAGAATGGAGGTATTGAGTTCACACCCTGCTTTGCTTCCTTTGCGCTTTATTTTCCCAGTCCCAGTGCAGATCGCTTGGGTGAGACAACTTACAAAAGTAGGACTGAGAGAGCAGTGGGGTTCCACCCCCGCCCCCAGCCTGCTGCCCCCTGCCTTATTGGCGCTTCACACAAAGGCTTGTAGTTGCTTGAAAGCGGATGTGTGTTCAAATATACATATGGTAGAACAACACCACAAGGGCAGAGGACCTTCCCAGTCGTCCCTTCATTTCTTTGTCGTTTCCATTTAAAATTCCGCCTCTGACTGGCCATGTGCTGCTCAGGTTCTGGGACCTGCCTGTCGGCACACACTGTCATGCAGCCATGGATTTTCATGCCAGCCAGAGCTATGATGATCGTGCTTAGCCAGGCTGGAGAATCTACCCCCTGCCTCCCTGGAGCTCGGAAATACCAAGCTAGAGATGTAGTGTCACCGGGGCCATAAACACAATGCCAGGCTTCCCTCTGGCTCCAATGGGAGCAGGTTCCCGGTTCTTAGCTGGTAGTGAAGGAGTATAAAGACTACCACACTGGAGGCCACGTGGATTCTCTCAAAGTGCCGGTGCTTTCATGGGGGACTCACGTGCACTGAATGCTGTGAACGAGCTGCAGAAAAAAAATCCTGTCTCTTTAGAGCGTAAAATATCAAAGTGCTTTGAAGCTTTGCAGGGTTTATGCTACTTCCCCTCAGTCTCTTGGCTTCAGCAAATCTATTGATTTTCCAATAGATGTCAAGGAGGCTGCTCAACAGGGTTGAAAATCAGTTCCTCAGCAAAAGGCAATGTCAGAGAAGAACAGGGGAGACTAGGAGAGGAGGGAACGCCGTTCGTGTCACCTCTGGAACAGGTTTCAGATAGGCAAGACAAACACTTGGCAGTTGAATCTTAGGTGCGTAATGTGGGGACAGAGTTGGAAGGCCCAGAGGAGCAGTCTGTCCCCCTCTCCGGTTGAGAAGAGTAAGAACAACACACCCTTGGCTGACCTGCAATGAAGTGCCCATGGAAGTTTGATAAAAACACGAGTCTTCCAGCCATTATTTCAATTCTGAAGGCAGTGTAGAGGAAGGGTAAAGGGCTGGAGGTCTAGAGAAGGGAGAGGAGGACAAAAAGACGTAAATCTACGTTGGCTTGGAAACAACAACTAATGCAGACAGATAATTAGAAAGAGACTCCATTAAAGTCACTGGGCTGTGTCTAGACTGGCCAGTTTTTGTGGAAAATCAGCCGCTTTTCCGCAAAAACTGGCCAGCTGTCTACACTGGCCGCTTGAATTTCCACAAGAACACTGACTTCCTATTGTAGGAATTTAGTGCTTCTTGCGGAAATACTTTTCTCTTCCCGTTCGGGCAAAAGTCCCTTTTGCGCAAATCATTTGTGCAAAAGGGCCAGTGTAGACTGGACGGCATTGTTTTGCGCAAAGAAGCCCCGATCGCGAAAATGGCGATCTAGATTGGCACAGACGCTTTTCCGCAAAAAGTGCTTTTACGGAAAAGTGTCCGTGCCAATCTAGACGCTCTTTTTCCGAAAACGCTTTTAACGGAAAACTTTTCCATTAAAAGCATTTCCAGAAAATCATACCAGTGTAGACGTAGCCATTGGAGTTCTGCCAGTTTGAAATGGGTATGAGTCAAAGCCCATACGCTAGGTCACTTGCATGTCTACACTAGGAAATTATTTTGAAATAACTAAATTTGAAATAACAACTCCTGAAATAACTATCTGAAAAAAGCTTATTCCTCGAGGAAAGCAGGAGTACATATTTTGAAAGAATGGGCTTGGTAGTGTGGACATATTTTGAAATAAGGGGGGTTATCTCGAAATAACTCCCTAGTCTAGACCAAGGCTTAGTATCCCTTTGTTTCCTGACTGGGTGAGATGTTTGGAACCCAGTTTCCATATGTTTATGAATTCAAAATCTTTACTCCGCAAATGTTCTTTCCTCAGCACTTAAATGTCACTGCAAATATTCCTGATACCAAACTCAGTTCCTGGATACTTACAAAAAACAAATCACAAATAGGAGAGGCAAATTCATGCCAAAATCCCAATGGTTATTTGTGTTTAATTTCTAATAGCAGTATTTACTCCAATGCCTGTAAGTGACGAATGGAAATACAACCATGCATAATATTTAATGAGATATGGCTACGTGTGGTCAAAGTGACTTTTCTGTATGGCCATGTTTTACTAGCCAATGACACATGCAGGGATTGGAATGCTTTGTGCCGGAGCAGGACATCTTCAAGTGTGCGTTTTATTCCTCCTGAGAGTAAAGTATCAGGAAAAATGTGCACACAAAACAGCACCGGAGAAAGCAGCTAGATTGTAGATACAAGGGCAGACATAAAAGGGCTGGAAGCAAAGGGGCAGAGTGTGACAATGGGTCTGCCTGGCTTTAGGGCTCTTAGCTGGAGCCCAGTGGAGTAGGTGGGCCTGGGGTCCCCTATCAGCCCCTCAGAGAGGTGAGAGCTAAAAGGGTTTCCAGCTCCCAGAGGACCAGTAGAAGGGGAAACCTGCACCCCCTAGCAGGAGCAAAACGAACACCCTCCACAGCCCTGAGTGGGACTAGCCTGGAGGCTCGTGAAAGAGGAGTTGATGGCCCATCCCGCGGACCGAGTGGCCCCATGCAATGCTCCCTCTGGCCAAAGGGGGCGCTGTCACCCCAGCAGAGCAACTCACAGTATGAAATTGGAATTCACTCTTGAGAGTGAAATGTTGGTGCCACTGAACTCATTGGGGGCTTTGCCGCTGACGTCAATGGATCGAGGATCGAGTTCTGGGCTCTTGCTCTTTTTTGTTTTATGACGCCATTGATTTGAGTAACAACGTCCATTGTTTCCAGTGTCTCATAGGAGCCTGTTCTTTGTAGTGGCTCCTTCACGATACTAGGTGGCGCTCTCCTCCTCCTCCTCCCTTTTTCATTTCACAGACAAAACTACTAACATTTGCAAAGTGACAGGTATTTTGCATTTGCATAGTAATAGCTATGCAAATGGCAAGATTAGTTATTACATTTAGAAAGCAAATATTACAAATTGGCAGGGCTTCAGTAATTTCTTATCAATTATGTTTGCAGGGTTGTTGACGGCTCTTGATAAATGTTGTGCCCTCACCCACATTTCTTGATATCTCATGAAACCATGTGGCTTTGAGTTTTTTATGGTGTTTGTTTGTATTTATTACTGATGGGAAAGCCTACCGGATTGATGAGACTTTGAGATGATCATCAGACAGCCAAAGAGAAATCCAGGCAAGCTATGAGTGCACCACTTGTCATGTCTCAACACATGTCAGCGGGGATGATCAATGTCTGTTACCAAACTCAGCATCTCCCCCTAACCGGCCATTCCCACGTGTACCAGCTCTGTAGGCGTCATGCTAACAACACGATTGTTGTCAGAATAAACCGAGTGGGCCGCTTTGGTGGCAACGTTTATTTACTAATTTCGGAGTCCTCGTGGCTCGCTCCCACTTACGGCTTTGTCGTTCTCCAGCACAGCGTCTGTGTCTGCAGCTGCATTCAGCACACGCAAGGCAGCTCTGCAGCGCCGCCAGTATTTTAATAAGGGGGTCCCATAAAATCTTTGATAGCCAGGACGGCAGAGAAGCGGGATGAGGCCTGAGGGACGCTCTCATCGCCCCTCCCCTTTAAATCAGAACCCTCTATCTCCCCTGTAACCAGGACAAGAGGCAAAGCCGCTTGGCTGACTGATTTGTATTGAGGCAGTTGCCGGAAATGCTCACGCTTTGCTCTTGACGACTCGCCTGAATGCTCCGCTCCACTCCGCTCAGAGCAGCGTCTGCACACTGTGAAAAGGGGGTAGGGCTCTTGCCTGGGGGATTCGGTGTTACATGCCTGAAACTGTGGGCAAGCGTCAAGCTCTTCAGCAATGCCCGTAGGAGCGCCAAAGACACTAACAAAACCTGTAGCTGGTATCATGAGCTTTCCTGGGCACAGCCCGACGAAGGGGGTTGCGCCCACGATAGCTCATTATACCATTTGCGGGTTTTGTTAGTCTCTAAGGTGCTGCTAGACTACTGCTGTTTTTTAAGTTTTTCCAGTTACAGACTAACTCAGCTTCCCCTCTGAAACTTTAGGAGCTCCAAGGAGGAGTCAGCTGTGGCAAAGAGGACTAAGCAATGTCCACAGAATGGGTTCACGCTAGCAGGGAGTTCCCCATGGTTGCACCTCACCAGCACATCACAGCGAAGTAATGTAAGTGTGAGTGCTGGAGGGACTGTGGGTGGAGGAGAGGGAAGGAGGGTTCTACACGCTAGGGCATGAGCAGCGTGCTAGACCTACCACAGCAACTGGGGAGGGACCAAAGGACAGATGGATGGTAGGGGAGACAACATTTCATGGCCAGGCTTTCGTGGAATTGGGAGGTTTTCAGGGACCTAGTGTGTAGCGAATACACAATATGGCATGCCCTGGGACTGACAAGAATGCCTTCCAGATAGATATCTACCTGGACCATCCCAGAGGCTACTAGCCCTCACCCACCCAAGGTAGGCCTCACAGAGGAGAGAAGAGGGTGTGCTCCAGCGGCCATGGGGATGGGAAAAGGCTTCAGATGTTCAGATGCTTTGGAAAGGAATCTAGTTCTTCCCTGCAGTAGTTTATGCTAAAGAATGAAGGCCGACGTTAAAAGAACCCTGATCTGAGTGACTGGAAATGCACATCCAGCTTGGTTTTGTTCTCAAGATGTGCCTTGGTAACAAACCACTCGGGCCTGTCCAATCAGTGTCAGCCATCTTCAGCCGGCCAATCCATTCAGACAGCTTTTCAGAATGGCGTCGCGGTTGTTTAAATGCCCGTTATTGAGCTGGGAAACAGCATCAGTGACTTTGAGTCTACTGGCTTTCCCCTGCTGTTTATCTGCAGCCATTTTGCCCCCAAACTATTGTTTGTAGCTGCCTCCCGCACCACACATGAGCTCTGTTGCACACTATACTACTATTGTTACAGCTGCACATTTGAGCATGGATGATTCAAACTTGTTCTGCTTCAAAAGCTGAACGGGTATTGTTCTGAGCTCTTTAAACCTGCCCAGTAAGATGGTGATGGAGAGGAGGGAGCAATACATGATCTGAAATGATTAGCTTGTCTGGCTTTTTTTTTTTTAAATAAGCAGACCTCATCCATTAGTCAGAAGCTGGTTTAGATTATTTGATCACCATCCAAGTGGGGAAAAAAGGCCTATTTCTTTTTCTTTTCATTTTAAATTCCTATGACTCTAAGGTACCAAAGAAAGTTTTAACATTAATTGCTCCCTGTTTGAAATGTTGAATAATGAGCTACAGCCTGGTTTTATGGCCCAATTCTAAAGGCCTAAAAATAAGGAATTAAAATTAAATTGTGATCCCAATATTAATTGCCATGTTTGGAGTTAAAAAGGGCCAGGGAAATGACCATTATAGAAGCCAAAGCGACAGGAACGTTGGAACAAAACTCACTGATTCATTACCCTGCTTCTCTGGCAACTTATTTTGAGGCTGTCTGGTGATGCAGCCAATTAGCTCTGAACTGGAGACATTTTGCCTAATAAACAACACAGCACTGCAGCAGGAGATGGTTTTATTCCCGAAAACAAGCTATTGTCTAGAAAAGAGTGATATACAGGTCGCAGAAATGGTCACAATACCCACGGTATGGGACCAGGTGCGTGTTTGTATAGAATCCCCGCGGAGGCGGGAACAAATCATTACAACTGAGCAAATAACTTGCCATTTGGTGAAGTTAGCCTTTCTTTTCTTCTGGTGACACATCCTTGAGCATCTTGCTTTCCCTTTGTATTGGTCAATTGTTCAGATTTATTCATTATATCATTGTCTGTGAATATGCGGAAGCCCAGAGAAAGGTGATTACACTGATTGCTAATGAATCAAGCCATGAGGATGATGTGAAGCAAGGGCAGAAAATGCAGATCTCTTTGAGTCTAAAACCATGCGGTAACACTGAAGTTCAGAGGAATGGAAGGATTTTCAAGGGAAGACGCGTTGTGGAAGATGAGGGTATTCTCACTGAGTGGGACATGGATATGCAAAAGGAGTAAAACACAACATTAAACTACAGGACTCCTGACCCATCAAGGAGAGACCTAGGAAAGTTGCTCTCCATCTACCACACCCCTAAAGAGTTGTATTGTGATTGACCAGTACAGCATGCCTGGAGTACTAAATGCCGTGGGAAGCCAGTGGTTTTTAGTGTTGGGTCTCCAAACTGGATACTACCAGAACCCTCTGAGAGCAGAAGATAAGGAGAAGACAGCCTTCGTCTGCCCATTAGGGTTTTATCAGTTTGAACGCATATCCCAAGGGATTTCAGGAGCACCTGCCATCCAACATCTTATGAAGAAAGTTGTGGAATATATGAATTTAATGCAAGTCTTAGTTTATTAGGATGTCCTGATTATATTTCAGACACCTTGGAGGAGCATGAAGAACGACTTTGCAAGGTGGTTGGCAGGTTGGGGACCCATGCACTGAAGCTCTCCATTGATAAGTTCTGCAGAACATCAGTGAAGTCCATGGATCACATCATATCCCAAGAAGGTGTGAGTACTGAGCTGGATAAAACAGAAGCACTCACTGCCTGACCCAATCCCAGCAATTACAGAGAGCTTAAAACCTTTCTCAGACGTAGTGGATACTACTAAATTCTAAATTCTTTTGTGAAGAATTATACTATCACCATAAAGCCTCTGAATGATCTTACCAGGGGATACCCATCCAGCAAGAACACGTATAAGACCAAGAGTAAGGGGAGGTCCCCCAGGCCTCCTGAGCAGAGACGCTGTGGTCCCTTAGAGCTCTTTGGACCACGATGGGATGAGCAATGTGAAAGCACTTGGTGAGAAATCATTAACTGCCTATCTCAAGATCCTCGATTAAGTTGACCCAAGCAAGCTATTTAGTCTACATACAAATGCCTCTGTAAATTCCACTCCAATTCATCTGACAAAGTGAGTTTGACCCACAGAAGCTTATGCCCTAGTAAGTCTGTTAGTCTCTAAGGGTGTGTCTAGACTACATGGCTCCGTCGACGGAGCCATGTAGATGAGTTTACTAGACATAGCAAAATGAAGCGGTGATTTAAATAATCGTGCTTCATTTACATCAATATGGCCGCCGCGCTATGCTAATGATCAGCTGATCCGGCACAGCGGGGCAGTCTAGACGTGCCGTGGTCGACAAGGGAAGCCTTTGTCGACTGCTCTGGTATGCCTCGTGAAACGACGTTTACCGGAGCGGTCGACAAAGGCTTCCCTTGTTGACCGTGGCACATCTGGACTGCCCCGCTGTGCTGCCAAACAGCTGATCGGCACAGCGTGGCGGCCATTTTGATGTAAATGAAGCGCGATTATTTCAATCACCGCTTCATTTTGCTATGTTTAGTAAACTCATCTACATGGCTCCGTCGACAGAGCCGTGTAGTCTAGACACACCCTGAGGTGCCACAGGATTCCTTGTTTTTTTGTTTTTTGTTTTCCTAAGGGGAACCAGTTACAAACAAGAGAACACTTGTCACAGCCTACTGACACGATTTATTGCCTTGATGGCAAGCCAAATTAGCTCTGCCACTCTGTTCCTGGTTTGACTGACAGGGCAAATCTCTCATAGGTTAGGGCACCTAAATAAAAGATATATCAACTCTGTTACACTTAAATTAATCTTGTCTATAACCACAGGGCAGGATGCATGCTGGGGCTCTGCTTGTTCCTGCTGGGCTCTGTAATGTATGTTTATTGTCAAGCTGTTGTGATGACTCCCCTTTGAGTGCAGGTGGGAAGCTTTCCTGCCCTGTGGGTGCTACATATTTGCAGCTCCACACGTTTCCTGGCACAATGTGATGATCCTTCAGAGCTAGCACATTTTACCTTAGGTTTCATTTAACTAGTGAGAATTTATTAAATAAGTCCGAGACTTGTATGTGTGTGGATGTATGGGGGGCTCTTTTATTTCCTTCTTTGGCTGCTTTGCTAAGAGGTGGATAAACCAAATATCTCAAGTTGTCTGCTTTTTGTCTCCTATTCTCACTACTTGTGGGCCATTTCTACACTCACAATAGAAGGACAACACTTTAGTCTCTGGGAGATGCTAAACTAACACGCACACCCAGCGCCTGTGTAAACAGCACGTTGGCTGCAGTAGTGCTATCCTGAAGAGGCTGCTCATGGGGACGAAAGCTTTTTGTCGGGAAAAGAGATGGCAGAAAGCAGCTACGCTGCATGAGATGTAGCGACACGGCTGTAGTAACATGGAAGTGTCACTAAAAGCTGCGTGGTGTAGACACAGCCTTGATGGCTGTGTATAAAGTGATGCTGTCAGGAAGGTGAGTGACAATTATGACTTGAGCTGGGCAAATAATTGATGTTTTACTTTTGTGGCAGTTCTGAAAAACCGAAGAAAAAACCCCTTACATTACCCACCTGAGAAAATGAAGAAACAAATTGGCAGAGCCAGACAAGGAACCAGAAATCCTCTTCTTCAAGACAGGCCCAACAAGGGAAATAACAGAGCACCACTAGTCATCACCTACACCCCCCGCTGAAACCCCTCCAACGCATCATTGACAATTTGCATCCTAGCCCAGAAAAAAAATCCCTTTCTCTCACAGGCCTTGGGAGACAGGCCAATCCTCGCTTACTGACAACCCCCAACCTGAAGCAAATATTTACCAGCAGCCACACAACACACCTCAGATACACACACCCAGGTGCTTATCCCGGTGACAAACCCCATTGCCGACTCTCGCCGCATGTCTATACAAGTGACACCGTCACAGGACCTACCCACATCAGCCACTTCGTCAGGGGCTCATCCAGCTGCAAATCCTCTACTGTGATCTAGGCTATCGTGTGCCAGCAATGCCCCTCTGCCATGGATATTGGCCAGACCGGACAGTCTCTCGGTACGTCTACATTTCATTGCTCTTCGGAGAGAGGAATGCAAATGCAGACACCCGAAATTGCAAATGAAGTGGGGATTTAAATATCCCACGCTTCATTTGCATAATCGCGTTATGGCGCTATTTCAAAATAGCGCTATTTCGAGAGAAAAACAGGGTTAGTTCGAGATAAAACCCTTCGAAATAACCCCGTTTTCTCTCGAAATAGCGCTATTTAGAAATAGCGCCAGAACACAATTATGCAAAATACGCGTGGGATATTTAAATCCCCGCTTCATTTGCAATTTTGGGTATCTGCATTTGCATTCCTCTCTCAGAAGAGCAATGAAATGTAGACATACCCTTTGTGACAAAGGATAAATGGACAAAAATCAGGCATCAGAAATGGTAACACACAGAAACCTGCTGGGGAACATTTTAAACTGCCTGGGCTCTCAGCCCTGGATTTAAAAGTGGCCATTTTTCTACAAAGGAATGTCGCCAGCCAACTACAGAGAGAGCAAATAAGGAATCGACATTCATTGGCAAATTTGATACTGTTACTCTGGGCTTAAACAAAAACATGAACTGGATGTCACATTATAAAGCCAGTCTTTCCTGCCTTTAACACCTCATTGGTGTATGGGACGCATCCAGCCCACTTAATTAGCCTCATTCGCACCTGTCCTACAATTGACAGGGATTTTTTTTTCTGTTTTAAATCATTTGGTTTCTCTTATTCCTCTCCAGATCATCTGAGGAAGTGGGTTTTGCCCATGAAAGCTTGTTTCTCTCTCTAGATTTCTGTTAGTCTCTGAGGGTGTGTCTACAGTACAGCACTAATTCGAACTAACTAAGCTGATTCGAATTAGTGCATCTAGACCTAAAAACTAATTCAAATTAGCATTTTG
>CM057848.1:1386163-1397295 GCA_030068395.1 Apalone spinifera | reverse complement strand
TGGCTAACAGCCATTGCTGGACCTAACCTCCATGAATCTATCTAGCTCTTTTTTTGAACCTTGTTAAAGTCCTGGTCTCCACATCTCTACAAAAACGAGTAAACTAATTAATTGCAAATTCAGAGAACTAGACAGATGGGTGAAACAATTTAAGGTGTCACAAAAACTTTAAAAAATAATAATAGGCATTTAAACTAAACATACACAGTAAATAATAATAATGATGATAATAATAATAATAATTAATAATCAATTTAAAAGAGTAAAAGTTGTCACCATGGCTAAGCAACAGAATAATAGAGAAAGACAGAGGCAAAAAGACAGCCTTTAAAAACTGGAAGTCAAACCCTAGTGAGGAAAATAGAAAGGAGCATAAACTCTGGCAAGTGAAGTGTAAAAGTATGATTTATGATGGGATGAGAGGGTAGGTCCTCTCATGGATCAGAAACTGGGTAAAAGATAAGATACAAAGGGGAGAAATAAATGAACTGTTTTCACAGTGGTTAGAGGCAAATAGAAAAAAAGCTGTGCCGTTCAAGGTACTGACCTAGGAAAAAAAGGTAAATGGTGAGGAAGCAAAGTTTACAGGTGACACACAATTATTCAGTATAGTTAAGTCCAAAGCAGACTGTCAAATATTGCAAAGGAATCTCTCAAATTTGGATGATTGGGCAACAAAATGATAAGCAAAATCCATTGTTGCTGAATCATCCGTTGCCACTGAAGAAAGAGATCTTGGCTCCCTCGTGGATAATGTGCTGCATATATCATCTCAGTGCACAATGGCAGTCAAAAAAGCAAACAAAATATTGGGAATGAATAGACCAGGGATAGAAACTAAGACAAAAAATAGCCTTATGCCACCATAGCAAGCCATGGTACAGCCACACCTTTAATACTGCAGGTCTTCCTATTGCAAAAGAAGGGAACTGGAAAAGAAAGGCAATGAAAAAGATTAAGTATACGGAACAATTTCCATATGAAACACGAACAAGACTGAAAGCATTTAAATGAGAAAACATATGATGATGTGGGTATCTGATAGAGGTGTGTAAAATATGAATAGTTTAAGTTAATGATTAAGGAAGTGTTATATAGCCTTAACAAAGCACGGGCGTGCACACACACACACACACACACACACACACACACACAGCATCATCTAATACAATTAACAGTAGCAGGTTTCAAACTAACCAAAGGTTGTACTCTTTCTTACAATGCACTGTTGAACTTGTTGCCAGGAAATGCTATACAGGCTAAAAGTGTTACTGATTAAAAATAGATAAGTTCCTGGACCATAGCTTCGTCAGTGTAGTTCATATTCTTTATGCAAATATGCTTATGAATATGCCTAACTCGAATATGCTTTATGCAAACTATTGCATATAGCCTATCGCTGGAGGGCTTGGAGTCCCCCGAATATGTGTATTCTATTCCTGTGCATGAATCATTCCTGTATTGGACATTAGAAATGTGAAGCACAAACCTATTTACCGAGCTAGACTTGCTGAGTGAGGGCCACTACTGGGACATAAGGATCTTAATGGCTTGGTATTTTGGACAATGCGCCATGGATAGTTTTGCAAAAGCGGCGAGGGGTCCTGTGGCACCGTATAGACTAACCGAAGTGTTTGGAGCAGAAGCTTTCGTGGGCAAAGACCCACTTCGTCAGATGCATGGAGTGGGTCTTTGCCCACGAAAGCTCCTGCTCCAAACACTTCGGTTAGTCTATAAGGTGCCACAGGACCCCTCGCCGCTTTTGCAGATTCAGACTAACACGGCTCCCCCTCTGCTAATGGATAGTTTTGCTTCCCTTGTAAGACTGGACCATGCTCGGTCCCACAAAAACGTGTGACCAGGCCACTTGATGCTGGAAACCAGTCTGGATGCTCTTCTTTTTCACTCCAGGTGAGGAAAGTTTGAATTGAACACAGCGGATTCCTCCATGGGCAAACCACATGCAATGGCCTGAAACCAAACACTAAGGGCTGCTGCTAAACACCAGGCCTACGTCTGCACTGCAGGCTTCTTGCACAAGAACTGTTTCGCGCAAGAGAGCATCCACACTGCCATGTGCTGTTGTGCAAGAGCATCCATGGCCGGGTGGATGTTCTCGTGGGCAAGAAAGCTCTGATGGCCATTTTAGCCAGAGGGGTTTCTTGTGCAAGAAACCCCTGTTGCCTGTCCGCACGGCCTTCTTGCACAAGAGCTCTTGTGCAAGCAGGCTTATTCCTCATGAGGAGAGGAATAACTCTTACTCAAGAAGCCCTCTCTTCTGATGCTTTCCTGAAAATTTACTTGTGCAAGAATACGTGTGCAGTGTAGACGCGCCACAAGTTTTTGTGCAAGAATTGCTGTTCTTGCACAAAAAGCCTGCAGTGTAGACGGGGACCGATGGCTACGATCTAAGAGAGGGCTATTCAACATGCAGCCTGTGGCCCATTTATTTGCAGCCGATGGTGCGGTTTGTGTTTACACAGGGCTCAACCTGAGGATCCTTTGAACGTGGTCTCCACTGGGAACAGCGAGGCATCTCCCAGGCGGGGTGAGCATTGAAAGACGCAAGCGGACGGGCTGCCTGGAACGGACAAGTACAGTGTGTTGGCATGTCTAGCCCCCAGGAAGGAGGTGTTGAGGGCACTGGGGCATTGTGGGAAGTGCTGGCTGGTTAGCCTTGTGGGCAGAGTCTGAGAGGTGTTGACTTTGGCCCGGCACACACACAGGGAACCGAGAGACCCCCAAAGCCCAGGTTCCTACAGGTCTTTCGGCATTAACCCGTTCCTTATGGCAAGGCCTAAGGGAGTCAGACAGACAATCCCCTTCACAAAAGTCACTTGGGCGCCAACTCATCTTCAATGAGAACTCTGCAGCAGCAGGTTCTTACCAGACTCCAGGTGACTGTTACTTGCCCCCGTTGGCCTCCCGCTGTGTGAACGCCACCACACAGAGATGCTTCCAGCTGCGCCGACTCTCAGTTGCATTTCAGCATGGACATGTCGTAGCATCAAATTGTGGTGCCCTGAGAGTGGCAGTTTCCCTGTTCCAGCCCTAAGGCCAAGTAGAGGGGAGAGCTTGTGGGAGATTCTGAGGAGTGGGGGATGGTGCAGGAACTAGGTGTGATAATGGTGGAGCTGACACTGATAACTCCTTAATGTCCCCTGGGAAGGGGTGGGATGGCACATGCTCTGTGCGAGGGGCGCGGGGGGTTCTTGTAGAGTTCCCATGACTAGTCCAAGCAGAAGGCACTTTCCTGATCTAAGACTTTTTAAATAAATCTTGCAGATGATACTGAGCTGGGAGGGGTGGCAAGTGCATAGGAGGAGAGGGTCAGAATTCAAAATGATCAGGACAAACTGGAGAAATAGTCTGAGGGAAACAGGATGAAGTTTAATAAGGACAAATGCAAAGTGCTCCACGTAGGAAGGAACAATCAGTCTCACACATAGAGAATGGGACACGACTGTCTAGGAAGGAGTACGGCAGAAAGGGACCTAGGCGTCAGAGTGGACCACCAGCTAAATATGAGCTAATCGTGTGATGCTATTGCAAAAAAAAAAAAAAAAAAAAAAAAGGAAAACATGAATCTGGGAGGCATTAACAGGTGTGTTGTGAGCAAGACACGAGAAGTCATTCTTCCGCTCTACTCTGCGCTGGTTAGGCCTCAGTTGGAGTATTGTGTCCAGTTCTGGACAGCACATTTCAAAAAAGATGTGGAGAAATTGGAGAAGGTCCAGAAAAGAGCAACGAGAATGATTAAAGGTCCAGAGAACATGACTTATAAAGGAAGACTGAAGGAATTGGGTTTGTTTAGTTTAGAAAAGAGAAGACTGAGGGGGGACATGATAGCCGTTTTCAGGTATCTAAAAGGGTGTCATAAGGAGGATGGAGAAAAATTGTTCTCCTTGGCCTCTGAGGGTAGGACGAGGAGCAATGGGCTTAAACTCCATCCCTGGAGATATTTAAGAGCAGGTTAGATCAACATCTATCAGGGATGATCTAAACAGTGCTTGGTCCTGCCCTGAAGGCAGGGGACTGGACTCGATGACCTCTCGAGGTCTCTTCCAGTCCTAGTGTTCTGTGATTCTGTGAAATATTCTGGAGGAAATGTGTTGAAAAGAAATAAGATGAGAGCCAGAGAAGTGCAGTGAAATTATTCCCAGACAAAACCCCTGACTTCTGTCTGTTTTTATACAGGAATATTCTGAAGAGTAAATATTTCCATGCGTTAATTAGTTTACCTAATCAGTGCCAGGATGCAATCCCCCAGTAAAATGTAATTTTCTTCCACCTCATTTGAATTAATGAATTTACCAGCCCACAGCTTCACTGGACAATCTACAATAAATCCAATTGTTCTTCCACCTTTCTCCTGCCTTGGAATAATGAGTCTTCTCCTTTCTCACAACACAATGAGCTCCCTGCTTTTTGATAATTATATCACAGTGATCTGACTGTTAATTGCATGCTAGCAATACACGCACTGGTTATATTTCACCTAATTCAACAGGCAGCCAAGCATGGATGAACAAACAGCATTTCTTATCTCAGATTTGCTGATTTGTTCTTGGTAGAACCCCTCTGTAGCTTGAAATCTCTTTATTTCAGCAACCAGAAACAGTTGGAATTGACCATTATTCAGATCCCAATCTTGCAAAGACTTACGCCTCTGTATCGCTTTAAACACGCGGATAACCCCAATGAAGTCAACAGGAGTGTGGGCGTGATTCAGTGGAGCCGGGACGTGACTCGTTAAGCTGATGCACATACTTAAAGCAGCATTCCAGTCTAACAAAGTAAAAGAGGCCGAGGACACCGGTTGTGCTCTGTATTTAGATGATGACATTTGCAGTCTATACAAGGGATCTGAAAACGTAAAATGTAGTTGTCAACCAATCCCGCCGGCATATTTCTCCCCTCTCCCCCGAGGGGAGCCCTTGGACCTGAACACTGGGTGGATCCAGGTCAGGTTCCCATCTCTTAGTCCTTGCAGTGCTCTCTGTTTTCTTGGCCTTCTTATTTCTTTACCGGTGGGACACCAAAAGAGAAACAAATGGTCCGGTGTGACTGAGAACAAATCCTTCCTCAGCCTTCTTCTGAGGGAAAACCAAAGCCAGTGATATCCCCTTAAATCCGATGGATCTCCCTCTCTCTGGGATCCCTCGAAGCGAGTAAGATTTCCCCTGGGACGCCTATGACTAATGAATACGTAGATGAGAAATGAGGCCACTTCTGGCCAGGAACACTTTCTGGCAGTGGGTGCACTTGAGGTCTCTAGCTGGCACCAGTAGCGCCAATACAGGCCTGGGTCTGCTCCTTACGTCGGGCTCTCTGGTCTTCCTGGAGACGACGCTTGATCTCAAGTGTCAAGCATCGTTCTTGTTGGTGGTCCTCCAGGTTACCCGATCCATCCCCTGCCTCTCCCAGGTGTTAGCGTCAATGCCCCACTCTGCCAAGGTGCTCTTAAGGACGTCCCTGTCACGTTTCCTCTGCCCACCATGAGTCCTCGCCCCAGTGCTCAGCTGAGCATAGAAAAGCTGCTTAGGTAAACATGTGTCAGGCAAGTGTGTGTGTCTTGATGCTGCGGGAATCAGGCTCTGCAGGGACACTAATGTTGGTCTGTCTGTCCTGCCACGTGAGGCCCAATATTCTTCTCAGGTACCTTTGGTGGAATTTCTCCTGATTTGTAATATGTCGCCTATAGGGAGTCCGGGTGTAGGAAAAACAAACTGATGGTTCTACATAGCTGATTTACAAGGGCTGGGAAACTCAATCAGGCTGCCCCCCGAATGCCTGTTCAGGGAGTTTGCATCACCCCTCGTGGGTACTCCTGGGGTGCAGGTCTCTGCCATGGGACTTTTTCATATTGCATCCAAGCACTTCTGGATCCCTTTGCCCTTCACCCTGTCTTCTTCTGAACGGCTTGCTTCTGACCACACCTGTTGGGGAGCACTGGGGCTACCTAGCCCCTGTCCCAGGATTTTACACCCTGGCACACTCACAGTCGTTGCTGTAATAACCACACACGTAGCTCTGGAGAGAGCCAAGTGCAGAGCTGCCACTGAATATGATCAAAGACTGGCTGATTCAGGCAAGGAACCTCTCGATTTTTGTATAGTGTTTGCAGAAGAAACAGGGACGTTAAACCCTGTGCAAAGATAAGGGATTCCGACCTGCTCGTAGGAACATCAGAATGGCCCCACTGGGTCAAACTGGGTCCATCTAGCCTTGGAGAGAGGATACTGACAGTGGATGATGCCAGGTACCCCAGGGGCCGTAGGTAACTTTTGAATGCCAGGTGTATTGACACCTATTTGATACAATGAAACACAGAGGGACAAAGTGGTTACTTGATCTGCCAAAGTTTACAAAGAGAACACCAAGACCTCAGCTATCACCTGGAGTAACCTTCTCTCAGCCGTCTGGGTTTGTGGTGTACGCTCAATGATACCTTTTCACTAATCTTAACCTAAAGGATCTCGAAAGAAGTTAAATTGGAAGGTCAACTTTAATGTAGAGACCGTTAAGTGGATGAGACAGCTTTGATTGGGGAGCCATTTAACCTGTAAATGAACAGCAACAAGGAAGAATAAAATGATAAATAGCTCCCTATAAACGAATTACCAATGTTTTCATAACACTTGCTTAACCCGCCTGGTTTCTCTCTTCTCTTTGTCTGGGTGACAAACCCTCTTTATTACTTTTGACCTTCCAGTGCATCTAGCTACCATGGTAAACCACATGACTTTCCAAACAAGTCAGCATTAACTTACAGATGCTGCATGACTTGGACGTTTAATGCAAGCAGGAGGAAGTACCTTTCACAAGATCTGCAGGCAATCCGTGGAACTTGTACTTTTGATCATTGCACCAACCCCTGGCAATAACTGGGCTCAAACCAGAACTGGATGAGTTCATGAAGAGAGGTCCATTGATGGCTATGAGCCGAGATGAGCAGGGATGCAACACCGTACTGAGGGCAGCTATAAGCTTCTCATTGCCAGAAGCTGGGAGTGGAAGACAGAGATGGATTACTCCATAATTGCTCTGTTCCGTACATTGCCTCTGAGACTCTGGTAGGAACCACCACTGGAGACGGGATATTGGGCAAGATGGCCCATGAACTGACCCAATATGGTAGCTCCTACACGCTTCTTTTGAAGCAGACCAATAATTGTATCTACGGCTAATGCTGGCCTTTCACTGATGACTGCGGTACCTCTTCCTATGAGCCTGCCTGAGCTGTTTTCAACAGATCTCCAAGAGTAACCGCAATCCTGTTTCTGCTTTGGTGCTTTTTGAATAATGGTTTTATAACACGCTTCAAGCTTTTATTTTGTTGGCATGACCTTGTGACTCTCAGTAATTAGAAGCCATTATTTCCACTGGAACCTCTGATGTCTTCACCATACGATTAAAATTGCAATCAGATACGTGGACTTGAAATGATGCCAGTCTAAATGCGATATCGCGCACTGGAGCACCGAGCCCTTGGGGCGGATGACAAAAATGGTTTTCTGCTAATTTCTCCTTTCGCTGAGAGGCTTTTGTTTTGCAAACGAGCGGTGAAATTGCTAATCATCTCTGCCCAGGCTACCAGCCGGCTAGAAAGTGACAAGAGGAATGATTTCCCAATCTGGCCACTTGGGAAGGGGTGATTTGCTTTGCCTTCTGTTTCATGCTTTTCCAAGACTCCAGCCAACAATGGCCATTGACTACCTAATCCCATTTGTTATCTCCTGTTGCAGGAAACATTCATTATCTAGTCCATGGGCTTCCAGTGTTTTTCAGTGGCCATTGTGCTGAAGCTAGGAAAAACGCTTTATTAGAATTAATCGCAACAAAAACAACAGAGTAACAAATGGCTGGGCATTTGGTTAGTGTGGACCATGGTGGGTCTTCTTGGGAGAGCAAGGAGGCATATTGAATTCATTTGTTCCAGTAACATTGATGTTTGTGTAACAAGGAAGCCTAATCTAAACAAATGAACCTCTCTGGGCATTTTCGCAGCACAAACAATCCAAACAGCTCTGAATGCAAAGCTGCCCATTGCTGCCAAGAGATCTTCAGAAGGAGGACAAGCCCCGGTTAAAGCCTAACGCTGAGGGACTGGCTTTTACTCCTCCATGTCTGGCTGAACCCTGTCGCCACGCAGCCTTCGTAGCGCCGCTTGCAGAATGCTGGCAAAGAGCCGCCTCCTGACACGTGCCGCGTGGCCGTGAGATTAGTGCAGCCAGTGATAAAGACACTGGGTGCTTTGTGTCACTACTGCCATCCACAGAAGATTGGGAATCGGGATCCAGGACGGGTGTTTTCAGGTCTGAGTCACTGTCAGCAAAATCCATGCGCAGAGTCAGAGCCATGCTGGCAGGTTGCACGGAGTCCCTAGCGACGGTGACACAGCTCTCGCTAGAATGGAAATGTGGCCCTCCCATACTCAATGATACCTGAGGAGTAATATGGGGATCGGAGCTCACCGGCCCACAACATCCAACAAGCACAATACAGGGAGGGTTCCAACGTTCCTGGGATAATGACAACAGCCAGAATGGTTACAGGAACTAGTCAAAGCCCAACTCCTCTCCAGAGTTTGGGCACCAATGTAAGCCCCTTGCTTATGCCAGGCTCAAAGGGCCAGTGCTGATCTCCAGGGGCTGCCCTTTGCCACTGCTTGTGTCTCTGCAGCGCCTGGTGTCCCCATTGGGACGGTGGCACTGGATGCAGGGAAGGTTTCTCAGTTCTTGCCTGACCGAGCTGCTTTTTTGGGGAGATGACAAGGCCCTGGGGAGTCTGAGCATTGAAGAGACCCAGGCCTCGCTGCTCCATATGTGGCTCCCCACCCCTGTCCCACTTGGACACGAGCTGCAGATTTCTGTGTCACCCCCAGTGGAGACCAGGCAGGGGTGGGGATGTGGGCTGAAGAGTTCCCCAGAGCCGCTGTTGGCAAACGGGGCTCTGAGGCACTGGAAAGCACGGATGTGCCGCCCTTTTCCTCGAGCTCTGGGGCACCCAACTGACGCGTCCCACCGGGGCTGTCTAGGCCAGGACCTCGGAAAACTCATCTTTGGGAATGTGGCAAAGGGAGGCCCATGCTCAAGTGGCCAAAATGTCCCAATGGAACCTTCTCTGCAGCTGTTTGAAAGGGAGACGCAGTCTGTGGAAGGAACCATTTCTGGTGAATGGGCCTGGTTACAAGTTACTCTCAGGGCTCTACGGCTTGCTTCCGAGGCCTGCGTTTGTGTGCGTTCTGCGTGCACGGAACGTTGGCTTTGCTGCCACAGCGTCTGGCCCTCGCTCTTTGCAGACTGACCGAGGAGTCACGTCTAGTGACTTTTTACACCCAATGGCCCCAAGTTTTCATTCAGTGCTGGACTTGCTGAAAGTGCCTGAGAAGGGAGACCCCTGGTCTGGGCTTCGGCGGAGAGTGAAATTGAGGCGCAGGGAGCGGTGTGTAGTTATAGCGAATAATGCTTCCCCTCCCCCATCCCTAGTACATTTATTTTGCACCTTTCAACCAAAGAATCCAACTAGCTTGGCAGACAATCCGGGATCAGTCACTTCATTCTGTAACATGAACTATTCCCTTGTGCCGTACACAGATCCCCATCGTCCACCCCAGAGATGGTGGCAATACTGCGGCTGGGACGTAGCCCCTCACCGTGTGTTTAAAGGTGTATTTAGGACTTCCAGTATTAGCTGTGCTTTTGTTATATGTGACTCTAAATCCTTTCCCAGCTGTGACTGCTAATAATTCCCACCAGTCCCTACTTTAGCTTTTTCATAATGCTGGTTTGTTAAGAATGGAAACTGGTTTCACACACCCACGAAAGCTCATGCTCCAACACTTCAGTTAGTCTATAAGGTGCCACAGGACTCCTCGCCGCTTTTGCAGATTCAGATGAACACGGCTACCCCTCTGATACTTGACACCCAAGAGAGTTTTCAATGCCAGGTTTCCAGACTAAATAGATTTTCTAGAGAATTAGCAGCTGCATCTTAATTTGCTCTGCCCAATTATTGTAGCAATTTGTTTCTGGTGCCCTCTGCCCCCTTCCTTGCACTTTGTTCTAGAAAGCACATCAAGACAAGAAAAGCTGAGTTCCTGACCTGAAAAAACTGGCAGCTATGAGGTGACCTCTGATCTGGAGAATATTTCCTCTGATCACCTGAGAGGAAGAGCATCCAGGAGGAGACAGGGATACAAGGGGACACACCTGAACCAATGGGCCACGTCTCCTGCATGTACAGATCCATACGTCACGTGGCCAAAGAGACCACTGTGACTAACCTGCCTCCTGTACCACACAGGACACACACCCAACCCCTTAGCAATGTGGGGGAGTCCAATAGCAACCACAGCACGACTCTTCTCAGCCTGTGTGCATGGAGCAGGCAGGACTGTTAGCAGAGAACCTGGGACAGGTCTGCACTGGGGGGAGGTTGAATCAAGCTGCACAAGTCCAGCTACATTAATTACGTTGCTGGAGTCGATGCACTGTGATTGGAGTTTCCCTCCTCTCCCCACAGCCAGAGGCCGACAGGAGCAAAGCTCCCTTTGGCTTCCCTCACTCCTCACAGGAGCAGGAGTAAGGGTGCCCTCTGAGTCTGATGTAGCAGGTCTTTACTAGACCCTCTAAGTTGAACTCCGGAAGATCGAGCGTAACTCCAGTAGACATGGCTGTGAATTTAGAAGAGAATTAGCATATTATTAGCATACTTGACAAACTTTCCTTTCTGGCTGCTGCTCCCTACTGGTTTTTTGTGCCCCGCTCACTACAACTTCCAAATTCGATCGCTGGTTCCCCAGGTCAATAAAAGTGGTTTCTTCTTCATACTGCGCACTTCAGGCTACAAAAGCCCAGCAAACACCAGCTCGCCGGGTGCTAAGCAGGGAATTATGTCACTCCCAGCTGGCCGCAGAGTTCACACAATGAGGGGCTTGGCACCAGCTTTCCTAGTCCCTGCTTCAGACTCTGTGGCAGCCAGTGAGTTGGTGTCAGAGCTCGGCTGCAACTTGCGCTGCACCAGGCAAGCCACCCGCCAGTGCCATGTGTGCCCAGCAGCGAGCAGCCACCCGACAGTGCCACGCATGCCCAGCAGCGAGTGGGCACACGCCACTGTCACGCATGCCC
>CM057848.1:1297415-1320101 GCA_030068395.1 Apalone spinifera | reverse complement strand
GATACTGAATAGAACTGGTCCCAAAAGAGATCCCGGCGGAACCCCACTTGTTATGCCCTTCCAGTAGGATTGTGAACCATTAATAACTACTCTCTGAGAATGGTTATCCAGCCAGTTATGTACCCACCTTATAGTAGCCCCATCTAATTTGTAATTACCTAGTTTATTGATAAGAAGGTCACACGAGACCGTATCAAATACCTTACTAAAATCTAGGTATACCACGTCCACCACTTCTCCCTTATCCACAAGACTTGTTATCCTTGGATTACTTGATATCCAAGAAAGCTATCAGATTGGTTTGACATTATTTGTTTTTTACAAATCCAAACTGGCTGTTCTCTATCACTTTATTATCTTCCAGATATTTGCAGATGGATTCCTTAATTACTTGCTCCATTATCTTTCCTAGCACAGAAGTTAAACTGACTGGTCTGTAGTTGCCTGGGTTGTTCTTATTTCCCTTTTTATAGATTGATTTGTCCTTTTCCAGTCTTCTGGAATCTCTCCCGAGTTCCATGACTTTTCAGAGATGATAGCTAAAGGCTCTGATACCTCCTCTATTACCTCCTTGAGTATTCTAGGATGCATTTCATCAGGCCCTGGTGACTTACAGACATCTAACTTTTCTAAGTAATTGTTAACTTATTCTTTTTTATTTTAACTTCTAAACCTACCCCATTTCCACTAGCATTTACTATGTTAGGCATCTCATCACCATCAAACTTCTTGGTGAAGACCAAAACAAAGAAATCATTGAGCACCTCTGCCATTTCCAAGTTTTCTGTTATTGTTTCTTCCACCTCACTGAGCAATGGGCCTATCCTGTCCTCGGTCTTCCTCTTGCTTCTAATATATTTATAGAATGTCTCCTTGTTACCCTTTATGTCTGTAGCTAGTTTGAGCTCGTAGAACTCTAGAACTGGAAGGGACCTCAGGAGGTCATCAAGTCCAGTCCCCTGCCCTCACAGCAGGACCAAGCACCATATAGATCATTCCTGATATGGAGGTGGGTCTTCTTTTAGGACCACAGCTCACCCAGCAATAGGCCCTGGGTTCTTTACACAGCATCGTATGTGTTCATTGCACAGGGGCATGTTGTGGTATGAAAACTAGTTCTCTGCATTCCAGACCTTGACTGTACCTGGACAAAACCTAATGGTGGCCCAAACGTTGCTGAGAGAATGATATTGGGTTCTCTGGTGACATTGGAGTAGGGTGGAGGAATGGCTCTGTGTCCGTCTCCTCTGCTGGGTTCATACAGAACACACTGGGTCTGGAAGAACCAGAGGGACGTTGCAGTCAAAGTGGTTGGGGTGATTGGCAGGTGACAGCTGGTCAGAGCTGGTGGTCAGAACTGTCACCTGTGGTCATGAAGAGGGTTTGGGCCTCCAGCTGGGGGAGGGGCGGATCTGTGCATGGTGCTGGGGAACCTGGATAAATGGCAGTACTGTTCCCTACATGAAGACAGGAGCCCATTTCTGCCTCTTTAACACACATGACTTTGTTATGGATTTCCCCTGCATGACTGCACGGGCTTCCAGCCCCAGAACAGCCAGAGTGTGTGAACTTCTGTGCAGCTGTGTTTTAAAAAAGGGGTGGAGGGAGTAGACAACAGAGAGAGTGTGTCAGCGTATGTCTCTGCAAACGTGCAAACAAGGGTTCCGTAGTACAGCATTGCTACCACTCTGGGGCCAAAAAGACAAGCACATTAATTGTAGCTCCAATTGCAGCCATGGAATTGAAAAATTAAATGTACCAGCTGAAATGCCCTGGGTAGCTCTCAAGAGGAGCATGGCACCTAAAGACAAAGGAAGGGCCATCCCACCCACAGCCACACAGAACAGGATTGCCCCCTGCACTGCTTGCATGGATCCTCAAATTGGAGCGGCAGGTGCAGTAGGATGTGCATGGTTAGTGGGCCACATGATCCCCAAAGGAGCTGGACATCGGGGAGTGGATTCCACCCTCCACACCAGCCAGGAAAGCAATTTTGCTTCCTGGAGATGGGAAGGGAACCCCTGAAAGGCTTTGAAAAGACTTAAGCAAAGAGCTGAAGGCACTCTATGAAACCCAGCGTCTTCAAGAACTGCCCATGGGGCAGACAGCAGGAGGGGGGCGACACCACACCCATACTCAGGGCAGTGCCTTTCAGGGCAAACCTGCACCTCAAATGAGCAAGTCTCTCATTAGATTAGGAGACAAAGAATCTAGCTGGTGGCGGTGAAATCTAATTCTGCATCGATCCTGAGGTGTTGACACCGTTTACTGTTTTGTAAAATACTTCACTGTTACATCGTTATGGAACTTATATTTTAATAAACACTTTGAGCACGGAAAAACACTGAGTCAGGAAAACATCAGAAAGCCTACATGGTAATTAACAGACTGCTCACACCGAGCTTGGCAGTAAACATTTGTTGTGGAATCAGACCCTAAATTATTTTATTTTGGAGAGAGACTGGCAGCATCACACTGTAATTAATGTAAATTTGAAATGTTAAGGCAAGAAAATAAGGATCAAGGTTAAAAATAATAGATAACAATAGATCTCACTATAAGACAACAAACATTTCCTAGCGAAGTGCAGTTTCATTTTTGTCCTCTACTGCTAGACTATTTCCCCCCCTCAAGTTGTCACAGGGAGAAAAATTAAATAATAAAAAAATGCACTTACCAGTGATCCATGGGCCTCAGGACACTCCCTCCCCTCCTTCTCGGTTTGGACTCTAAGGATCTTTGGTACCCCATTCATCTCTCCCCTCCAAAGCCATCCTGAATCTCAGGTCTTCGCGCATCTACACAGACAAGGGAAAAGGGAGAGACTAAAGCACACTGTTCCCATGCTGAGCTTTGCCTTTGTGTCAGCAGCTTTCACGCATCTCCCAAGGTTCTTGGCCCAGCAGTACAGCATGCTGGCTTCCTCTCAACAGTCAGCTATGGCCCAGTGAGAGCAGCATTTATGCCGTTCTGCAAAGGTCTGAACGCATAAGCAGAACCTTTCTGAAAATCAACCACTTTGGACATGTATGTCCCCTGCTGTATGCCAGATAACTCCCTTTTACTTCAGAAAGAGTGGCACCAGTGTGCTCCTAGGTACACCTAGAACTTAGTGGGAGAAGAGTGGCACCAGTGTGCTGCTAGGTACATCTAGAACCTTGCTGGGAGAGGAGTGGTACCAGTGTGCTGCTTGGCATACCTAGAACCTTGCTGGGAGATGAGTGGCACCAGTGTGCTCCTAGGTGCACCTAAAACTTTGCTAGGAGAGGAGTGGCACCAGTGTTCTCGTAGGCATACCTAGAACTTAGTGGGAGAAGAGTGGCACCAGTGTGCTGCTAGGTACACCTAGAACCTTGCTGGGGGAGGAGTGGCACCAGTGTGCTGCTAGGTACACCTAGAACCTTGCTGGGAGATGAGTGGCACCAGTGTGCTGCTAGGTACACCTAGAACCTTGCTGGGGGAGGAGTGGCACCAGTGTGCTGCTTGGCATACCTAGAACCTTGCTGGGAGATGAGTGGCACCAGTGTGCTCCTAGGCACACCTAGAACCTTGCTGGGGGAGGAGTGGCATCAGTGTGCTGCTCGGTGCACCTAGAACCTAGTGGGGGAGGAAGGTTAGATTAAACAAGCCAAATCTTAGAGTTTCTTCTCATGAGATGCATTTTCCATTCCTGTGAATAACCAATACACCCAGCTCCATTGTCACTTCCAACGGATAAGTCCACATTTACATGAGAAATTCTTACCGTCAATCCCTAAGTGTAACCTTTTGCACAATTAAATATCATCCCATTTCTATTACATTAGTTTACTTTAGATTTTCTCATATGGTATCCTGGTCCTCCTTGTTCTTTTCAATACATTCTTACTTTGTGTCATCTCCAAATTGTATTAGCACACTCCCACTTTTTGTGTTATAGTAAGTATTAAATAAATCAGGTAATGCTGGTCCCAAGACTAGTTCCTGAGGAAGTCTGCTAGTAACCTCCCTCTAGCCTGACAGTTCCCTTGTCAGTATGACTTGCTGTAGTCCTCCCTTTCGTTAGCCCTGTATCATATGAATCCCCATTGGTGGAATTGCATCAGGTGCCTTGCTGGCAATCCAGGTAGATTAGATCCACCACATTTCCTTTGTCTAAAAAGTCAGTTATGTTCTCAAAGGAAGATATCGTACCGTCGCAACCAGCTCTTGACTGCAACAAGGGAAGCAGCTAGAAATAATTGTGGATTTTCTGTATCATTTGAGGTACTTGTTTTTTTGCAGTTCCCCAAGCTTGGCACAGATGATTGAAGTTGAGGAAACATCCCAACATCCGTTTCTTATCCTAAGCACCTGGGAGTTATTCTGTTCATAAACTTCTGCCTCTTGGGTGCAAGGTGGGAGCCATCTCCTGTCTCCTCTTTAGAGCTTATTACATTGAACCCTCCGACTGCCAGCTGGAGGCTTGCAGTTTGGGGGGGGTGGCAATGCTCTCCCTCCTCTGCCCTCCCTCCAAACTCTGCCTATGAGGAAGAGAAATTTCTCACCTCTTCTCTGCACTCATTCGGCTCAATTGGAGCACTGTGTCCATTTCTGGTACCACATGTCAGGAAAGATGTGAACACACTGTAGAAAGCCCAGAAAAGAGCAACACAAATGATGAAAGATGTATAAGACATGACCGATGGGGGAAGACTGGAAAAAAATCCATGGGTTTCTTTAGTCTGGAGAAGGGAAGACTGAGGAGGAACACGATAACAGTTTTTGAGACTATACAAGGTTGCTTCAAGGAGGAGGAGAAAAAAATGTTTTACTTAACTTGTTTTTAAAGTTACAGACTAACACAGATTCCCCTCTGAAATAATATAATAAATTTAACATCACTCTGGGGGAGAAAACACCCAGGAAGCTAACCATAGCAGCATTTAATCTGAGAAAGGATGGAGACACAAAAATGAGGAAGCTCGTCAAATGGAATTTAACAAGTGAAATGCTTGCAAGCTGAATGGAAACTTTTGAAAGCCAGCATAATAGAGGCTTATATGTATGCCCCAAATTAAAAAAAATATATAGTAAGAGGTCCAAAAAATTCAACAATAGTTAAAAAGTAAAGTAAAAAGTGTTTAGAGGCAAACAGGCACCCTTTAAAAACTGGAGGTTAAATCGTACTGAGGAAACGAGAAATGAGCATAAAAACTCATTGAGGTTCTGGAATCCCCATCTCTGGAGATATTTAAGAGCAGGTTAGATAAATGTCTATCAGGGATAGTCTAGACAGTATTTGGTCCTGCCATGAGGGCAGGGGACAGGACTTGATGGCCTCTCGAGGTCCCTTCCAGTCCTAGTGTTCTATGATTCTATGATCTAGCAAGTCAAAAATAGCTAGCCAAAGATTCAAAAACTACCAGCAAAAAAGAAAAGAAACTTAGTTCATCCGAAGCACAAAGCCTGCCAAACCCTCAGTAGGGCCAATGAACAATCAAGGCACTAAAGAAACACTCAAGGAACATATGGCCATTGTGGAGAAACTAAACACATTTTTTGCATTTGACTCCACTGCATAGGGTGGGATTGTGATTCCCAAACCTGACACATTTTTTTAAGGTGGAAAAATCTGAAGAATGAGATTGTGGTGTCAGTAAAGGAGGCATTAGAACAAATTGAAAAAGTAAAGCACTCGTAAGTCAACGGGAACAAATGCCTCCCCTCAGGAGTTGTGAAGGAATTCAAATATGAAATTTCAGAACTGCTGGCTTGGAATGTAACCTAGCGCTGAAATCAGCCTGCACACCAGAAGCCGGGAGGACAGCTAATGTAACTCCAACTGGTAAAAAGCAGGCTCAAGCAGCAAGGCTGGGAATTACAGACTGCTAAGTCCAACTTCAAGAGCAAGTGGGTTGAAACAAAAGAACAAAATTATCTGGCCCACCAAGGAGCATGATTTGTTGAGAAAGAGTCAATCTGGTTTTTGTACAAAGGACTCATGCCTCACCAAGCAGTAAAAATTCTTTCAGGAGTTGAACAAACATGTGGACATGAGCAATCCAGTGAAATTGGAAAAGGTCCAGAGAAAGGCAACAAAATTGCTGAGGGGTATGGAACAGCTCCCATACGAGGAGAGATTTAGAAGTGCAGGGCTTTGCAGCTTGGAAAAGAGTTGACAAAGGGGTGAAATGGGAAAAATAAAAAAAATCTATGTATCAATGTACAAGTAATTTTTAAAGTCCAAAATCTACCATAGTGGGCAGCATGCTTCTAACACATCCTTTGCAGAAATAAGCCTACAGATACATTTGCAACACATTATCTGGGGCTTGCTATAAACATTCATAGACATAATTATAATTAATAGAACCCCACACAGTAACATCTCTCTGCAGGTGACAATACATGATAATATAGTTCTACTTTTATAAATACATAAAGAGCCATCCATTATTTATTTCCAGGGAAGGGATGTTAATTTTTTGAGCAGAAACAAGAAAAGATTTAAAAGCTATGTTTTCATAATTAAACCCCATTATCAGTAGAGAAAACCATCTATTAACACATCCAGGAGAGAGCACAAACAGGACTCAAGTCAAACATTTGGGGTGCGGAAATAGCCCTGACATTTGCAGTTGCTGCTATTTGCTCCATTCTGGGAGATGAAGCCCATTCTTAGTGGATAACATCTCACACGTCTGAGTCCCAGAGCTAAAACCGAACACAAATTCTAGCAATTCGGTTATAAAATCCCGCCAATGTGCTAGGAAGTGACAAGGTAGCATGTCTGTCTAGCACAGCTGTAATCCCATATTGGCCACTTAGGCAGGGAATTATACTTGAAAACTACCCCAGTTACAGTTCCTTTTAAACGGAGCAAGTTCAAATGAAATGTTACTAATTTTATGTGGAAATCTTTGAAATATTGAAGAGATAAAAATAGATATTGAAATCCTCTTACACTAGAGCCCTTTTGTACCTGGGAGGGCTCTCGTCATGGGCACATGTAGACTGCAAGGGTATTTCAGGATACTTCTGGTACCCCAGAATAGCTACCCCACGTCCAACGAACGTGTCCGCTATTTCAAAATAATTTTCGAAATAATGGATGCGCTATTTCAGCAGCCCTGTAAACCTTGTTCCACGAGGAATAAAGGATGTCTCAAAATAATGCTTCATTTTGAAATGTGGCGGTGTGTAGGTGCGCCAAATTTCGAAATAACCGATTTTGAAACAAAAATCGAAATAAGATATGCAATTGGGGTAGAGCAAATTGCGTCTCTTATTTCAATTTTAGAATGCCGTCTTGCATCGCCGCCTCAACGCCTCTGTCATCTCACATGGTCGTTTGCAGCTGAACTCTTTGGCTGTGTCTACACTGACGCGATCTTGCGCAAAAACTTGCTGCCTGTCTACACTGGCAGGGAGTTCTTGCTCAAGTAAACTGACGTTCTAATGTGTGAAATCAGGGCTTCTTGTGCAAGAACTCTGATGCTCCCGCTCAGGAAAAAGCCCTCTTGCACAACTGTTCTTGCACAAGAGGCCAGTGTAGTCAGGTAACATGAATTTCTTGCTCAAGAAAGCCCGATGGTTAAAATGGTCATCGGAGCTTTCTTGCTCAAGAGAGTGTCTACTCTGGCACGGATGCTCTTGTGCAAAAGCACATCTCTTGTGCAAAAGCACGTGCCAGTGTAGACGCGCTCTTCTGGAAGAGTTCTTGCGCAAGAAGCTGCCAGTGTAGTCGGAGCCTTTATGTTTAGGGAGAAAACCTGCCCTGTCCTGGCTCCGAGCAGAGCAGATGTTCAGCCGTTCCGTTCGTCAGATCAAAGCAGCTCTCACCACCGTGCTCCGCAGAGCTAGACCTCAGTTCGTGCTGTGTCCCAGGGCCAGGCCCAGCTAGCACCTCCTAGCCAGTCAGTTCCCAGGGACCGTTTTTGAAAGCCAAGAAGAGACTTAGCAGGCAAATCTCATGTTGCCAATGGATTGAGGCACTCCGAAGTTTCATTGCGACTGACAGTCAGTAAGACTTTGGCTTGCAAGTCACTTGGGAGCGTTTGACTGTGTCACCTTAATCCGTGAGGTGGGTCTTTAAAGAAAAGTCACCAGACTGACACGTGGAAGGATGGTGGGTGCATTTTCTTCAGTCCTGCTCTGTTCATACTCAGAAAGAACTGAACTGTTCTCGCCCCGGCTTTCGAGAACAGCAACAAGAAATTGTTTCCCGCTGGGCCGATGCCAAGGACAGTTTCAGCAAATTATCATTGGCTGAAAATGGGGGAGGGGGAGGAGCCTGTGTGGCCACTTGAAACGTGGCACATTGCGACCTGGCTGCAGTGCCTGGCCGCAGAGTCGGGTGCTGGAAGCAAAACACCCTGGGCAGGGTTCTGTTTTCAATGCTCGCTCTGCGAGGGCCTGGTTCCTGATGCCCTGTGGCACTAGAAACGCAGAGTCCAACAGGACACTGAGTCTCAGGGCGGAGGTGGCTCCTTTCCCTTTTATCCTGACTTGATAAACCCAGTTCTTTCTGCGGTCCTCAGAGATCTGATGTTTCCCCCTGAGCTCTCCACACATGAAAGAAAGCATTGGAGGCTCAATGCCTGCCTGTGGGATTGGCCTACAATGCTGCTGCTGCCAGCTCTGTGGAAACACAACTGTCGAGGGGCCCGTCCCCCCCTCGGCTTCACCACAAAGTTCAGGTCCCTCTAACAGGGTAAATACGGCTCTGGTAGCCTAGTCCCAAAGTCAATGCCCCTCTATCAGGGTAAATATGGCTTTTGAGGGCTAGCTGCTAGGAGAAGCCCCTCCTGGCCAGGGGTGATTGTCCAGGGTAGGGAAAAGGGAGGTATGGGGACCTGGGCCCTCCCCCTCCACCGGGTTCCAGCCCAGGGCCCTTTAGGCAGAGACTATGTCTCCTGCCTGCTCGGTGGGAATCCGGACGATACACACCGAGCCGCTTTGTCGGTCCTTTGCCCTGGGCTGCTTCCTACCCCACCCTGGTACCCCGTGGTCCCCTCCACTGTCCTTACTCAAGCAAAACTCCCACCGACTGAGCCAAGAGGGCAGAATTTGGCCCATTTACAAGAGGACGGAGGGGAGAGTCTAAGAAAAAAAAAAACAAGCAAAAGAAAAAAGGCCTAAAAACGTGTGCACATTTTCTGCACCTGCACCCTCTGGAAAACACGGCCAAGACACTGATACCTAGAGAGACGTGGTATTAATTTGTTGGTATGTATACGATACCATAATCAAATAAAGTTCTACAAGCAGCCAGCATTCACAGGCATGAGCAGTGTATTACATCCAGCAGCCTTCACTCAGGTTTTCATTACTTTTGCAGAATTAGCTCTTCTTCTGGCTAATTTTCATTGTGTTATATCCACCCTCTGCTCTGGAGGGGAACAGAATATTACTTTCCTTCCTCCAAAGAACTTCCTCATAATGGAATGGGTAAAACGTCAGCAATAATGAAGAGAAAGATGTGGTGAAAGCACCGGCAAAAGAAATAAGTCTTTCATCTGGTGAGTTTGTCAGAAGATGCTATTTGACACATAACTGCTTCATTTATGGGCTGTCAGATTAAAAAGCAGCATCTCTCTAGCGCGGAGCTGGAGCAGATGGGCTGAAATGATGGGATATATACGACTCACAGAGCTTAGGCTTTGTGGGAGTTGGAAATGAACACCTAGGCTAGAGAAATACTGTCATTTAAGAAAGGGTTAGAGGCAAGACCGCTGGAAAATGGTTCTGAGATTGGTTAACTGTTGTCACAGCCTGGCCAGGCTATTTATCAGTGCCCAGCTCTGCTTTCACAAAGCTAATCATAAAGAGCTTTGCTATCATCCCTTTAATCTGTTTTTGAGGTAAGTACATAAAAATAAATTGAGTCCATATTGGACTCAACCCGAATTTGTGTTGCTAGATAAGTAACGACACTTGTTTCATGGGCACAGGAATTTCAGCTGCTGCTGTGTGAAATGCTCCCTGGGGCAGGAGGGGAGCCCTTGGCCTGCCCCCCAGTTATGCAGATTTGGAGAGCCAGTCATCTCAGTAAAAACAAGGCGTCGGAACATGTAATCGCAGTAACCGGTGACAGGGCTGGTGGAAATTTTCTCTCAAAAAAGCTTTTCAGTGAAACGATGGAGTGGGCCTGTCCTCATGAAATGTTTTCCCCAAAAGCATCTTCTTTGTACAGAAAACATTTCATTCAACAATTGAAAATGGGGGGGAGGGATGTGTCTAAAATTGAAATATTTCTGTTAAAAATGAAGTCGTGTCGACTCATGGGATTTGTGGCGCCTAATGTGCCACGTCAACAGTTGGCCAGGCTCTCTGGGCAGGTTATTTCTCCCATGATGCACCCTGGCCAACGACTCACTCTCGTGACATTTATGATGCGCCCATCTGACATTCTCCCATACTCTACTGTCCTGAGGTGCTGACACGATTAGCCGAGTTGTTGAGGCCAGGAGGTCGCAAAGGAGTCTTCAGCCCCCACCAGCTCCGCTCTCCGCTCCTCTTCCCTCAGGCTACATTTGCCCCTGCGGTTTCTTCACCAGAAAACGAAACCCCAGCCTCACGGTAACTAAAATGTTGATCTTGTAATACCGTTCTGATGTGGTTGGTGCTGTGGTGTGAGTGGGCGCCGTGGAACTCAGACGGGGCTATTTCTCTCGTCCTTTCCTGTTGGCATGAGGCAGCCCTAGCTGACGACCATTGAGATGAGTGTCCCTATGCCCGGCAGGACACTCTTCATCCTTTACCGTGGGGCAGCAATCGCAGCCGGTGTTTGTTACAACCTGCAGCAAGGCCTGGGGCTCCTGCCAGCCTCTCCCGGCTGGGCACAAAGACGCAAGCCCAAGGGGTGTCACAAAGCACGTGGAAGGGCAGGTTTGATCGTGGCGCTGGAAAGTCCACATTGGAGGTCTCTCAGACGCAGGGCTGAAGCTTGCCATGAGGTATGTTAATGGTACCCACTGCACTTATAACAAGAGCAGTGTTTGGCCTTTGCATACAATAAAGGCTGTGTGGAAGGGTTACACCTTGAACAGGATCCCGCCTGAGTGTGCACTGCGTTCAAACCAACTTGGAGCCCGGCCTTTACTAGATACAACTAATTCGGAGTCAAATCTCGTTGCTTGCCATGCAGCTGTAGCCGCTCCCTTGGCAGGACTGGGCGGTTCCATCACTCAAAGGGCTGGGATTGCAGGAAAGAATATCAGGACAGGCTGGGCCGGCCAGACGTAGAGGTGCTGGCGCTAGAGCTGCCCAGAGACAGAGAAGCTACAGCCACATGAAACGGCCAGTGCCTCCTTCCCACCGCGCATCTCGGGGGCTGTGTCTACACTGGCGCGATCTCGCGCAAAAGCGGCCGCTCTTGCGCAAAAACTTGCTGCCTGTCTACACTGGCCGCGTGTTCTTGTGCAAGTAAACTGACGTTCTACTGTATGAAATTAGGGCTTCTGGCGCGAGAACTCTGACGCTCCCGCTCAGGAATAAGCCCTCTTGCGCAAGAGCTCTTCCAGAAGAGCCCAGTGTAGACAGGCAACATGAATTTCTTGCGCAAGAAAGCCCCATGGTTAAAATGGCCATCGGAGCTTCCTTGTGCAAGAGAGCGTCCGCACTGGCACGGATGCTCTTGCACAAAAGCACGTCAGTGTAGACGTGCTCTTCTGGAAGAGTTTTTGCACAAGAACTCTTCCGCAAAAGAGTTTTTGCATGAGAACGCGCCAGTGTAGACATAGCCAGGGTATTAGTGTGAGCAGATAACCAGATCCGACTGCATCGAGTCTCTTTTTCTGAACCTGGCCCTGCCTGCCTTGCAGAGTGAGTTGGGAATTGTTTGAAACACGTTTCATGGGGAACAGCTATTTGTTAAAACGAAAACGGTGTGATGGGTTGATTTTGGCAAAAATACATTTGGAAAAAAAAGCTGGAAATGGATGTTTCCAACCTATTCCAGCTGAAAAGTTGCTTTTTGTGAATTATATTTTTGAAAATTAAAAAAGGTTGAAATAAAAATGAAATGTGTTGATTGGGTCAGTGTGAAAGAGTCAGCCAGCTGGACTGCGTATCACTCCAGGTCAGGCTACACGAATACGTTGAGCCACAAAGCCAATGATGGTGTATTCCCTGCTAACACACAGAACTGTGAAGTCAGACCGTTACCATGGACTACTTATGTGGGCACCAGGAGGCTTCGTTCCTGGCAGATGTCTGCGTGGCTTCAGCACTTCTGCAGCAGGCCGTGTGTGGTTCCAGTGGACCACGGCAGGAGCCACACGCGGGAAAAGGGGGCCTTGGGAAGCATCGTGTCCTGGTGAAGCTGACGTTGGTAGGCGAGCACAGAGCACCGTGGAAAATCCCCCCCAGGCATCCCAGCTTGACTTACATTATAGACAAAGGCCCCAGCTCCCGTTTTTGTTGTGAACAGGCAAAACTCTCCTGCCTGTTAATAGGTTACAGTAGCTCCTAGTGACCCCACTGGTATCAGGGCCCCAGTGGATGCCCCCATATCCACATGGAAAGAGACGGTCCCTGCCCGACTCGCTCCCAGGTCGAACAGCCTGCAGGAGGTGAGAAAGCAGGTCTGATTATTACGGTCCCCGTGTTAAGGGCGGGGGGGGTGCAGACCAAAGGAAGGCAGGATTGTGCTGCTCAGCACGGCAGGCCCATGGGACGTAGGGGCCCGAGTCGTTCCACAGGGGGGTAGGTCAGTGGGATGTGGGCTCCGCAGAGCCTGTCAACTAGGCCCCAAAGGCCTCGGAAACCCCAGGCTCAGTGGCACGTCCTGCGTGACGTGGAGTCTGTCGCCGGGCGTGGAGAGACCCGAACTCTCCGCACTCACGGGCCGGTTCTCCTCTCCACGCATCGGCCCCGGCTCGCACTGCCGGAGGGACACACCTAGCTGGGAGTGGGCGCGGGGCTGATTCTGGGAGCCCGTCCCTCTCCCGCCCGCTCCGTCCAGGCAGCCGCGGCCCTGGCACGCATGAGGAGCAGGCCCCTGACACGGGCACTAGGGAGAGCGAGCAGAGAGCGGCTCCAGGGTAGCATCAGGCGTCTCCTCAGGTCATAGCTCACCCACCCGGGGGGCTCCCAGCCAGCCCCCATGCTCAGAACCCCCCTCTCACTGCTTGTGGTTTGCAGCTCCCCCTGCGAGCGACACACCTCGAGCAGCTCCCAGCCCAGCCCGGCCAGTGTCCTGCGCTGGCACCAGAAACTGACTCCCCCTGTGGAGCCAGGCACCTGGGTTTGGGTCACTCTCCTCCCCTGGCCATTTGCACAGACAAATGGGGTCATTCACTGAGCGGTGGCACTGAACGGCCCTCGCCCACGGCTGCCCGGCAGGCCCCCGGGGGTCCTTTCCGCAGCGCCGCACTGGTGTCACCTGTCCCCCCCATCAGATGGGGCGCTGGGCCACAGCTTCCGCCCTCGCAATGCTGAGCCGCTCTCGGGCAATTGTCCCCTGACTCCCCCCTGTCATCTGCGGGAAGCATCACAAGCTGCAGACAGCGGAGACAGTAGCTGCCCATTTCTCTTACGCTGGACCGGCTGTTTGCCTATTACTGACTGAAGTGGCTGTAGATTTCTTGTTATATATATCGAAGTGAAAGAGAGAAAACTGCCCAATTCACCAAACAAAAGGAAACGGAAAAGAAAAAAAAAGAGGAGGGGGGAGGAAAAATAAATTTTCCATCTATGGGGGAAAAAAAACCCCCATAACTACAACTCCCTCCCCCACACACCAAGCCACATAAAAACATGTGGAGGGAGGTCAAGGGAAGATGATTTTAACTTTCAATATTCAAAAAAAAAAAAGTGCTGTGAACTGAATAGTTGATTGAGAGAAAATTTCTTATGCCCACATTTCAAAGCTAGGACTAGTTCAGATGGTATGCAGTTGCTGTGAAACGCATTTAGATCTTTAAAAAAACACACTTTTCTTTAACACAGACAGCTACTACGCTGGTTTAGACAATAACCCCAAACAGTAATACACATTTTTAAATGTGTCCTATTTTTAGACATATTGAATAGAACGGAAAAAAACCCCTTATGCACTTGAGTACAAAAATACTTTTTCTGGTTACGTTTAAAAATCTCCAGAGTCATTTTCCAGGTTTCATCTACTCTGTTTAAAGCAAGGACATTTGCATTTAATCTTCAATTTAATTTATTAGAGCTAAAAAGACACTTGATGTCCATGAATACCTTTAAGCAGAACCAATGGAATTTCTTGCAAATATGAGCCTCCGTTTTCACCCACGTCCCATGCCAAAGGGAAATGTGTGTGTGTGTGTGTGTGTGTGTGTGTGTGTGTTTCTTTCCAAGGAAGGCTCTGTAGTGATTTGGCTGCTTTGTGCTTTCACGTTTTGGGAGACATGAGGGTTTAACACAGCAGCTAAACATCCTCCATGAATCTCATCAGACACAAGGCAGGGCTTAGCACTGGCAATCTCACAGCTAAGTGCTACAGCTTTCACTGAGGCGTCTCCATTATCGAGAGTTTTGCTTAGAAAGAAGCTGATCTGGATGAAAATGAAAACTTTGCTGACCTGGGCTTCTGCTTCCAGTATTCTTGCAAAGATCAGAAAAAGGCTTCCTAGCCCCTTCCCTGGGCTCAGATCCTGCTCTGCTAAGGCGGATGGCTGGCTCACTTGGTCGGGGCCTGATTGGTCCCGGTCCCGGTCGCGGTTCGCAGGGCCTTGAGATTTGGCCGCCAGCCCTGGCTGTTGATGAAGCTGTGCGGAGTGTGATTTCAGTGTACGACTTCCCCAGAGAAAACACCCTCCTTGGCAGCGCTTGTGCGTGAGTGGCCGCAAAGGCCTGCCGCTTCCGGGCCCTCCCGGCCCTCGCCCCTCCAGTGCAGTAGGTGTGGGGAGTCTGGCCTCCCACTCTGACCTGGCCCCTCCTGGCCTCATTTCTACCCACACAAGGCGGCGGAGCTGGCCCAGGCACCAGAGCGCAAGCAGGCAGGAGCTGCTAGAAAGGCCATTGCAACAGCGTCTATTGCAGCAGCAGCAGACGAGAGGGAGGCAGGAGAATCCTCCTTCCCATGCCCTTGAATTGGGATGAACAGCCTCCAGCAGGCCCAGGCATCCCTGGGTGCCCCTTCCAGAGAGGGATCCTCAGGGAGCAAGACACCCCAAGGCAGAGCCTCCAGCTGGCAGGTGCAGACCCAGGTGCAGGGGAAGTCATTGTGGGCAACCAAGAGGTCTCCAGGCCACCCCTGCTACGTCTCGGCCTCTGGACAAGTCTCCTCGCCTGGCCGAGGGGAAGAGATGGTGAGGCCGCAGGAGAAAGCCACCAGAGTCCCTCTGCTCCTTTCTCTCCTCTCCTCCCCGCTCACGCTGCCCTTTGACATGGTGTCTCTAGTCTTCCGGAAAGTGAATCCCTCCCATCTCCAGCTGCACACTTGCCCATGGTGCAAAGAGCCCGCAGAGATTGTAGGGAGCAGCTCCCAGGACCCGCTGGCACCCGAGGGAGGTTGTAATAGGTGAACTTTCAGGACTGAGGATGGCCAAGCAGGGCACCGAGCCTTGTTTGTTGGGACGCTCAAGGCAGACAAGCCCCAAGCGAAGGGCATTGCTGTGGCAAATGGTTTGCACTGGAGTCCCACTTCTGCAAAGGCTGCGGCTGCTCGGGGCAGCCTTTGCTTGGAGCATGACCAGGCCATTTTCAGCCCTGCAGAGTGTTTGCCCAACTCAACATTATGCGACAAAGTGCCAGCAAGTAAAAACTCACAGCTATCAAGAAACCGCCCCGTCCCGGAGCAAACAGTCGCAAGTTGATGAGCATGGCCCCGAGAGACTGCCAGTGAGAGACTGAGAAACTGAGTCTGGGCTCTTCACTGTCTGCACTTCTCCGCTCTCAGGGGAAGGAGAACTGATGCTTTGCCTCTGTCCTTGCTTGCTACCAGTGTGGAACTGGCAGGCTGGGCTTTGTTCACATGTAGCCTCAGGGTGGGAAGCTGGCTGGAGGCACAAATGCAAGACAGGGACTATCCAGCCCCATGTGGTTGTTGCTTTCTATCTATGCACAAATGTAGAGGGAGGACACTGGCAGTTATTCACTGAGGATTTGTAGAGCAGCCTGCCCTTTATTTCCACTAGAATTTGTCCCAGGGTGGGGCAGGTTCAAATCACAAGTTCTCCAGAGGGAAACAGATGAGAAATGGCGGTTGTCTAAAAAGGGAGCGATGGGAGTCCCCCCAGCTCCACAGAGCCATGACCAGGAGACTCCCAAGCAGCGGCTGAGAAGAGCGCGGGCCTGAGGCAGAGGGTGAGAGGAGGGTCTCTGAGTCTTGGTTCCATGCAGTCGGGCAGATGAGTGGGGTAGCGTCTGGGCCTGTTCGCTGGCTGGAGATTGGCTGCCTGAAACGTGGGCAGGGAGCAGGGACACGCTTCATTGCTCCCGCTGGCCGGGGGGGTTCTCAGTGGAATGGGAAGAGACACGAGGTGGAGCTGAGGTATTACTTGCTCTGGTGGGGGTGCAAGAGAGGCCTATACACTGCAAAGCCGCCTGGCTTCTCTTTCAAGCCACAGTCAAGCAACCAGTCAGGAGGGGCAAGGGGAGGGGGTGGGGCAGAGGCCAAAGTAAAGCCTTTGACATGATTTCAACTTTGTGACAGTCTAAAAGGAGAAGGCTCCTTCCCGTTGCCATTAAGAAGGGGAAGTGGTTAAGGTAGGTGGTAGGGACGGCTGCATGCGGGCCTGAGGCCCAGCGAGAATGGTTCTATCCCGTGGGTCCGTCAGTTGGAAATACGCAGCGCTCATGGAAAGCAGGAACTAAGAATATTCCCAGTCCTTGGATCTGATTTGTTAGTGCAGCCGGGAGCTCCCATGCCAGTAAAAATGCTTTACACGTTCTGCGGTCTCTAATTCCAGCACATGTGAGATGCAATCTCTATGCGAATCTCTGAAGAGTAGCTAAGGTCACTGGTGCGAGTGATGGTGTAAGTAGAACGGAGATTTGTAGTCACAGTGCGAGGACGGACACAGATTAGTGTGTGACTTACAGCCATTTGGCCAATGAGAGAGAAATGCCTTTCTGGGCTAGCGATGGTGTTTACAATCCCAGGAGATGCGTTTGCTGGTCGCTCTGCCCTGAGAGCTATTCCATGACCTGCCGGGTAGGAAATGAAATGCTCCTCTGGCGCAGGCTCAGCTAACGGGATGTGGGTTGGCCCCTGGGGGGTGGTCTAGCTCCTGGGACATGCTGGAGCCAAGTCTCTCCTGGTGTCTCTGCCAGGCGGGAGTGTGGTTATCATGGGAGAGGATTGGCTCCCATCCCAGCCCGCAATATAAAGACTCCCCAGGAGTCGGGGCCATCTTGCCACGTGCTGCTCCTTGTCGCCCTGGGGCTGGGGGATACCGAGCAGGGTTCAGGGCTGTGTGCGGGGGTCAGGAAGGGATTTTTTCCTGCTGGGCTCACCTGGCAGGGGCTGGAGGGTTTTCTCCTTCCTGGAATCATGGCGGGGCCCAGCTCTGGGCAGGAAGTGTAAGAATATGAACACAAACATTAGGCGGAACAGGCAGCTCTGCGCTGGTTGTGGCCAGTGTCGTGTGCAGATAGAGGCTCCCTGGGCCAGCTCCCAGGGCGAATGAGGCCCAGGAGATGGTTGGGCACCTTGGCCATGAGGGGAGACCCGAACCTTGACAGACTGAGTTTTCCTGACTGCACTCCTACCCCCACTTGGAAGGACAGGGTGACTCGAGTCCAAATGAGTCTTGTGGTCAGCCTCAGGAGGGCCTATGCCAAGTTACGGGTTATATGGTGGGAGCCCTGTAACCCTGCACTGGGCCCAGTTAAATGGCTGGCAAGGAGGTGGATAGCACCCCTGCCTAGTGGAATGTTAATACAGTTGCCCCGGCCATTTAACTTCATCCCCATGTCCGTCCGTCACTCGCCTCTCCTGATCACCCACTCAGCACACAAGCTGCTTGCTTGTGGAGGAGGATCACGGGCCTACTCGTGGGAGGTGCGCCGTCTCTTCGCTTCCCAAGATGCCAACCACTCTGGTCCACGCTGATTCACCGACTCTTTCAGTTAGACTTAATCCACCAATCAGCGTGGAGAAAAGTCCACCACGTCTTCCAATCAGCACAGAGAAATGATCTTGACTAGTCACCTTTCAGCCTGGCCATACTGCTGCATCTTCTACATCTTCCATCGATTGCCTGAGCTGGGATCCCTCCTGCCAGCCCCTTGACTACCACGAAGAGTCCTCTAGGACACAGAGATAGTGGTGGTAGGTATGAACACTCATCTGGGGCATTAGGGCTGCCAACTTTCTGACCAAACAAAACCCAACACCCTTGGCTCCACCCCTTCTCGGATGCCCCGCTCTGCTCATTCCATCCCCCCTCCCTCCAACACTCACCCTCCCTCACTCTCACTTGCTCGCTTGCTCCATTTTCACTGGGCTGGAGAAGTTCCCCTTTCAGAGGGTGTTCAGTTGGCACCTGGACCCCCCGCTGAAAGGTGAAATGGGCACCAGCTGTCAGCTGAAAAGAGAGGCTTTGCAAACAGGTGTCACAAAAAAACCCTTCTTCTCAGTGTTGCCCAACGGCCTGCTCTCTAGTCTATTGCAGTCGTTGGAAAGAATCTCATTGACCTCAAAAGATTCTCAGATGGGACATTGCCTGAGACAGGAACATGCAGATAAATTCCCTTTCCCCCAGAAGAGAAGCTTCCAAATGCAGATTAAATGAGGTGCTAGCCCTATGTCCTTGCAACACCCCGGAGCACGTATTATAATGTATGGTTCCAAGGTGCCCAAACGAGGAAGGATTTTCTAGCCTCACAGCAGGGGGCAGTAGCACTGTCTGAAAGGGCATTCAATCAGCCTATAGGTCTGAGGACATCCACCGTCTCTTCACCTCAGTAGGGAACAAATGGACTTGTTTGGCCCTGCAGTGGTGGGGGCAAAGAGTGACTGTCTCAGGAGACAAGACAGAAGCTATGGGATAGATCTTTGGCTTCCTCCTCTTGGTTAGTTGAAAGGACCATGGAGGAAGTGTCCCATGGCTGGGGCTGGGATGCATGTGCAGGTTTGCTTTTCTACCTTCCAGGAAACCAGAAGTGGCCAAGTTCTCAGGACATGCTGCATTGTTCCGGGAGCTGGGAGGAACCTCCGGGTACTAATCTGTGTGAGCTTGTTTCTGATCATGCCTGGCAGTCTCAAGAGAGCACCAAAAGGGAACTTGGCGTTGGGTTCTGACCACAGCTGGCAGAGGTCAGTAGCGTCCCAACGCCATCATCACCAAGGCAGCTCACTCTGGTTGCAGGCGTATTTGGCTAAATATATTTGAGTGAACCCATTATAGTTGGAAAAACGTTAAAACCCAACGGATCGTCTTGCAGCACCTTACAGAGTAACAAACGACGTCACTGGGATCATGAGCTTTCGAGGGCACAACCTGCTTATTAAGAACCATTTTATTCTAAAATTGAGCCCTCACTTTTCACAGGAAAAAGATGGTTTGCATTTTTCCCCCAAATTTTAACGGACTTTCTAAACATGAAACAAAAAAATAAAGACCAACACAATTAGTTCACTGGACGAGGGGCACGGAGCACAGTCCTGGCCGCATGGTGTCGAATCCTGGAGCTGCGGCATGGGGTACACTCACTTCTGCGGCATGCCCCTGGTGAAGTGTGCATGTATGTGCCTGAATTTTTTTCTCAATTTCACGGTGTCCCCATCGGCCGCTGCGTTTGTCAGGCAGGTCTTTGGTGGCATGATTCCATACTCTACAACTGAGCTGCATCCTGAGAGCATCTTCCCCGAGACACCTTCTCCCTCTTTGAGTCCTGCAAGACCCCAGACTTCCTGCTGTGCCCCCTCTTGGCCCACAGCTCCCAATGAGCCTAGTGCAGCCCCCCTCCTTGGGGGGCCACAGTTCGAACCCCCCTTGGTAGGATATAGCCCCCTCTCTCTGTGGCTGCTGAGGGACCTGCTGCCCACACTGCTTCCAACCAAGGGACTCCTGGAGTATCGCACCATCATGTAGCATCCCTTTAGTAACTGCTGCTGTTCCCCGGGCCTTTTCCCTGTAGCCTGTCTTAGCCTGAGTCCCTACAGCCAGCCAGAGCCAAGTCTCTTGCTCCGTCAGGCCCTGCCAGCAACTACCTGACTTGGCCCTTGCAGGCCCAGCAGTCAACCCAAAGTGCCTAAGGCTATCCCACTCCCTGCCACTGCTTTTATATGGACCTACTCCCTGAAGTCTCGCTCAGTGGCTGCTCCCCCCGCCACCACTCTAGATCACTTGGGGGACCTCTCAACTGCTCCTTTCAAGGGACAGGTGTGGCATGACTCTGAGACCTCCCTGTCTGCACAGACTCTAACCAAAAACCCTCCCATCTTCTCATTTGTATCTGGAGGGACAACACTGACGTCAGAGAAGTTATTCCAGATATAACACGGTGGAACTGAGATCAGAATCGGGCCCGCACTCCATGTTAGGTGAGACTTTCAGATGGTAAAATCTTTAGACTGTGGCCCGCCTTTTACACCCTTCCTGACACTCTGTTATGCCTTGGGCTGTGATGTGTCACCACTTCCACTGCGGGAGCACAGCACGACTCAGTATGTGGGTCGCAGAGAGCAGGTTTGGGGCTTTCGCCTCTCCGCTCGGCCTTCAGCAGGCTCATGTCTGCACTTTGTTTGTTCTTGGAGAGGAGGAAGAGGAGCGGACACTCTGTGCTCGGTACTTTTTATCATGCCAGGAGAGTTTGGCTCAACATGCAGAGTTTCTTTTTTTTAATCTGCGGGCATCATGTATAGTGGCTAATGTGCCTAGAACCTTCACTCGGTTTCAAACCAGCCAGCTGACATCACATATGACCTGGTTAAAGTACTGTGCAAAACCTCTTTTAATCACAATTGTCCAGCACATCAATTAATACAGAATAAAAAATGGAAGTACACTTACGCGGCATGAGTATTAACAGTCTTTAGCATTAGACACACTTTTGAACCAGATTCTGGACTCTAGTTCATGTGTTAGCTAATCCATATTAGCGTGCTGAGATGTGAATACAATTCACCATGTTAAATATTTGTTGAGGGGGCCTTTTTTAGTCTGTGTTATGCAGGCTCTTTTCCCACCCTCATCACAATAGTACCGAGGCATGTTCCAGGCAAAGAAAAGTGACACGAGTAAAACTGTTGCCCCGAATGTCAGAGAGCACTACGACTGCTCAGAGCTCCATCCTGAAACTGGAGAAATGACCGTTGAGACTTTCCACGTAAAGATCAGAGGTGAGAAAACGTGATGTCATGGTGGATGTCCACCATAGCCCACCAGAGCAGGGGGATGAGCAGGGAAGGCTTCCTTTAGACCACGAAGAGAAGTTTCCAAATCACAGGCCCTGGTTCTCATGGGGTCTTCAATCACTTGACCTCTGCCGGGAAAGCAACACGGCAGTGCACAATCCAGTTCTCCTGGGTCGCTTAGGCAGACAGCAGTGTCTCAGGGCCAGCGGGGTCACAGCCACAGAGCGGGCCAGGAGAATGAGAACGGATGCTGGCTAGCAAACCACTTACCCCACCACCACCACTAACCTGTTCCCAGCCCATGTTCCAGCCGGAATTGAGCGTGTGGTGTTCCAGGGTATTCACTTCCATGACGTGAGCTTCCCGGTCTCCCTTGGCTCGTTGCCCCTTTCTCCATGGCTTTTCTGTAACGAGCTAGTGTTCACCTCGTCAGCCCTTCCATCTCTCCCATTCTGGTTGGGTTTGTTTTACTCATTGATCTTCCTGGTCAGGTACCGCACAGACAGGTGTGAGCACTGACTCCCTCCCCAGCAGCAATCACAGTGCTAGGGCTCTGGGGCTGTTCCCTCTGGGTTCCCCCCAAGAGCAGCTGACAGGCAGGTGAGAACAGCAAACAGATCGATCCATCAGTGCACTCGCATGCTGAACCAGATGTGGAACAGCTGTCCACATGAGTACAGTATGCACCTCCTTTCATGGGGACAGCCAGTTAATCCTTCCCCATGGCCCCAGAGCAAGAGGGGAGCCTCAGGGGGCATTGGTTGAGTTCTCCTTGAAGGTGCCCCTAAAAACATAAGAACAGCCAGACTGGGTCAGACCAAAGGCCCATCCAGCCCAGGGTCCTGTCGGCCCACAGTGGCCAATGCCAGGTGCCCCAGAGGGAGTGAACACAACAGGGAATTACCAAGTGATCGTAGAATCACAGAGTTCATGATTCTAAGGAAGGGTAGAAGGGAGAACAGCAAAATAGAGACAATGGATTTCAGGAAGGCAGATTTTGGTAAGGTCCCATGGGAAGCAAAAGAGCAGGTAGGTAAGGTCCCATGGGAAACAAGATTAAGAGGAAAAATAACTGACAAGAGATAGCAGTTTTTTAAAGGGACATTATTAAGGGCCCAAGAGCAAACTATTCTATCTAGGAAAAATAGAAAGTATGGCACGAGACATCCTTGGATCAACCAGGATACATTACAGGAGCTTGTGAACAGGAGCAGCTAACAGGGAGTTTGCAGAGGGAGTTCTCCATGTAAAAGAGAAGTAAATACGGGACCCTTGTGGAGCTTCTAAAAGGTTTGAAATCTAGAAGTTTCTGTTAATTGGCTGAGCCTCAGTCAGGGGAAGGGGATACCAGAGCTTGATAAGCCTGTGACTCATCGACCAGGGAGCTTGCAAACAGGAGCAGCTAACAGGGAGTTTAGAGGGGGAGGTTAGAGGGCACTAGTGAC
>CM057848.1:1214988-1231410 GCA_030068395.1 Apalone spinifera | reverse complement strand
ACCAGCCAGTCGAATAGAGGGAGTTTATTGCTTCTCCAGGATACAGCACAGCACTGATGTCATCTCGTTATAGGGCAGGCCTAGGATGCCTCAGCCCCCCTTGAGATGGGGGAGCCTGGGCCCCTAAATACCAGCCCATTGCCTAGGCGGCTTCCTCCATGATCCCAGCCAGAAACTTAACTAGCTCACTTCCAGCGCTGCTCCCAGCCAGGGCTCCCCTCCCCTTCTTCCCATTGTTCCGCTCCCTGGGAGATAACTGGTCAGACAGGTTCGAAGCCCCCTTTGCATAATGACTCATCCCCTGCCCTGCTGGGCCATGCTGCAGACAGCAGCCAGGGGAGGTCACTCACAGCCCACTGCCCAGCACAGCAACTAGCAAGGTACCCCCCACTACGTCACAGATGACACTAAGCTAGGGGGAGAGGTAAATACCTTGGAGGACAGGGATATGGTCCAGAGTGACCTAGATAGATTAGAGGTTTGGGCCAAAAGAAATCTGATGAGGTTCAACAAGGACAAGTGTAGAGTCCTGCCCTTGGGAGGGAAGAATCCCAAGCATTGGTACGGGCTGGGGACCGACTGGCTAAGTAGTAGTTCTGCAGAAAGGACCTGGGGATTCCAGTGGATGAGAAGCTGGATTTGAGTCAACAGTGTGCCCTTGTAGCCAAGAAGGCTAATGGCATATTAGGTTGCATTAAGAGGAGCATTGCCAGCAGATCTAGAGAAGGGATTGTTCCCCTTTATTCGACTCTGGTGAGGCCATATCAGGAGCATTGTGTCCAGTTCTGGGCCCCCCACTACAAAAAGGATGTGGACGCATTGGAGAGGGTCCAGCGGAGGGTGACCAAAATTATTGGGGGGCTGGAGGCCATGACCTATGAGGAGAGGCTGAGGGGTTTGGGCTTATTTAGTTTGCAGAAGAGAAGAGTGAGGGGGGATTTGGTAGCAGACTTCAACTTCCTGAAGGGAGGTTCCAAAGAGGATGGAGAAAGGCTCTTCTCAGTGGGGGCAGGTGGCAGAACAAGGAGCAATGGGCTCAAGTTGCAGTGGGGGAGGTCTAGATTGGATATTAGGAAAAACTATTTCACTAGTAAGATGGGGAAGCGCTGAGATGGGTTCCCTAGGAAGATGGTGGAATCTTCATCCCTAGAGATTTTTAAGTCTTGGCTTGACCAAGCCCTGTCTGGGTTGGTTGAGTTGGGTTGGTCCTGCTTTGGGCAGGGGGCTGGACTCGACTCCTGAGGTCTCTTTCAACCCTTTGATTCTACAATTCTTTGATTCTACAGAGTGAAGGATAGATAGTAACAAGAAAGCTGCGACTCTGAGCCATATGTGTGCGCCCAAAAATAGGGCCACATGTGAGTATCACAGGAAGGCAGCATTACCCTTGTGTGCTGCATTATTTTGGTACTCAGTGAAGCACCATTCAGAAAGGAGATTGGCCAACTGGAAAGGTTCAGAAAAGAGCTTCGAGAATAATTTTGTATCTGGGAACCAGGCCTCATAGTAAAAGGGACTCAAGAAGATCAGTCTAATTGATGTACCCAAGAGAAGGTTTAGAGGTGAGGTGGGGAGATTATTAACAGCAGCAGGATCTTTGACAGAAGACAGCGAAAGAAGGTCTGGAAAGAAGGTCCAGGGAACCTTCAGACTGGAAAGAAGGTCCAGGGAACATTGAAGGAAATTTGCTATGGAACCAATTTACCAAGGGCTGTAAATTCCATCCCCTGGGAACCTTTTATCAGAACTGTCCGTTTCTCTGAAAGTCATGTTGTTCTCCAATGGCCCGTCATCAGGCAGGAGACAGCATTTACGGAGTGACATGCGATGTCCTGTGTTATGCAGGAAGTGATGGGTATGTTCCCCTCTGACCTTAAACACTGAACAATTCTATATGAAACCGTGTGAGCTGGTTCCAAAGCCTCTTTACATTCGATTCATTTTTAATAACTTCTTAAAACTTTCCAACATCTGACGTATTTGTTCCAAGCCGGCAGATTTTGTCCGTGTGCTGGTCTTCTCCTTTGGGCTCCTTTGCCATAAAGGGAAGGCCACTCTGAGGCCAATAATTTAAACACTTGACCACACCCTTCTGCACATCTACATAGAGACATCCTGGTCCAAAGGGGTTCAGGAGCCCTGAACAGGGAGAAGCACCACAATCATCAGAGGCTTCTTTTTCCTAGTTTCCTTTTCCCTCTCCTCTGACACATTCGTTACTGGGAACAGTTCCCCTTTGCCCACAAGCTCTGCATTTCCCTTTGGGAATGTGTCCTACCCAACCTACTTGAGGGAATGAACAAATTCATTAGGCAGGTTTCTGAGCACACCTTCTGTCTTCAGTGCTCTTTAGTCCGAGGAAGGAGGCAAATCAATAATGTGTCCTTGCTTTTTAATGTTATATTTTTAGATGCTACTTTTAATTTTTCATAGACTCAGAGTCCCATCTGGCCTTAAAATCTGCCATGATCATCCAGCTGGACGCGGCTGACATCCTGCAGATTGCAGGGCACAGAACCCCCACTGCTGAAAACGACCCTTCCCCTCTGGCTGAGCCACTGACGGCTGGTTTAAAGATGCCAAGTTACAGGGAATCACCATTTCCTGTCATTCAGACAAGCTTGCGGCCCAAAGGCCAGACTGCAGAGAAAGGCTAGGCAAGCAAACAAGCAAAACCCAAACCCAAGAGGGTCTCTGTCTATCTGAGCTGGAGAGGAATTCCTTCCCAGCACTAAATACAGCTGCCAGTTAGACCCCAAGGATGTGGGCGAAAGCCCCAAGCCAGAATCTAGGAAAGGATTCTCCGAACAGGTTGGACCTGTGAACAGCCAGGACCTACCTCTGAACAGGTAGGTCCTGGCTGGTCCCTTACAAGGGAATGTGCCAGGCTGGGGAGGTCCCCTGTCCCCAGCCTCCCAGGAACCCACCAACTCTGCTTCTGGTCCCAGCCAGCCCCCACTGCCGTCAGTCAGCTGTGCTGCTGGCTCTGGACCCCCCAGCCCTGGGACTCCACACTGTGCTGCCTGAGCCCCCTGCTGCAGGGCTCCCCATGCCTCCTGAGCCCCCTGTGCCACAGGATCCGTGGCTGCACCACCAGAGCTCCCTATGCTGGAGGACCTGCTGCCACCTGGCTCCTGGCCCCGCTGCCTGAGACCTTTGGCCCTGTGCTCCCCACGTTGCCTGAGCCCCCTGCCCACACTGGCCTCCCTGCCTCTGTGCTCTCTGGCCCAGGAATACCCGGTTTAGGGAGGCACAACTTGTAGTAGCTTGACGCCCTCCCCATCTCGTGCCCCATATCTGGCTATTGGAGATGGTTATCAATTGCCGTTGCAGATGGGCCATGTGCCATTGTAGCCAATCCCAGCAGCCCACCTCCTCCAGCAACTTATTAAGCTTTGTGACGTAGCGTTGGTGCCTTGCTGGTTGCTGTGCTGGGGCTGTGGGTGACCCCCACTGGCTGCTGTCTGCAGCACGGCCCAGCGGGACAGGGGATGAGTCACTAGGCAAGGGGCTCTCAACCTGTCTGACCAGCTACCCCCCAGGGAGAGAAACAAAGGAAGGTGGAATGCCGCCCCTGGCTGGGGAGCAGGGCTGGAGGAGGGTTAGTTTCTGTCTGGATATCATGGAGGAAGCAGCCTAGGCAACGGGCTGGGATTTAAGGGCCCAGTCCCCCCCATCTCAAGGGGGGCTGGGGCATCCTGGGCCTGGCTCCTGTAATCGGATTACGTCTGTGCTGTGCTGTATCCTGGAGAAGCAATAAACTCCCTCTATTCTACTGGCTGATGGAGTCTGTCCGTGCCATTACAGGGGTGCAGGAGACGGGAAAACCCCAAAGCGCCGTCACACCCACCCCCTCCAGCAACTTATCAAGCTTGGTCTTGAAACAAGTTGGGTTTCTGCCCCCACTGCTCCTCTGGGCGGGCTGTTCCAAACGCCGCTCCACGGATGGGCAGAAACTTTCCTCCCATTTCCAGCCTAAACTTGTTGGTGGCAACTTTAACTCCACTTGTTCCCATGTGAACCCTGGCCCTTAGTTTAAGTAACTTCTCTCCCTAGTTTACCCCCTGATTTATTTATAGGGAGCAATCAGAGCTCCTGCCAGCCTCTGTCAGGTCAGACTAAAGAGCCAAGGTCGCTAGGTCTCCTCTCGTCCAGTACGTTCTCCATCCCACCGATCATTCTAGCAGCCTTCTCTGAGCCGGTTCCACCCTGAACTCCTCTTTCTTGGACGTGGCAGGCTGGGATTGCGTGCAGTGTCCCCGGCGAGTCTTTGGAGCTTGCAGCATGTTGGTTGTGAGAATGAGATTCACTATGATCACTTTTCCCCTAGGCCTGTACATGCCGTTCTCTCGCCACGATCCCCAAGTTTACAGAGCCCTGGAAAGTCTTTGCTTTTGGGCTTGCAAGTTCACTTTACACTCTTGAATAGAGACAATCCAGGCCCCCTCCTTCGCCTCCTGTTTGCATCTGGATTCCACCAAAATGGAGGCAAAGGGTTTCTGGGAGGGTGGAGCCGTGTCTACATTATCATCAGTCTGCAACCCATTCTCACGTCTTCTCTCCTCGTTGTCTTTGAACACGTGTGACTCGAGCACTTCCTCGTGGTTGGTGTGACTGTGCAAGGCCCTGCTCTGCCTGGCTTTTGCCGATTCATACACAGCAGAACCGGAATTGCTTTGTAATGAGCTGGCGTTACTAGCTGGTATTACTGGCTCTGAAACCTACGGGGGTCAGTTGCACTCTCGGGATATCAGCATTGATGCTTAGGAGGTGTGACCAGGCATCTGCCCCGCACTGGCCCTTTAAGGGTTAAAACCCAGCCCGGGGGAGGGCTGGAGCAGTGGAGCCAGCAGCTGTGGCAGGTATGAGGCAAGCAGGGCCCAGCTGGGCAGTATGAATACAGGCTGGGGGGGAGACAGATTTGCTCTGGCTGAGGAGCAGGAGGGACCCGGCCGCTAGGGAAGCTGGAGGCTTCCAGGCCTAGGGCAGGGTTGGGGCAAGGCAGGCAGGGCTGGGGAGCTCTGGCCAGGCAAACTCCCAGGCTGCAGGGCCTGAAGCAAAGGCAAGAGATTCACACCCCCTTGCCAATGCTGAGTGGCCACGTCAGGCTGCAGTTTGCCCCTGACGCGAGGGCTATGTGAAGACTGGCCATGGTCACTGAGGCAAGGTGGGCATAGGGGGTTAGGGATTCCCAGAGGGGGAGGACCCCAGAGTGGGGGGGGCCCTGAGGCACACCCCTCCCTTTCCATTTTATGAGAAACAACCGCATTCCAGGCACATCCCCTTGTCCTGGCCACCTGGCTTTAAGTTAGGGTCAGAGGAAGCTGCATGCCAAATGCGCTGTTCCTAGCTCTTACTGTTTAGGAGGAGTTCCTGAACAAATGGCCTCACGGACGGACGGACAGATGCACAATTCTAAAACAGATAGGAAGAAGATTGGCACAACTGACTGTTTCTTTCAAAGCGGGGTCCTTGGTTTTTGTGCTTGTTGAGTTTCATCCTAGTTATTTCATTCTCCAATTTTTTTTCAATAATATTTTGAATAACACCAGGTGCTCCAATGCGCCAGCAACCCCTCCTGGGTGTTGTGGTGTTCACCACAAATGAAAGCACTGTAGTTTCTACCCCATTATCCAGAACACTTATGAAGGTGTTGAATAGAACCAGAGGAGTGATAGACCCCTGCCGGCCCGACTCAACTTCCTCTTCTATTCTGTGGACGGCTGAGATCTACTCTTTGAGCACAGTCTTCCAAATAGTTGTCACCCACTTTCTAGTAGTGTGTATCTCCCTCCTTTGCTTTTGAGGGGAAACACAGCCGAGAAAGCACACGATCTTCCTGTCTTCCTGTCCCTTGCACAATGGTCTTTTGCTTCCTCTGAGCATTAAATGCCCAGTGAGGATTGTTGACTGCCTTGTTCACCTGGAGGTCTCGTTTGGGGCACGGGGTTGAGCCAACCACTTTTGGTTTTCAAGTTTTTGCTGAAAACTCAGGAACATCTGTGGAAACCTGGGATGAAAACGCGCTTGTTTTCAGGTTGTGGTGGGAGCTGTAGGTTTGAATGCATGGGTTTGTTTGGAAAAAATATCGATGCGGAAAGCACGGTTGGGTGAGTTTGTCTGTGTTTTCTCCTTTCACACACGGCAAAATGGAGGCCAGGCAGAGCGGAGCAGTCACATGACCTTAATTAGACAGATAAACGCCCCCACAGCCTGAGGAACAAGAAATATAAATAACTGCCGGGGAGGGGGGGAGTTGTAACTACACTGCACATATAAAGAGGCTTTTTCGTGTTCCCGAGGCAATGTTCTTCTGTGTTACAACAATATACTAGAGAAACTAATTATCCTGACCAATGCCACTGACATCAGATCTATGGCACATAAGGGTGTTTTGGCCAAGCAACACAACCAGCAGAGTCTGTAACTGCTAATTAAGGAAATCGCAGGCAGCCAGGGTGGAAGGAAAATAAAACATTTTAAATAACAGAAGACATTAAAACGATTTCTGCCTCATTTGCTGTGTTCTACTCACATTATGCTCAGAAGAACAGGATAAATCAGCTAAGATTGTCGAAACAACCTCAAAAGCAACACACAGATCCACTAAACAGAGGTAGAGAGCTGGAATACCTTGCAAAAAGTTCCAAAACTGAAATGACTCCACAGCCACTAAAGAGGCCTTGTACAGGGCTAGTGAGGAATACATGCAGAACCCTGTTCAAATGGAGTTTAAGGAGCTGTGCCAGGTGCTGTACGTACCCATACTAAGAGACAGGGCCTACCCTACGGGGCTCACTGCATACGGCCAGCCCCACCGTATGGATGGAGAACTGAGACGGTGGCTCTCATCCCACAAGCAGTGGGGTAGGAGCAGGCTTGATGGCCCTATTTGTGTGCTTCATAATGAATGGAGATGCCTATCTCCTAGAGCTGGAAGGGACTTTGAAAGGTCATGGGGTCCAGCCCCCTGCCCTCAGAGCAGGACCAAGTACCATCCCTGACAGATTTTACCCCAGATCCCTAAATGGCCTCCTCAAGGATTGAGCTCACAATGCTGGGTTTAACAGGCCAAGGCTCAAACCACTGAGCTGTCCCTCCCCCAAGGGAGGCATAAAGTGAATCGAGGCCTAAGTGACTTGAACAGCATCACAGGGCGCCCGTGGTGGCACCAGGAATTGAGCCCACGTTTCCGAGTCTCATCCTGGTGCTTTGTGCCCGGGATGCTGAGTGACCCGCCTGTTGGGTGTGGTTCCCTGGCCAGGTCGTAGCACTGCGGCCACGTACAGAGGGAGCACAGGCATTTCCTTCGCAGCCCTAGCACAGAGCCAGCTGGCTTGTTGCTCAAGGAGAGGCTCGTACAGGGAAGTTCAGAGGTCCCAGAGTTGGTTCCACCACATGCTTCCCCCCACTTGGGAAAGCAGAGCCCTCAGAAATGACGACGCATTACGGCTTCATTGCCTGTGCTATGGGGAAACGGCACCTTTTGCGAACAGAGAGAATTACATGACGCATGTGCTGCCAAGGTCTCCTCTGAGGGTCCTGGCCCAGGCAGCCTTGCAGAGCAATCCCCCACCCCCCCCCACACACACACACATGCCGCTAACTCATGTCAATCCAATGAGAAAGTGTTTGCACAGCACCGGGCATGACAAAACGGTCTCACCTGCCCCCTCTGCCTCGCAATGCCCTCCCCGCGTCAGAGCACGTCACTGGAGGGCGCCCCGTGGCACCAAACTTCTCTCTCTCGTCTGGGAATCACTGGGGAACATGCTGAGAGCTGCCTTCTGAGTCCTGCAGCTGCCTGAGAAACGCTCCAGCCGATGCCCGGACATTTGAGCTCTTCAGGAGCACGGAGCGAATCTCTGCTGTGACGCTTATCGCGGCAGGACAGCCGCGTGCTTTCCGCGCCCCAAGCGCCCCGTCTCCTGGCTTTGTACTCTGAACAGCCGCCTCACTGTCATCCCTCAGCCCCGGTGCGGTCACAGAGCCTGGGGGGCGGCAGCGCCAGAGCTGCGCACTAGCCCGTGCTTCGGAAAAGCTGCTCCGGCGGGGAGGAGCTGTGCCCGCATGGAGGCAGGTGGCCGCATTATTTCATGGAAAACTTCTTTCTGCCCCGAGAGATGGATGCGGGTCCAACACGACAATCTGCAAATTCGTGTCAACGGCTCTGAATCCCTTCAGTCACCCGGCAACGCGGCAAAAAATAAAATGGGAAAAGCTCCGTGTTTCGCTCTGCCCTTTCACAAACAAACTGTTCTGATTTATCCAGTCAAAGTGCTTCTCCTCAAAGGATTTTACTGCAGATTTGGTTTTGATTGACCTCCCCTTCCTCCTACCCCAATCAAAAACAAAATAATGAAATGGTAAAAAAACCCATGTGAGCTTGAGCTGAAACATTCACCCAATTCCTTCCCCGCTTCCGGCCTTGCTTTGGTTTTGCCTCTAGCCCCAAACAGCTCCTCCTTGGCACTGTCCAATCCAGTCTCACAGACGTGCTCCCACCTATGTGACACAGACAGTGAGAGGAGATGATCACAGTGGTGCCTTGTGGCCTTAGAATTGCGGAGTAACAGGGATCAGCGGGGGGGCAGTGGGGACAGGAACTGCAGGGAGCAACACCCCAAAACGTCTACGCAGCAGCCCCTGGATCCTGATTAACCCTTGGGCAAGGCAGCCATTGTCACCCTGAGCTTGCCCACGTGAGGAGGAGACTATCCTGTCCCTCCAGCTTCCAGTCACTCAAAACTCCGGTAAGTTGGACTTTACATGGCAGGAGATGGGGGGGGGGAGGAGCATTTACAGCTGTGACATTTCCCTAGTTGAATTCCCTTTACAAAATGTAGCATCACGTCCACATGTTCAGCAGCAACACACCAATTGACAGTGTTGAACACGTGCCAGAACTGAAATGTCAAACGGCACAGGGACGCCATTCCATTCCGTCGCCTTTAGTTCCCAGTTTTTCCTGCCAAAACATTTTTTAAATAATTATTCTCTTTTTCCGGCCTCCCACTATGTAAATGTGCCTATTACTGGTGCGTGTGAAGTCATCAAAATCTCATTATCTGTGACTTCGCAGGCATTGCCGGGAAGAAAGGAGGGTGGATTTATCCATAAACAGCTGCGAAAGTATCAATTTTCCAATATCCAAACAAAAACACGAGGAAAAATGCAAAACTGTCTGAGAGGGCTCCTTGTGTTGCTGCTGTCCCCACGCCCACACAGGACAAGCGTGTGAGCAGGGACTGAAAGCTCAGGTCAAGCCTGTCACAGCCAAATGATCATATAATGTTAGAGATCGTCAGCTGGATGGGGAAAGGGTTGTTTTGTTCATCTTGCTGATACATGGTCACTTGGGGACGGTTATTCCACTCTGTTAATGTGAGAGGCAAAGAGCCAAGTGAAACTAATTCTGTATAATTGATTTCATTACTGAACTAGTGCATAACTAGCACAGCTGCTGCAAGCTTTTACTTTTTGTAAAGTGCATCTTAATTGTAAGGAACGCAGGCATAATCTCTGCTAGGATAGCCCTCTATATGAAGCACTACGCATCTTCAGGGCTTTCACATACATTGCCTTTTTCATAAGGAAGCCCTATAATGCTCAAAGTGGAGTGGATTTTGGAATGATGGTTTCATTTCCAGACTGCCTTTTGGCACAGTTGGGATGTGCTCTGTGGACGCCACTGCAGTCTGTCTCGCCTTGTGGACCGTTCGTCTGGGAGCTGGGCTAACGTGAGAGTGGCACCCTGAGATCGCAGACCAGGCTGTGGGAAGCACCACAGGCTTGGGGAGCAGTGACTCCGCGGGGCGCTGGGTGGAGGTCACTGCACACATGGGAGAAGATAGTCCCTCCGTTGGTGAGCTCCCAGGATGGCAAGAGACCAGCTGGAAACAGTGGGAGTGACAACCGGCACCGCCGTAGTGTGGTGGTGAGGGGAGGGGGATAAGGATCGATCACCTCCCTTGGTTATTGCCAAGCAACATACACTAATAGCTGTCACACACAGACTTGCTGCTGCACCACTACACCTTATGTAAGCCATGGCAATGGACTAACACTCATTAAGCGCCCTGGATTTACAGCGTCAACCCCCCGCCACGGTCAGGAATGGCCCGAGGCCGGCTGCGGCAGCTGGTGCCCCAGGCAGAAGGCGTGATCAGCGCCCCCGCCTGCACGGCCGTCAATGGCCGTAACGTCATCATCGGGCACCCGGGCGTAGGCAACCGCCTCGTCTGCCTAGGCTCACGGGCCGCCCCTGCCCACGGTCAGTCGGCGATCGCCCCTTGGGGGGCACTTTCATACACAGGTACAAACAAGCCACCCATCATTGACGTACCAGGTGGCCATCCTCTGTTACCTGGTTACCACCCCTCACCTCACAGAAAGGGGGTTTACTTACTATTCCTCTTCCTATCAACTGACTAGCCATCACGGTCAACTTGGACCCGGTCCGGAGCCGAGGTCGGTGTGTACTTTAGCTGTGGGGAGGCGGGCGGGACCAAGATGTTTCTCAGCGCGGCGTTCCGCTCTAACCCCTCTGGAACGTGCTCGCAGCCTGTGCTTGGTGCCTGTGTTGGTACTGTCTGGCGTTCTTTACGCTTGACCTGGCGTATCCGATTTCTCTTTAGCCCAGCCTCTTTCCCGCCTGCAGTTTCACTGAGCCAAAGTCTTGCTCCCTGGATTTCAGGCCTGTTGCTGTTTTCATGTGATAGGCCTTAATTCAGGCCTGCTGATTTTATGTTACTGACCCTCAGCTTACTACACAAGGGTTCCTGAACTGCCTGGTGTGGGGCGCGACCTGGGGGACGAACTACTCAGCCTCCGCAGGTGCTGAGGGAAGAGCCTGTGGGGGCCTGATTTGTTTTGTTACAGAAATGCTTGAAATAACACAACTGACCCGGCTGGAAACTGCTTCCCTGGAGGGTGCAAAAGCTTCCGACAGAATCACCCCGGGGATGAGCAGGCTCAGCTTGAGCCAAACCTGGCCTCACAGGAGGCGTGCACCACGGGGGAGGCCCAATCCTTTACCAGGACAAATGTCACTGATTAGCGCATCGCACCTCAAATGCACACGGTGTTCATTAGCAGTTCGCAAGCGCCGAAAGAGAAACGTAGCCTTAGCAGTACAGATGCCTTGCAAAAGCAGCCTGAGAAGCAGGTGCTATATTCAGAACAAATCCATTTTTTTCTCATGTCTCATTTTCCCATCTTGCATTTTAGGTTGTTCTCTGCACACACACACACACACACACACACACACACACACACACACCCCTCGTCCTCAATTTAGAACATGCCATTATTTAGGAGTCTGTAAAAATAATGGGAAAAAATATCGTTTTATTATTGACCAAAATGTGCTCCACTGTGCGGATCACAATGGCTGGGCCGGGTTTTTCCCTTGGCACCGCTTTGCAATGGAAATGAAAAATAGGGATTTTGAAAATGGGCTCAGATGCAGAATCACAGAATCCTAGAGCTGGAAGAGACCTCAGGAGTCATCAAGTCCAGCCCCCGCTCAAGACAGGACCAGTCCCTGGAAAGGTCCTTGCTGGTCTGTATTTCGGGGCCGATTCCTCCTTCACACTCATGTGGGGCTTTACCGCTGCCCCCCCAGCCATGACTTGGGTTGGTTTGGCACAGGGGTGTTGGTCTTGCTGTCAGAGTCGCAGTATGGGCAACATGCTGGCAGCAATCCAGGAGCTGGGGCAGGTCAGCCGGATGGCCAGGAAATCTCTCAGACCCGTGAATACTAACCCTTGCATAGGGATAGTGTGGGCATTCAAAGGCTGGTTGTGGGACTAGCAGCCATTGGCAGGCTGCAACCACCGGAAAATCACTGAAACCTGTTGTGTGTCAGGCATCTATTAGCCATCTCAGCCCTAGGCTTCACTCTTGTAATGGGCAGGGGGAGTGCTGACCAGCACCTGGTGACTAAGGGGTTACATTCAGGTGACTAGCAAAGGTGTTGGCCAGGGGCCAGGAGGACTAAAAGAGACAGAGGGATGAAATGTGAAGTGGATAAGGTGCCTTGCCGGCTTTCTTTGTGGGGGGAAGTTAAACCAAGAGTTGAGAGACACCGAATGATTGAAACCCGGGCAGGACTGCCATGCCTCTGAGGGATTTGGGGCATGGAAGGACACTGAAGAAAGAGAAGATTAGAAGTAAGTAAAAGGAAAAAGTGAATCCAGTCGCATTCAGGGTATTTTTTCTTTATTTTGTAGTTTGGTTTGAACTCCTCTGTGTGAATCTCTGCCTCCCCTCCCCATGTACCATCTCGCACTGGGCCCAGAGACTTTTCTCTGTGTTTTAATTTATTTTCCTCTGTTTGTCAGAGGCTGGAGAGGGATGGCAGGAGACAAATTGCTTGATCATTGTATTCGGTCCACCCCCTCTGGAGCACTTGGTGCTGGCCACTGTCGGCAGACAGGATACTGGGCTAGATGGACCTTTGGTCTGACCCAGTACGGCCGTTCTTACGCTCTTATATTCCTTAGTTGTTCTGGATCAACTAGCAACCAAGGATGCTTCATCAAGTTTATCTTTTGTTTTGTAATAAAAATTACTCTTGTTAAAGTGATGATGTAATTCTCATGTCCTGGAAGGTCTGTCTGCGTGTATCTGCAGGCCTCTGAGGGATCAGCTACCACAGACTGCTGCTTGTTTTTCTCTCTTCTTTTTTCAAGCCCTTTTCGGGCAAAGGAGCTTGGGGTGCCCCTGGGGATGGGTTCAGTGCTCACCCCTGGTTTTCTTAGGGATAAAAATCACTTCATGGTGGCAGCAATTCTCCAAAATCTGTGTATTGTGTATGGTGGGAGGCAGGGGGGAGATTTTGTAACCAGTGTCTCTAGAGGCAAAGGGTTTTTTGTTTCTTTTTGAGCTCTGTGGGCCCCCATCTTCTGCACTCGGAGTGTCAGACTGGGGAACAGCCCTAACAACTCTATCCTCTTGACATCGGTTCCTGACCTGTAATAACCAGGGGGGAGGCCGTAGACGTTTTCCCTCCATGTAACAGCTTCATTCTTGCATTTTCATGAGACTCAAATGAGACACTGAGCCAAATTCATAGGCAGGTGAATTAAGGGCTGCAGGTTCCTATTATACCATCCTCCTCCACTGCTGAGCCACGTTTGCAATCTGTCTTCCCTGGACTGCCGGGGGCCTGGCGAACCCTGGTAGAATTAGAGCAGCCACCGCTCTAGTTGACACACGGGAACGGTGGGCAGCAAGGTGCCCTGGCGTGGAGCCATGCTCCTCCTTGTTTCCCAAGCTTTGGTAAATGCCTCAGAGACCCCCTCTGCTGGCCAAGGGAACTCAGAGCAGACAGGAGGAGGGGTCTGAGGGAGCTACGAGGAGCGCGAGGGGGCTGGGCCACCCACAAGGAGTCAGTGAAGAGTGGAGGCAGAAGCACAGCGTGGTGGAGTCAAGACTCGTTTAAAGTCCTAACGTAATATGAGTTCAGAACTAGCATAGCTGAAAAAACCTGGAGCAATTGTGGCTCTTAACTCTCGCAAAATGGCCTCCTGAAGATGTTTTCATTAAAAAGAAAAAAAAAATGGTTTATTGGATGGAAAAGACCCAAAAAAAGTCTGCAGTTTGCTTTCGCCTCTTGCTGCCCCTCGCTCCCCACTCATTTCTCAGGGGTACGACTGAAAGAGAGGAACACTGAAGACCATGGAAGACTTGGGGGGTGCCCTGGTCAGAGGGAACGGATAATTGTTTGTTGCACAAAAATTGTAATAAATGAAAAATCAACCACTTCCAAACCCTGCACAGTGGAAATGATCCATTTGTTACAAGAGGCACGAAAAATCATCACCAGGCACCAACAGCAGCCACCTCCACATCCGCTCCAAGTGCTAACAAGGCTGGCATGAAGTAAAACCCACAGCTGACTGCCTCCAAAGCCATGACCGCCATAAACGCACGGACCTTCCTGCACCATGTCCAAGTCCCCCAGCGATGAGCCGCGGCTCCTTTCCCTGGGCGTGCTCCTCAGTAAGCCGTATTTGTGTTTGCTTCTGGGACCCACAAACCGTTTCTGGGGCTTACAGCACAGCCGGCTCCATCTTCCACCGCAACCCGCTGCTTCATGAACTGCAGCCTCCTCATCTCCCGAACAACCTCTGTGCTGCGAGGAAGAGTGACAATCCGACCGAACACAGTGCTGGAATAATGCGCCACGTGCATGTGGGAGGAACATCGTCCCATGCCCCGTGCGGCGAGGACACTGCATTCCTGGCAACGTCCCGCTGTGGGGGAGTTGCCCTGCGGGCAGGAGCATTATTCTGCACCCGGGAAGGGAGCCGGCGCTGTAAAGAATGTCCTGTGCAATGCACGAGTGTATGCAACAAAGACTGGACAGTGATTTGCACAAGAGCCAGTGAAGAGCCACGTCTAGATGTGATCAGACCAATGGAAACTGACCAAAACAACCTCCCCAAGTCGTGATCCCTCTGCTCTACAGAGCGGCCAAGGCCTAGCATGTCCTTGCATTCACAAAGAGCTGCGTGTGGCTCTCCAGGTTCGCCAGCCTTCCCTGGGCGTACCTTTTGCTTGGTAACATCCTCGTGGCCACAACTACGGGAGAAACTTGCCTTCCCTAGGCAAAGCGCCACTACAGAGGAAGACTCCTCACTCTCCCCACCTCCCCCATGGGCTCACTGCATGGACATGATCCCCGAATCCCTGTGCTGGACCAAAACCGAGATCATCCCCAGGTGGTTTGAGTAAGCCCAGTTCGTCGTGCGGGGGCTTACTGAGCGCTGTGAGACAACCGGTATTGTTCCCACATGGTCAGCCAAGCTCATCGGTGACGAGACTCACTATTAGTGAAGGCCAAATGTATAACAGGCTCAGAAAAGGACGAGGTAAGTTCATGGAGGACAGGCCCATAGCCGGGCTGGGCAGGGCGGGGGTCCCAAGTCTCTGCCAGAAGCTGGGAATGGGAGACAGGGGAGGGATCACTGGATTCCCTATTGTGTTCCCTCCCTCTGAGCACCTGGCATTGGCCACTGGGCCGACAGGACCCTGGGCTGGATGGGCCTTTGGCTGGATCTGGTGTGGTTGTTCTAATGATCGGAGCTCAGACCTCAGCACTTGGTTAAGGCAGTGCAGCCGTCCTGCAGCACAGGAAACATCTAGTAGCTGAATCTCCTGGCGCAGAGCCTTGGAATCGGCACACAGTGCCTTTCTGCACCAGGCAGAAAACGGTCAGCACTTGAACTGCTCGCGTAGCCCCCCTCCCCCATGGACATACCCCTCCCCTTCTCCCCCATCGCGAACTGATCGTTGTTTGTTGCACAATAATTAGAATAAATGAAAAACCAACCTCGTCCCACCCTGCACAGCGAAAACGACCAACTTTGAAAAAGGTTCATGGGGGCTACACAGGGAATTTCATGCCAAGGCCCAGATTCAGAGGCCCCTGAAGTCAGTAGAAAGACCCTCATTGACTTCAGTGGGTTTGGATTAACCCCAATCTCCTGAAACCCCCTCGATTCCATGAAAATTCTGCAGGCGGAAAAGCTCCCGCACGGAGCCGTCAGAGTGATGGTTTGGGGCCGAGGTTGCTGCCTCGCCGCTCGGCGGGTGCTCACTGCCAAAACAACAGTTATTTTAGAGTGTTTAACACCCACAGTCAGTGGATTCTGATGATGAAGCGTAAGGCAGCCAGCGGCCTGAGACAATAATCCTTCATTCTTGGTGCTGAGACACTGCAGCTAATGGAGAAATCCATTCTGAAGCTCTTACATTGAACATAAGCACTTTCCCAAAGTTAGCGTGACCCTGGTTGCTGCAGATATTTTCAATGTCAGGTCTCAGTTCTGGGAAAGACACAAAGCTTCTTGGCTGGCATCTGAAAACAAAGGTGTCATGCTTCTGTTGTCCTGCAAACCGTCTCTGATGTTCAGAGACTTTTCTCCATTCCTAACTTAGCACCCATTCTCCAGATACTTAAAGAAAAAAACAGGAAGGGTGGTAGGAGACAGCATCATTCTTCCCCCTCCCCCCTTTCCCTTCTCCTAGTTATTTCAAGTTTTCATGTCCCCTACTCATAACTCTGGTCATCTGAAGAAGTGGGCTGTGCCCACGAAAGCTCACGATCCCATCTACGGCTACGGCTAGACTGGCGCGCTTTTGCGCCAGAGCTATGCAAATGAGGCTCAACGTTGGAATATTGCCGAGCCTCATTTGCATAGCTAATGAACCGCCATTTTCGCGGAAGAGGCTCTTGTGCAAGATGGGGCTGTCTACACTGCTCCTTCTTGCACAAGAAAAACCCTTTTGCGCAAAGCCGTTATACCGATTATTTTCAGTGGAGTGGGAGGTACCGGGTTTACCTCTTACTCCTCTGTAGCTAGCCTGTGTGGGGGAGGTTTTCCTATGTGCCTCTGGATTAGGCCTCTCGGC